>OZ012673.1:22776520-23376520 GCA_963942505.1 Lordithon lunulatus
CAGCCAGATGCAACCCACGGCCATATAGGACCTACAGGCGATGTTCTTGAGTGGATATATATCGATCTGAGCACAGCTGGGCACCGTATATACAGCATGGGGGTAGCTCTGATACTATTCAGATGCAACCCACGGCCATATAGGACCTACAGGCGATGTTCTTGAGTCGATATATGTCGATCAGAGCACAGCTGGGCCACGTATATACAGCATGGGATTAGCTCTGATACCAGCCAGATGCAACCCACGGCCATATAGGACCTACAGGCGATGTTCTTGAGTGGATATATGTCGATCTGAGCACAGGTGGGCGCCGTATATACAGCATGGGGGTAGCTCTGATACCAGCCAGATGCAACCCACGGCCATATAGGACCTACAGGCGATGTTCTTGAGTGGATATATGTTGATCTGAGCACAGCTGGGCCCCGTATATACAGCATGGGGGTAGCTCTGATACCAGCCAGATGCAACCCACGGCCATATAGGACCTACAGGCGATGTTCTTGAGTGGATATATGTCGATCTGAGCACAGCTGGGCGTCGTATCTACAGCATGGGGGTAGCTCTGATACCAGCCAGATGCAACCCACGGCCATATAGGACCTACAGGCGATGTTCTTGAGTCGATATATGTCGATCTGAGTACAGCTGGGCCACGTATATACAGCATGGGGGTAGCTGTGATACCAGCCAGCTGAAACCCCGGCTATATAGGACCTACAGGCGATGCTCTTGAGTCGACATATGTCGATCTGAGCACAACTGGGCCCCGTATATACAGCATGGCGGTAGCTCTGATACCAGCCAGATGCAAACCACGGCCATATAGGACCTACAGGCGATGTTCTTGAGTGGATATATGTCGATCTGAGCACAGCTGGGCGTCGTATGTACAGCATGGGGGTAGCTCTGATACCAGCCAGATGCAACCCACGGCCATATAGGACCTACAGGCGATGTTCTTGAGTCGATATATGTCGATCTGAGTACAGCTGGGCCAGGTATATACAGCATGGGGGTAGCTGTGATACCAGCCAGCTGAAACCCCGGCTATATAGGACCTACAGGCGATGTTCTTGAGTCGATATATGTCGATCTGAGCACAGCTGGGCCCCGTATATACAGCATGGGGGTAGCTCTGATACCAGCCAGATGCAACCTACGGACATATAGGACCTACAGGCGATGTTCTTGAATCGATATATGTCGATCTGAGCACAGCTGGGCCACGTATATACAGCATGGGGGTAGCTGTGATACCAGCCAGCTGCAACCCACGGCTATATAGGACCTACAGGCGATGTTCTTGATTTGATATATGTCGATCTGAGCACAGCTGGGCCCCGTATATACAGCATGGGGGTAGCTCTGATACCAGCCAGATGCAACCCACGGCCATATAGGACCTACAGGCGATGTTCTTGAGTGAATATATGTCGATCTGAGCACAGCTGGGTGCCGTATATACAGCATGGGGGTAGCTCTGATACCAGCCAGATGAAACCCACGGCCATATAGGACCTACAGGCGATGTTCTTGAGTCGATATATGTCGATCTGAGCACAGCTGAGCCACGTATATACAGCATGGGATTAGCTCTGATACCAGCCAGATGCAACCCACGGCCATATAGGACCTACAGGCGATGTTCTTGAGTGGATATATGTCGATCTGAGCACAGGTGGGCGCCGTATATACAGCATGGGGGTAGCTCTGATACCAGCCAGATGCAACCCACGGCCATATAGGACCTACAGGCGATGTTCTTGAGTGGATATATGTCGATCTGAGCACAGCTGGGCCCCGTATATACAGCATGGGGGTAGCTCTGATACCAGCCAGATGCAACCCACGGCCATATAGGCCCTACAGGCGATGTTCTTGAGTGGATATATGTCGATCTGAGCACAGCTGGGCGTCGTATCTACAGCATGGGGGTAGCTCTGATACCAGCCAGATGCAACCCACGGCCATATAGGACCTACAGGCGATGTTCTTGAGTCGATATATGTCAAACTGAGTACAGCTGGGCCACGTATATACAGCATGGGGGTAGCTGTGATACCAGCCAGCTGAAACCCCGGCTATATAGGACCTACAGGCGATGCTCTTGAGTCGATATATGTCGATCTGAGCACAGCTGGGCCCCGTATATACAGCATGGGGGTAGCTCTGATACCAGCCAGATGCAAACCACGGCCATATAGGACCTACAGGCGATGTTCTTGAGTGGATATATGTCGATCTGAGCACAGCTGGGCGTCGTATGTACAGCATGGGGGTAGCTCTGATACCAGCCAGATGCAACCCACGGCCATATAGGACCTACAGGCGATGTTCTTGAGTCGATATATGTCGATCTGAGTACAGCTGGGCCACGTATATACAGCATGGGGGTATCTGTGATACCAGCCAGCTGAAACCCCGGCTATATAGGACCTACAGGCGATGTTCTTGAGTCGATATATGTCGATCTGAGCACAGCTGGGCCCCGTATATACAGCATGGGGGTAGCTCTGATACCAGCCAGATGCAACCCACGGACATATAGGACCTACAGGCGATGTTCTTGAATCGATATATGTCGATCTGATCACAGCTGGGCCACGTATATACAGCATGGGGGTAGCTGTGATACCAGCCAGCTGCAACCCACGGCTATATAGGACCTACAGGCGATGTTCTTGATTTGATATATGTCGATCTGAGCACAGCTGGGCCCCGTATATGCAGCATGGGGGTAGCTCTGATACCAGCCAGATGCAACCCACGGCCATATAGGACCTACAGGCGATGTTCTTGAGTGAATATATGTCGATCTGAGCACAGCTGGGTGCCGTATATACAGCATGGGGGTAGCTCTGATACCAGCCAGATGAAACCCACGGCCATATAGGACCTACAGGCGATGTTCTTGAGTCGATATATGTCGATCTGAGCACAGCTGGGCCACGTATATACAGCATGGGTGTAGCTGTGATACCAGCCAGCTGCAACCCACTGCTATATAGGACCTACAGGCGATGTTCTTGAGTCGATATATGTTGGTCTGAGCACAGCTGGGCCCCGTATATACAGCATGGGGGTAGCTCTGATACCAGCCAGATGCAACCCACGGCCATATAGGACCTACAGGCGATGTTCTTGAGTGGATATATATATATATATATATCGATCTGAGCACAGCTGGGCGCCGTATATACAGCATGGGGGTAGCTCTGATACCATTCAGATGCAACCCACGGCCATATAGGACCTACAGGCGATGTTCTTGAGTCGATATATGTCGATCTGAGCACACTGGGCCACGTATATACAGCATGGGATTAGCTCTGATACCAGCCAGATGCAACCCACGGCCATATAGGACCTACAGGCGATGTTCTTGAGTGGATATATGTCGATCTGAGCACAGGTGGGCGCCGTATATACAGAATGGGGGTAGCTCTGATACCAGCCAGATGCAACCCACGGCCATATAGGACCTACAGGCGATGTTCTTGAGTGGATATATGTCGATCTGAGCACAGCTGGGCGCCGTATATACAGCATGGGATTAGCTCTGATACCAGCCAGCTGCAACCCACGGCTATATAGGATCTACAGGCGATGTTCTTAAGTGGATATATGTCGATCTGAGTACAGCTAGGCCACGTATATACAGCATGGGGGTAGCTGTGATACCAGCCAGCTGCAACCCACGGCTATATAGGACCTACAGGCGATGTTCTTGAGTCGATATATGTCGATCTGAGTACAGCTAGGCCAGCCAGATGCAAACCACGGCCATATAGGACCTACAGGCGATGTTCTTGAGTGGATATATGTCGATCTGAGCACAGCTGGGCGTCGTATGTACAGCATGGGGGTAGCTCTGATACCAGCCAGATGCAACCCACGGCCATATAGGACCCACAGGCGATGTTCTTGAGTGGATATATGTCGATCTGAGCACAGCTGGGCGCCGTATATACAGCATGGAGGTAGCTCTGATACCAGCCAGATGCAACCCACGGCCATATAGGACCTACAGGCGATGTTCTTGAGTCGATATATGTCGATCTGAGCACAGCTGGGCCACGTATATACAGCATGGGGGTAGCTGTGATACCAGCCAGCTGCAACCCACGACTATATAGGACCTACAGGCTATGTTCTTGAGTCGATCTGAGCATAGCTGGGCCCCGTATATACAGCATGAGGGTAGCTCTGATACCAGACAGATGCAACTAACGGCCAAATAGGACCTACAGGCGATGTTCTTGAGTGGATATATGTCGATCTGAGCACAGCTAGGCGCCGTATATACAGCATGGGGGTAGCTCTGATACCAGACAGATGCAACCCACGGCCATATAGGACCTACAGGCGATGTTCTTGAGTGGATATATATCGATCTGAACACAGCTGGGCGCCGTATATACAGCATGGGGGTAGCTCTGATACCACTCAGATGCAACCCACGGCCATATAGGACCTACAGGCGATGTTCTTGAGTCGATATATGTCGATCTGAGCACAGCTGGGCCACGTATATACAGCATGGGGGTAGCTGTGATACCAGCCAGCTGCAACCCACGGCTATATAGGACCTACAGGCGATGTTCTTGAGTCGATATATGTCGATCTGAGCACAGCTGGGCCACGTATATACAGCATGGGTGTAGCTGTGATACCAGCCAGCTGCAACCCACTGCTATATAGGACCTACAGGCGATGTTCTTGAGTCGATATATGTTGATCTGAGCACAGCTGGGCCCCGTATATACAGCATGGGGGTAGCTCTGATACCAGACAGATGCAACCCACGGCCAAATAGGACCTACAGGCGATGTTCTTGAGTGGATATATGTCGATCTGAGCACAGCTGGGCGCCGTATATACAGCTTAGAGGTAGCTGTGATACCAGCCAGCTGCAACCCATGGCTATATAGGACCTACAGGCGATGTTCTTGAGTCGATCTGAGCACAGCTGGGCCCCGTATATACAGCATAGGGGTAGCTCTGATACCAGCCAGATGCAACCCACGGCCATATAGGACCTACAGGCGATGTTCTTGAGTGGATATATGTCGATCTGAGCACAGCTGGGCGCCGTATATACAGCATGGAGGTAGCTCTGATACCAGCCAGATGCAACCCACGGCCATATAGGACCCACAGGCGATGTTCTTGAGTGGATATATGTCGATCTGAGCACAGCTGGGCGCCGTATATACAGCATGGAGGTAGCTCTGATACCAGCCAGATGCAACCCACGGCCATATAGGACCCACAGGCGATGTTCTTGAGTGGATATATGTCGATCTGAGCACAGCTGGGCGCCGTATATACAGCATGGAGGTAGCTCTGATACCAGCCAGATGCAACCCACGGCCATATAGGACCCACAGGCGATGTTCTTGAGTGGATATATGTCGATCTGAGCACAGCTGGGCGCCGTATATACAGCATGGGGGTAGCTCTGATACCAGCCAGATGCAACCCACGGCCATATAGGACCTACAGGCGATGTTCTTGAGTGGATATATATCGATCTGAGCACAGCTGGGCACCGTATATACAGCATGGGGGTAGCTCTGATACTATTCAGATGCAACCCACGGCCATATAGGACCTACAGGCGATGTTCTTGAGTCGATATATGTCGATCAGAGCACAGCTGGGCCACGTATATACAGCATGGGGGTAGCTCTGATACCAGCCAGATGCAACCCACGGCCATATAGGACCTACAGGCGATGTTCTTGAGTGGATATATGTCGATCTGAGCACAGCTGGGCGTCGTATCTACAGCATGGGGGTAGCTCTGATACCAGCCAGATGCAACCCACGGCCATATAGGACCTACAGGCGATGTTCTTGAGTCGATATATGTCGATCTGAGTACAGCTGGGCCACGTATATACAGCATGGGGGTAGCTGTGATACCAGCCAGCTGAAACCCCGGCTATATAGGACCTACAGGCGATGCTCTTGAGTCGACATATGTCGATCTGAGCACAGCTGGGCCCCGTATATACAGCATGGGGGTAGCTCTGATACCAGCCAGATGCAAACCACGGCCATATAGGACCTACAGGCGATGTTCTTGAGTGGATATATGTCGATCTGAGCACAGCTGGGTGTCGTATGTACAGCATGGGGGTAGCTCTGATACCAGCCAGATGCAACCCACGGCCATATAGGACCTACAGGCGATGTTCTTGAGTCGATCTGAGCACAGCTGGGCCCCGTATATACAGCATGGGGGTAGCTGTGATACCAGCCAGATGCACCCACGGCCATATAGGACCTACAGGCGATGTTCTTGAGTGGATATATGTCGATCTGAGCACAGCTGGGCGCCGTATATACAGCATGGAGGTAGCTCTGATACCAGCCAGATGCAACCCACGGCCATATAGGACCTACAGGCGATGTTCTTGAGTCGATATATGTCGATCTGAGCACAGCTAGGCCACGTATATACAGCATGGGGGTAGCTGTGATACCAGCCAGCTGCAACCCACGACTATATAGGACCTACAGGCTATGTTCTTGAGTCGATCTGAGCACAGCTGGGCCCCGTATATACAGCATGGGGGTAGCTCTGATACCAGCCAGATGCATCCCACGGCCATATAGGACCTACAGGCGATGTTCTTGAGTGGATATATGTCGATCTGAGTACAGCTGGGCCACGTATATACAGCATGGGGGTAGCTGTGATACCAGCCAGCTGAAACCCCGGCTATATAGGACCTACAGGCGATGTTCTTGAGTCGATATATGTCGATCTGAGCACAGCTGGGCCCCGTATATACAGCATGGGGGTAGCTCTGATACCAGCCAGATGCAACCCACGGCCATATAGGACCTACAGGCGATGTTCTTGAATCGATATATGTCGATCTGAGCACAGCTGGGCCACGTATATACAGCATGGGGGTAGCTGTGATACCAGCCAGCTGCAACCCACGGCTATATAGGACCTACAGGCGATGTTCTTGATTTGATATATGTCGATCTGAGCACAGCTGGGCCCCGTATATACAGCATGGGGTAGCTCTGATACCAGCCAGATGCAACCCACGGCCATATAGGACCTACAGGCGATGTTCTTGAGTGAATATATGTCGATCTGAGCACAGCTGGGTGCCGTATATACAGCATGGGGGTAGCTCTGATACCAGCCAGATGCATCCCACGGACATATAGGACCTACAGGCGATGTTCTTGAATCGATATATGTCGATCTGAGCACAGCTGGGCCACGTATATACAGCATGGGGGTAGCTGTGATACCAGCCAGCTGCAACCCACGGCTATATAGGACCTACAGGCGATGTTCTTGATTTGATATATGTCGATCTGAGCACAGCTGGGCCCCGTATATACAGCATGGGGGTAGCTCTGATACCAGCCAGATGCAACCTACGGCCATATAGGACCTACAGGCGATGTTCTTGAGTGAATATATGTCGATCTGAGCACAGCTGGGTGCCGTATATACAGCATGGTGGTAGCTCTGATACCAGCCAGATGAAACCCACGGCCATATAGGACCTACAGGCGATGTTCTTGAGTCGATATATGTCGATCTGAGCACAGCTGGGCCACGTATATACAGCATGGGTGTAGCTGTGATACCAGCCAGCTGCAACCCACTGCTACATAGGACCTACAGGCGATGTTCTTGAGTCGATATATGTTGATCTGAGCACAGCTGGGCCCCGTATATACAGCATGGGGGTAGTTCTGATACCAGACAGATGCAACCCACGGCCAAATAGGACCTACAGGCGATGTTCTTGAGTGGATATATGTCGATCTGAGCACAGCTGGGCGCCGTATATACAGCATGGGGGTAGCTCTGATACCAGCCAGATGCAACCCACGGCCATATAGGACCTACAGGCGATGTTCTTGAGTGGATATATATCGATCTGAGCACAGCTGGGCACCGTATATACAGCATGGGGGTAGCTCTGATTCTATTCAGATGCAACCCACGGCCATATAGGACCTACAGGCGATGTTCTTGAGTCGATATATGTCGATCAGAGCACAGCTGGGCCACGTATATACAGCATGGGATTAGCTCTGATACCAGCCAGATGCAACCCACGGCCATATAGGACCTACAGGCGATGTTCTTGAGTGGATATATGTCGATCTGAGCACAGGTGGGCGCCGTATATACAGCATGGGGGTAGCTCTGATACCAGCCAGATGCAACCCACGGCCATATAGGACCTACAGGCGATGTTCTTGAGTGGATATATGTCGATCTGAGCACAGCTGGGCCCCGTATATACAGCATGGGGGTAGCTCTGATACCAGCCAGATGCAACCCACGGCCATATAGGACCTACAGGCGATGTTCTTGAGTGGATATATGTCGATCTGAGCACAGCTGGGCGTCGTATCTACAGCATGGGGGTAGCTCTGATACCAGCCAGATGCAACCCACGGCCATATAGGACCTACAGGCGATGTTCTTGAGTCGATATATGTCGATCTGAGTACAGCTGGGCCACGTATATACAGCATGGGGGTAGCTGTGATACCAGCCAGCTGAAACCCCGGATATATAGGACCTACAGGCGATGCTCTTGAGTCGACATATGTCGATCTGAGCACAGCTGGGCCCCGTATATACAGCATGGGGGTAGCTCTGATACCAGCCAGATGCAAACCACGGCCATATAGGACCTACAGGCGATGTTCTTGAGTGGATATATGTCGATCTGAGCACAGCTGGGCGTCGTAGGTACAGCATGGGGGTAGCTCTGATACCAGCCAGATGCAACCCACGGCCATATAGGACCTACAGGCGATGTTCTTGAGTCGATCTGAGCACAGCTGGGCCCCGTATATACAGCATGGGGGTAGCTGTGATACCAGCCAGATGCACCCACGGCCATATAGGACCTACAGGCGATGTTCTTGAGTGGATATATGTCGATCTGAGCACAGCTGGGCGCCGTATATACAGCATGGAGGTAGCTCTGATACCAGCCAGATGCAACCCACGGCCATATAGGACCTACAGGCGATGTTCTTGAGTCGATATATGTCGATCTGAGCACAGCTAGGCCACGTATATACAGCATGGGGGTAGCTGTGATACCAGCCAGCTGCAACCCACGACTATATAGGACCTACAGGCTATGTTCTTGAGTCGATCTGAGCACAGCTGGGCCCCGTATATACAGCATGGGGGGTAGCTCTGATACCAGCCAGATGCAACCCACGGCCATATAGGACCTACAGGCGATGTTCTTGAGTGGATATATGTCGATCTGAGTACAGCTGGGCCACGTATATACAGCATGGGGGTAGCTGTGATACCAGCCAGCTGAAACCCCGGCTATATAGGACCTACAGGCGATGTTCTTGAGTCGATATATGTCGATCTGAGCACAGCTGGGCCCCGTATATACAGCATGGGGGTAGCTCTGATACCAGCCAGATGCAACCCACGGCCATATAGGACCTACAGGCGATGTTCTTGAATCGATATATGTCGATCTGAGCACAGCTGGGCCACGTATATACAGCATGGGGGTAGCTGTGATACCAGCCAGCTGCAACCCACGGCTATATAGGACCTACAGGCGATGTTCTTGATTTGATATATGTCGATCTGAGCACAGCTGGGCCCCGTATATACAGCATGGGGTAGCTCTGATACCAGCCAGATGCAACCCACGGCCATATAGGACCTACAGGCGATGTTCTTGAGTGAATATATGTCGATCTGAGCACAGCTGGGTGCCGTATATACAGCATGGGGGTAGCTCTGATACCAGCCAGATGCATCCCACGGACATATAGGACCTACAGGCGATGTTCTTGAATCGATATATGTCGATCTGAGCACAGCTGGGCCACGTATATACAGCATGGGGGTAGCTGTGATACCAGCCAGCTGCAACCCACGGCTATATAGGACCTACAGGCGATGTTCTTGATTTGATATATGTCGATCTGAGCACAGCTGGGCCCCGTATATACAGCATGGGGGTAGCTCTGATACCAGCCAGATGCAACCCACGGCCATATAGGACCTACAGGCGATGTTCTTGAGTGAATATATGTCGATCTGAGCACAGCTGGGTGCCGTATATACAGCATGGTGGTAGCTCTGATACCAGCCAGATGAAACCCACGGCCATATAGGACCTACAGGCGATGTTCTTGAGTCGATATATGTCGATCTGAGCACAGCTGGGCCACGTATATACAGCATGGGTGTAGCTGTGATACCAGCCAGCTGCAACCCACTGCTACATAGGACCTACAGGCGATGTTCTTGAGTCGATATATGTTGATCTGAGCACAGCTGGGCCCCGTATATACAGCATGGGGGTAGTTCTGATACCAGACAGATGCAACCCACGGCCAAATAGGACCTACAGGCGATGTTCTTGAGTGGATATATGTCGATCTGAGCACAGCTGGGCGCCGTATATACAGCATGGGGGTAGCTCTGATACCAGCCAGATGCAACCCACGGCCATATAGGACCTACAGGCGATGTTCTTGAGTCGATATATGTCGATCAGAGCACAGCTGGGCCACGTATATACAGCACGGGATTAGCTCTGATACCAGCCAGATGCAACCCACGGCCATATAGGACCTACAGGCGATGTTCTTGAGTGGATATATGTCGATCTGAGCACAGGTGGGCGCCGTATATACAGCATGGGGGTAGCTCTGATACCAGCCAGATGCAACCCACGGCCATATAGGACCTACAGGCGATGTTCTTGAGTGGATATATGTCGATCTGAGCACAGCTAGGCCCCGTATATACAGCATGGGGGTAGCTCTGATACCAGCCAGATGCAACCCACGGCCATATAGGACCTACAGGCGATGTTCTTGAGTGGATATATGTCGATCTGAGCACAGCTGGGCGTCGTATCTACAGCATGGGGGTAGCTCTGATACCAGCCAGATGCAACCCACGGCCATATAGGACCTACAGGCGATGTTGTTGAGTCGATATATGTCGATCTGAGTACAGCTGGGCCACGTATATACAGCATGGGGGTAGCTGTGATACCAGCCAGCTGAAACCCCGGCTATATAGAACCTACAGGCGATGCTCTTGAGTCGACATATGTCGATCTGAGCACAGCTGGGCCCCGTATATACAGCATGGGGGTAGCTCTGATACCAGCCAGATGCAAACCACGGCCATATAGGACCTACAGGCGATGTTCTTGAGTGGATATATGTCGATCTGAGCACAGCTGGGCGTCGTATGTACAGCATGGGGGTAGCTCTGATACCAGCCAGATGCAACCCACGGCCATATAGGACATACAGGCGATGTTCTTGAGTCGATATATGTCGATCTGAGTACAGCTGGGCCACGTATATACAGCATGGGGGTAGCTGTGATACCAGCCAGCTGAAACCCCGGCTATATAGGACCTACAGGCGATGTTCTTGAGTCGATATATGTCGATCTAAGCACAGCTGGGCCCCGTATATACAGCATGGGGGTAGCTCTGATACCAGCCAGATGCAACCTACGGACATATAGGACCTACAGGCGATGTTCTTGAATCGATATATGTCGATCTGAGCACAGCTGGGCCACGTATATACAGCATGGGGGTAGCTGTGATACCAGCCAGCTGCAACCCACGGCTATATAGGACCTACAGGCGATGTTCTTGATTTGATATATGTCGATCTGAGCACAGCTGGGCCCCGTATATACAGCATGGGGGTAGCTCTGATACCAGCCAGATGCAACCCACGGCCATATAGGACCTACAGGCGATGTTCTTGAGTGAATATATGTCGATCTGAGCACAGCTGGGTGCCGTATATACAGCATGGGGGTAGCTCTGATACCAGCCAGATGAAACCCACGGCCATATAGGACCTACAGGCGATGTTCTTGAGTCGATATATGTCGATCTGAGCACAGCTGGGCCACGTATATACAGCATGGGATTAGCTCTGATACCAGCCAGATGCAACCCACGGCCATATAGGACCTACAGGCGATGTTCTTGAGTGGATATATGTCGATCTGAGCACAGGTGGGCGCCGTATATACAGCATGGGGGTAGCTCTGATACCAGCCAGATGCAACCCACGGCCATATAGGACCTACAGGCGATGTTCTTGAGTGGATATATGTCGATCTGAGCACAGCTGGGCCCCGTATATACAGCATGGGGGTAGCTCTGATACCAGCCAGATGCAACCCACGGCCATATAGGAGCCACAGGCGATGTTCTTGAGTGAATATATGTCGATCTGAGCTCAGCTGGGCGCCGTATATACAGCATGGGGGTAGATCTGATACCAGCCAGATGCAACCCACGGCCATATAGGACCTACAGGCGATGTTCTTGAGTCGATCTGAGCACAGCTGGGCCCCGTATATACAGCATGGGGGTAGCTCTGATACCAGCCAGATGCAACCCACGGCCATATAGGACCCACAGGCGATGTTCTTGAGTGGATATATGTCGTTCTGAGCACAGCTGGGCCACGTATATACAGCATGGGGGTAGCTGTGATACCAGTGAGCTGCAACCCACGGCTATATAGGACCTACAGGCGATGTTCTTGAGTCGATATATGTCGATCTGAGCACAGCTGGGCCCCGTATATACAGCATGGGGGTAGCTCTGATACCAACCAGATTCAACCCACGGCCATATAGGACCTATAGACGATGTTCTTGAGTCTATATATGTCGATCTGAGCACAGCTGGGCGCCGTATATACAGCATGGGGGTAGCTCTGATACCATTCAGATGCAACCCACGGCCATATAGGACCTACAGGCGATGTTCTTGAGTGGATATATATCGATCTGAGCACAGCTGGGCGCCGTATATACAGCATGGGGGTAGCTCTGATACCATTCAGATGCAACCCACGGCCATATAGGACCTACAGGCGATGTTCTTGAGTCGATATATGTCGATCTGAGCACAGCTGGGCCACGTATATACAGCATGGAGGTAGCTGTGATACCAGCCAGCTGCAACCCACGGCTATATAGGACCTACAGGCGATGTTCTTGAGTCGATATATGTCGATCTGAGCACAGCTGGGCCCCGTATATACAGCATGGGGGTAGCTCTGATACCAGCCAGATGCAACCCACGGACATATAGTACCTACAGGCGATTTTCTTGAGTGGATATATGTCGATCTGAGCACAGCTGGGCGCCGTATATACAGCATGGGCTTAGCTTTGATACCAGCCAGATGCAACCCACGGCCATATAGGACCTACAGGCGATGTTCTTGAGTCGATATATGTCGATCTGAGCACAGCTGGGCCACGTATATACAGCATGGGGGTAGCTGTGATACCTGCCAGCTGCAACCGACGGCTATATAGGACCTACAGGCGCTGTTCTTGAGTCGATCTGAGCACAGCTGGGCCCCGTATATACAGCATGGGGGTAGCTCTGATACCAGCCAGATGCAACCCACGGCCATATATGACCCACAGGCGATGTTCTTGAGTGAATATATGTCGATCTGAGCACAGCTGGGCGCCGTATATACAGCATGGGGGTAGATCTGATACCAGCCAGATGCAACCCACGGCCATATAGGACCTACAGGCGATGTTCTTGAGTCGATCTGAGCACAGCTGGGCCCCGTATATACAGCATGGGTGTAGCTCTGATACCAGCCAGATGCAACCCACGGCCATATAGGACCCACAGGCGATGTTCTTGAGTGGATATATGTCGTTCTGAGCACAGCTGGGCCACGTATATACAGCATGGGGGTAGCTGTGATACCAGTGAGCTGCAACCCACGGCTATATAGGACCTACGGGCGATGTCCTTGAGTCGATCTGAGCACAGCTGGGCCCCGTATATACAGCATGGGGGTAGCTGTGATACCAGCCAGATGCAACCCACGGCCATATAGGACCTACAGGCGATGTTCTTGAGTGGATATATGTCGATCTGAGCACAGCTGGGCGCCGTATATACAGCATGGAGGTAGCTCTGATACCAGCCAGATGCAACCCACGGCCATATAGGACCTACAGGCGATGTTCTTGAGTCGATATATGTCGATCTGAGCACAGCTGGGCCACGTATATACAGCATGGGGGTAGCTGTGATACCAGCCAGCTGCAACCCACGACTATATAGGACCTACAGGCTATGTTCTTGAGTCGATCTGAGCACAGCTGGGCCCCGTATATACAGCATGGGGGTAGCTCTGATACCATTCAGATGCAACCCACGGCCATATAGGACCTACAGGCGATGTTCTTGAGTGGATATATGTCGATCTGAGCACAGCTGGGCCACGTATATACAGCATGGAGGTAGCTGTGATACCAGCCAGCTGCAACCCACGGCTATATAGGACCTACAGGCGATGTTCTTGAGTCGATATATGTCGATCTGAGCACAGCTGGGCCCCGTATATACAGCATGGGGGTAGCTCTGATACCAGCCAGATGCAACCCACGGCCATATAGTACCTACAGGCGATTTTCTTGAGTGGATATATGTCGATCTGAGCACAGCTGGGCGCCGTATATACAGCATGGGCTTAGCTCTGATACCAGCCAGATGCAACCCACGGCCATATAGGACCTACAGGCGATGTTCTTGAGTCGATATTTGTCGATCTGAGCACAGCTGGGCCACGTATATACAGCATGGGGGTAGCTGTGATACCAGCCAGCTGCAACCGACGGCTATATAGGACCTACAGGCGCTGTTCTTGAGTCGATCTGAGCACAGCTGGGCCCAGTATATACAGCATGGGGGTAGCTCTGATACCAGCCAGATGCAACCCACGGCCATATAGGACCCACAGGCGATGTTCTTGAGTGGATATATGTCGATCTGAGCACAGCTGGGCGCCGTATATACAGCATGGGGGTAGATCTGATATCAGCCAGATGCAACCCACGGCCATATAGGACCTACAGGCGATGTTCTTGAATCGATATATGTCATTCTGAGCACAGCTGGGCCACGTATATACAGCATGGTGGTAGCTGTGATACCAGTGAGCTGCAACCCACGGCTATATAGGACCTACAGGCGATGTTCTTGAGTCGATATATGTCTATCTGAGCACAGCTGGGCCCCGTATATACAGCATGGGGGTAGCTCTGATACCAGCCAGATTCAACCCACGGCCATATAGGACCTATAGGCGATGTTCTTGAGTGGATATATGTCGATCTGAGCACAGCTGGGCGCCGTATATACAGCATGGGGGTAGCTCTGATACCATTCAGATGCAACCCACGGCCATATAGGACCTACAGGCGATGTTCTTGAGTGGATATATGTCGATCTGAGCACAGCTGGGCGCCATAAATACAGCATGGGGGTAGCTCTGATACCAGCCAGATGCAACCCACGGCCTTATAGGACCTACAGGCGATGTTCTTGAGTCGATATATGTCGATCTGAGCACAGCTGGGCCACGTATATACAGCATGGGGGAAGCTGTGATACCAGCCAGCTGCAACCCACGGCTATATAGGACCTACGGGCGATGTTCTTGAGTCGATCTGAGCACAGCTGGGCCCCGTATATACAGCATGGGGGTAGCTGTGATACCAGCCAGATGCAACCCACGGCCATATAGGACCTACAGGCGATGTTCTTGAGTGGATATATGTCGATCTGAGCACAGCTGGGCGCCGTATATACAGCATGGAGGTAGCTCTGATACCAGCCAGATGCAACCCACGGCCATATAGGACCTACAGGCGATGTTCTTGAGTCGATATATGTCGATCTGAGCACAGCTGGACCACGTATATACAGCATGGGGGTAGCTGTGATACCAGCCAGCTGCAACCCACGACTATATAGGACCTACAGGCTATGTTCTTGAGTCGATCTGAGCACAGCTGGGCCCCGTATATACAGCATGGGGGTAGCTCTGATACCAGCCAGATGCAACCCACGGCCATATAGGACCTACAGGCGATGTTCTTGAGTGGATATATGTCGATCTGAGCACAGCTGGGCCACGTATATACAGCATGGGGGTAGCTGTGATACCAGCCAGCTGCAACCCACGGCTATATAGGACCTACGGGCGATGTTTTTGAGTCGATCTGAGCACAGCTGGGCCCCGTATATACAGCATGGGGGTAGCTGTGATACCAGCCAGATGCACCCACGGCCATATAGGACCTACAGGCGATGTTCTTGAGTGGATATATGTCGATCTGAGCACAGCTGGGCGCCGTATATACAGCATGGAGGTAGCTCTGATACCAGCCAGATGCAACCCACGGCCATATAGGACCTACAGGCGATGTTCTTGAGTCGATATATGTCGATCTGAGCACAGCTAGGCCACGTATATACAGCATGGGGGTAGCTGTGATACCAGCCAGCTGCAACCCACGACTATATAGGACCTACAGGCTATGTTCTTGAGTCGATCTGAGCACAGCTGGGCCCCGTATATACAGCATGGGGGTAGCTCTGATACCAGCCAGATGCAACCCACGGCCATATAGGACCTACAGGCGATGTTCTTGAGTGGATATATGTCGATCTGAGTACAGCTGGGCCACGTATATACAGCATGGGGGTAGCTGTGATACCAGCCAGCTGAAACCCCGGCTATATAGGACCTACAGGCGATGTTCTTGAGTCGATATATGTCGATCTGAGCACAGCTGGGCCCCGTATATACAGCATGGGGGTAGCTCTGATACCAGCCAGATGCAACCCACGGCCATATAGGACCTACAGGCGATGTTCTTGAATCGATATATGTCGATCTGAGCACAGCTGGGCCACGTATATACAGCATGGGGGTAGCTGTGATACCAGCCAGCTGCAACCCACGGCTATATAGGACCTACAGGCGATGTTCTTGATTTGATATATGTCGATCTGAGCACAGCTGGGCCCCGTATATACAGCATGGGGTAGCTCTGATACCAGCCAGATGCAACCCACGGCCATATAGGACCTACAGGCGATGTTCTTGAGTGAATATATGTCGATCTGAGCACAGCTGGGTGCCGTATATACAGCATGGGGGTAGCTCTGATACCAGCCAGATGCATCCCACGGACATATAGGACCTACAGGCGATGTTCTTGAATCGATATATGTCGATCTGAGCACAGCTGGGCCACGTATATACAGCATGGGGGTAGCTGTGATACCAGCCAGCTGCAACCCACGGCTATATAGGACCTACAGGCGATGTTCTTGATTTGATATATGTCGATCTGAGCACAGCTGGGCCCCGTATATACAGCATGGGGGTAGCTCTGATACCAGCCAGATGCAACCTACGGCCATATAGGACCTACAGGCGATGTTCTTGAGTGAATATATGTCGATCTGAGCACAGCTGGGTGCCGTATATACAGCATGGTGGTAGCTCTGATACCAGCCAGATGAAACCCACGGCCATATAGGACCTACAGGCGATGTTCTTGAGTCGATATATGTCGATCTGAGCACAGCTGGGCCCCGTATATACAGCATGGGGGTAGTTCTGATACCAGACAGATGCAACCCACGGCCAAATAGGACCTACAGGCGATGTTCTTGAGTGGATATATGTCGATCTGAGCACAGCTGGGCGCCGTATATACAGCATGGGGGTAGCTCTGATACCAGCCAGATGCAACCCACGGCCATATAGGACCTACAGGCGATGTTCTTGAGTGGATATATATCGATCTGAGCACAGCTGGGCACCGTATATACAGCATGGGGGTAGCTCTGATTCTATTCAGATGCAACCCACGGCCATATAGGACCTACAGGCGATGTTCTTGAGTCGATATATGTCGATCAGAGCACAGCTGGGCCACGTATATACAGCATGGGATTAGCTCTGATACCAGCCAGATGCAACCCACGGCCATATAGGACCTACAGGCGATGTTCTTGAGTGGATATATGTCGATCTGAGCACAGGTGGGCGCCGTATATACAGCATGGGGGTAGCTCTGATACCAGCCAGATGCAACCCACGGCCATATAGGACCTACAGGCGATGTTCTTGAGTGGATATATGTCGATCTGAGCACAGCTGGGCCCCGTATATACAGCATGGGGGTAGCTCTGATACCAGCCAGATGCAACCCACGGCCATATAGGACCTACAGGCGATGTTCTTGAGTGGATATATGTCGATCTGAGCACAGCTGGGCGTCGTATCTACAGCATGGGGGTAGCTCTGATACCAGCCAGATGCAACCCACGGCCATATAGGACCTACAGGCGATGTTCTTGAGTCGATATATGTCGATCTGAGTACAGCTGGGCCACGTATATACAGCATGGGGGTAGCTGTGATACCAGCCAGCTGAAACCCCGGATATATAGGACCTACAGGCGATGCTCTTGAGTCGACATATGTCGATCTGAGCACAGCTGGGCCCCGTATATACAGCATGGGGGTAGCTCTGATACCAGCCAGATGCAAACCACGGCCATATAGGACCTACAGGCGATGTTCTTGAGTGGATATATGTCGATCTGAGCACAGCTGGGCGTCGTAGGTACAGCATGGGGGTAGCTCTGATACCAGCCAGATGCAACCCACGGCCATATAGGACCTACAGGCGATGTTCTTGAGTCGATCTGAGCACAGCTGGGCCCCGTATATACAGCATGGGGGTAGCTGTGATACCAGCCAGATGCACCCACGGCCATATAGGACTTACAGGCGATGTTCTTGAGTGGATATATGTCGATCTGAGCACAGCTGGGCGCCGTATATACAGCATGGAGGTAGCTCTGATACCAGCCAGATGCAACCCACGGCCATATAGGACCTACAGGCGATGTTCTTGAGTCGATATATGTCGATCTGAGCACAGCTAGGCCACGTATATACAGCATGGGGGTAGCTGTGATACCAGCCAGCTGCAACCCACGACTATATAGGACCTACAGGCTATGTTCTTGAGTCGATCTGAGCACAGCTGGGCCCCGTATATACAGCATGGGGGGTAGCTCTGATACCAGCCAGATGCAACCCACGGCCATATAGGACCTACAGGCGATGTTCTTGAGTGGATATATGTCGATCTGAGTACAGCTGGGCCACGTATATACAGCATGGGGGTAGCTGTGATACCAGCCAGCTGAAACCCCGGCTATATAGGACCTACAGGCGATGTTCTTGAGTCGATATATGTCGATCTGAGCACAGCTGGGCCCCGTATATACAGCATGGGGGTAGCTCTGATACCAGCCAGATGCAACCCACGGCCATATAGGACCTACAGGCGATGTTCTTGAATCGATATATGTCGATCTGAGCACAGCTGGGCCACGTATATACAGCATGGGGGTAGCTGTGATACCAGCCAGCTGCAACCCACGGCTATATAGGACCTACAGGCGATGTTCTTGATTTGATATATGTCGATCTGAGCACAGCTGGGCCCCGTATATACAGCATGGGGTAGCTCTGATACCAGCCAGATGCAACCCACGGCCATATAGGACCTACAGGCGATGTTCTTGAGTGAATATATGTCGATCTGAGCACAGCTGGGTGCCGTATATACAGCATGGGGGTAGCTCTGATACCAGCCAGATGCATCCCACGGACATATAGGACCTACAGGCGATGTTCTTGAATCGATATATGTCGATCTGAGCACAGCTGGGCCACGTATATACAGCATGGGGGTAGCTGTGATACCAGCCAGCTGCAACCCACGGCTATATAGGACCTACAGGCGATGTTCTTGATTTGATATATGTCGATCTGAGCACAGCTGGGCCCCGTATATACAGCATGGGGGTAGCTCTGATACCAGCCAGATGCAACCCACGGCCATATAGGACCTACAGGCGATGTTCTTGAGTGAATATATGTCGATCTGAGCACAGCTGGGTGCCGTATATACAGCATGGTGGTAGCTCTGATACCAGCCAGATGAAACCCACGGCCATATAGGACCTACAGGCGATGTTCTTGAGTCGATATATGTCGATCTGAGCACAGCTGGGCCACGTATATACAGCATGGGTGTAGCTGTGATACCAGCCAGCTGCAACCCACTGCTACATAGGACCTACAGGCGATGTTCTTGAGTCGATATATGTTGATCTGAGCACAGCTGGGCCCCGTATATACAGCATGGGGGTAGTTCTGATACCAGACAGATGCAACCCACGGCCAAATAGGACCTACAGGCGATGTTCTTGAGTGGATATATGTCGATCTGAGCACAGCTGGGCGCCGTATATACAGCATGGGGGTAGCTCTGATACCAGCCAGATGCAACCCACGGCCATATAGGACCTACAGGCGATGTTCTTGAGTCGATATATGTCGATCAGAGCACAGCTGGGCCACGTATATACAGCACGGGATTAGCTCTGATACCAGCCAGATGCAACCCACGGCCATATAGGACCTACAGGCGATGTTCTTGAGTGGATATATGTCGATCTGAGCACAGGTGGGCGCCGTATATACAGCATGGGGGTAGCTCTGATACCAGCCAGATGCAACCCACGGCCATATAGGACCTACAGGCGATGTTCTTGAGTGGATATATGTCGATCTGAGCACAGCTAGGCCCCGTATATACAGCATGGGGGTAGCTCTGATACCAGCCAGATGCAACCCACGGCCATATAGGACCTACAGGCGATGTTCTTGAGTGGATATATGTCGATCTGAGCACAGCTGGGCGTCGTATCTACAGCATGGGGGTAGCTCTGATACCAGCCAGATGCAACCCACGGCCATATAGGACCTACAGGCGATGTTGTTGAGTCGATATATGTCGATCTGAGTACAGCTGGGCCACGTATATACAGCATGGGGGTAGCTGTGATACCAGCCAGCTGAAACCCCGGCTATATAGGACCTACAGGCGATGCTCTTGAGTCGACATATGTCGATCTGAGCACAGCTGGGCCCCGTATATACAGCATGGGGGTAGCTCTGATACCAGCCAGATGCAAACCACGGCCATATAGGACCTACAGGCGATGTTCTTGAGTGGATATATGTCGATCTGAGCACAGCTGGGCGTCGTATGTACAGCATGGGGGTAGCTCTGATACCAGCCAGATGCAACCCACGGCCATATAGGACATACAGGCGATGTTCTTGAGTCGATATATGTCGATCTGAGTACAGCTGGGCCACGTATATACAGCATGGGGGTAGCTGTGATACCAGCCAGCTGAAACCCCGGCTATATAGGACCTACAGGCGATGTTCTTGAGTCGATATATGTCGATCTAAGCACAGCTGGGCCCCGTATATACAGCATGGGGGTAGCTCTGATACCAGCCAGATGCAACCTACGGACATATAGGACCTACAGGCGATGTTCTTGAATCGATATATGTCGATCTGAGCACAGCTGGGCCACGTATATACAGCATGGGGGTAGCTGTGATACCAGCCAGCTGCAACCCACGGCTATATAGGACCTACAGGCGATGTTCTTGATTTGATATATGTCGATCTGAGCACAGCTGGGCCCCGTATATACAGCATGGGGGTAGCTCTGATACCAGCCAGATGCAACCCACGGCCATATAGGACCTACAGGCGATGTTCTTGAGTGAATATATGTCGATCTGAGCACAGCTGGGTGCCGTATATACAGCATGGGGGTAGCTCTGATACCAGCCAGATGAAACCCACGGCCATATAGGACCTACAGGCGATGTTCTTGAGTCGATATATGTCGATCTGAGCACAGCTGGGCCACGTATATACAGCATGGGATTAGCTCTGATACCAGCCAGATGCAACCCACGGCCATATAGGACCTACAGGCGATGTTCTTGAGTGGATATATGTCGATCTGAGCACAGGTGGGCGCCGTATATACAGCATGGGGGTAGCTCTGATACCAGCCAGATGCAACCCACGGCCATATAGGACCTACAGGCGATGTTCTTGAGTGGATATATGTCGATCTGAGCACAGCTGGGCCCCGTATATACAGCATGGGGGTAGCTCTGATACCAGCCAGATGCAACCCACGGCCATATAGGAGCCACAGGCGATGTTCTTGAGTGAATATATGTCGATCTGAGCTCAGCTGGGCGCCGTATATACAGCATGGGGGTAGATCTGATACCAGCCAGATGCAACCCACGGCCATATAGGACCTACAGGCGATGTTCTTGAGTCGATCTGAGCACAGCTGGGCCCCGTATATACAGCATGGGGGTAGCTCTGATACCAGCCAGATGCAACCCACGGCCATATAGGACCCACAGGCGATGTTCTTGAGTGGATATATGTCGTTCTGAGCACAGCTGGGCCACGTATATACAGCATGGGGGTAGCTGTGATACCAGTGAGCTGCAACCCACGGCTATATAGGACCTACAGGCGATGTTCTTGAGTCGATATATGTCGATCTGAGCACAGCTGGGCCCCGTATATACAGCATGGGGGTAGCTCTGATACCAACCAGATTCAACCCACGGCCATATAGGACCTATAGACGATGTTCTTGAGTGGATATATGTCGATCTGAGCACAGCTGGGCGCCGTATATACAGCATGGGGGTAGCTCTGATACCATTCAGATGCAACCCACGGCCATATAGGACCTACAGGCGATGTTCTTGAGTGGATATATATCGATCTGAGCACAGCTGGGCGCCGTATATACAGCATGGGGGTAGCTCTGATACCATTCAGATGCAACCCACGGCCATATAGGACCTACAGGCGATGTTCTTGAGTCGATATATGTCGATCTGAGCACAGCTGGGCCACGTATATACAGCATGGAGGTAGCTGTGATACCAGCCAGCTGCAACCCACGGCTATATAGGACCTACAGGCGATGTTCTTGAGTCGATATATGTCGATCTGAGCACAGCTGGGCCCCGTATATACAGCATGGGGGTAGCTCTGATACCAGCCAGATGCAACCCACGGACATATAGTACCTACAGGCGATTTTCTTGAGTGGATATATGTCGATCTGAGCACAGCTGGGCGCCGTATATACAGCATGGGCTTAGCTTTGATACCAGCCAGATGCAACCCACGGCCATATAGGACCTACAGGCGATGTTCTTGAGTCGATATATGTCGATCTGAGCACAGCTGGGCCACGTATATACAGCATGGGGGTAGCTGTGATACCTGCCAGCTGCAACCGACGGCTATATAGGACCTACAGGCGCTGTTCTTGAGTCGATCTGAGCACAGCTGGGCCCCGTATATACAGCATGGGGGTAGCTCTGATACCAGCCAGATGCAACCCACGGCCATATAGGACCCACAGGCGATGTTCTTGAGTGAATATATGTCGATCTGAGCACAGCTGGGCGCCGTATATACAGCATGGGGGTAGATCTGATACCAGCCAGATGCAACCCACGGCCATATAGGACCTACAGGCGATGTTCTTGAGTCGATCTGAGCACAGCTGGGCCCCGTATATACAGCATGGGTGTAGCTCTGATACCAGCCAGATGCAACCCACGGCCATATAGGACCCACAGGCGATGTTCTTGAGTGGATATATGTCGTTCTGAGCACAGCTGGGCCACGTATATACAGCATGGGGGTAGCTGTGATACCAGTGAGCTGCAACCCACGGCTATATAGGACCTACGGGCGATGTCCTTGAGTCGATCTGAGCACAGCTGGGCCCCGTATATACAGCATGGGGGTAGCTCTGATACCAGCCAGATGCAACCCACGGCCATATAGTACCTACAGGCGATTTTCTTGAGTGGATATATGTCGATCTGAGCACAGCTGGGCGCCGTATATACAGCATGGGCTTAGCTCTGATACCAGCCAGATGCAACCCACGGCCATATAGGACCTACAGGCGATGTTCTTGAGTCGATATTTGTCGATCTGAGCACAGCTGGGCCACGTATATACAGCATGGGGGTAGCTGTGATACCAGCCAGCTGCAACCGACGGCTATATAGGACCTACAGGCGCTGTTCTTGAGTCGATCTGAGCACAGCTGGGCCCAGTATATACAGCATGGGGGTAGCTCTGATACCAGCCAGATGCAACCCACGGCCATATAGGACCCACAGGCGATGTTCTTGAGTGGATATATGTCGATCTGAGCACAGCTGGGCGCCGTATATACAGCATGGGGGTAGATCTGATATCAGCCAGATGCAACCCACGGCCATATAGGACCTACAGGCGATGTTCTTGAATCGATATATGTCATTCTGAGCACAGCTGGGCCACGTATATACAGCATGGTGGTAGCTGTGATACCAGTGAGCTGCAACCCACGGCTATATAGGACCTACAGGCGATGTTCTTGAGTCGATATATGTCTATCTGAGCACAGCTGGGCCCCGTATATACAGCATGGGGGTAGCTCTGATACCAGCCAGATTCAACCCACGGCCATATAGGACCTATAGGCGATGTTCTTGAGTGGATATATGTCGATCTGAGCACAGCTGGGCGCCGTATATACAGCATGGGGGTAGCTCTGATACCATTCAGATGCAACCCACGGCCATATAGGACCTACAGGCGATGTTCTTGAGTGGATATATGTCGATCTGAGCACAGCTGGGCGCCATAAATACAGCATGGGGGTAGCTCTGATACCAGCCAGATGCAACCCACGGCCTTATAGGACCTACAGGCGATGTTCTTGAGTCGATATATGTCGATCTGAGCACAGCTGGGCCACGTATATACAGCATGGGGGAAGCTGTGATACCAGCCAGCTGCAACCCACGGCTATATAGGACCTACGGGCGATGTTCTTGAGTCGATCTGAGCACAGCTGGGCCCCGTATATACAGCATGGGGGTAGCTGTGATACCAGCCAGATGCAACCCACGGCCATATAGGACCTACAGGCGATGTTCTTGAGTGGATATATGTCGATCTGAGCACAGCTGGGCGCCGTATATACAGCATGGGGGTAGATCTGATATCAGCCAGATGCAACCCACGGCCATATAGGACCTACAGGCGATGTTCTTGAATCGATATATGTCATTCTGAGCACAGCTGGGCCACGTATATACAGCATGGGGGTAGCTGTGATACCAGTGAGCTGCAACCCACGGCTATATAGGACCTACGGGCGATGTCCTTGAGTCGATCTGAGCACAGCTGGGCCCCGTATATACAGCATGGGGGTAGCTGTGATACCAGCCAGATGCAACCCACGGCCATATAGGACCTACAGGCGATGTTCTTGAGTGGATATATGTCGATCTGAGCACAGCTGGGCGCCGTATATACAGCATGGAGGTAGCTCTGATACCAGCCAGATGCAACCCACGGCCATATAGGACCTACAGGCGATGTTCTTGAGTCGATATATGTCGATCTGAGCACAGCTGGGCCACGTATATACAGCATGGGGGTAGCTGTGATACCAGCCAGCTGCAACCCACGACTATATAGGACCTACAGGCTATGTTCTTGAGTCGATCTGAGCACAGCTGGGCCCCGTATATACAGCATGGGGGTAGCTCTGATACCATTCAGATGCAACCCACGGCCATATAGGACCTACAGGCGATGTTCTTGAGTGGATATATGTCGATCTGAGCACAGCTGGGCCACGTATATACAGCATGGAGGTAGCTGTGATACCAGCCAGCTGCAACCCACGGCTATATAGGACCTACAGGCGATGTTCTTGAGTCGATATATGTCGATCTGAGCACAGCTGGGCCCCGTATATACAGCATGGGGGTAGCTCTGATACCAGCCAGATGCAACCCACGGCCATATAGTACCTACAGGCGATTTTCTTGAGTCGATATTTGTCGATCTGAGCACAGCTGGGCCACGTATATACAGCATGGGGGTAGCTGTGATACCAGCCAGCTGCAACCGACGGCTATATAGGACCTACAGGCGCTGTTCTTGAGTCGATCTGAGCACAGCTGGGCCCAGTATATACAGCATGGGGGTAGCTCTGATACCAGCCAGATGCAACCCACGGCCATATAGGACCCACAGGCGATGTTCTTGAGTGGATATATGTCGATCTGAGCACAGCTGGGCGCCGTATATACAGCATGGGGGTAGATCTGATATCAGCCAGATGCAACCCACGGCCATATAGGACCTACAGGCGATGTTCTTGAATCGATATATGTCATTCTGAGCACAGCTGGGCCACGTATATACAGCATGGTGGTAGCTGTGATACCAGTGAGCTGCAACCCACGGCTATATAGGACCTACAGGCGATGTTCTTGAGTCGATATATGTCTATCTGAGCACAGCTGGGCCCCGTATATACAGCATGGGGGTAGCTCTGATACCAGCCAGATTCAACCCACGGCCATATAGGACCTATAGGCGATGTTCTTGAGTGGATATATGTCGATCTGAGCACAGCTGGGCGCCGTATATACAGCATGGGGGTAGCTCTGATACCATTCAGATGCAACCCACGGCCATATAGGACCTACAGGCGATGTTCTTGAGTGGATATATGTCGATCTGAGCACAGCTGGGCGCCATAAATACAGCATGGGGGTAGCTCTGATACCAGCCAGATGCAACCCACGGCCTTATAGGACCTACAGGCGATGTTCTTGAGTCGATATATGTCGATCTGAGCACAGCTGGGCCACGTATATACAGCATGGGGGAAGCTGTGATACCAGCCAGCTGCAACCCACGGCTATATAGGACCTACGGGCGATGTTCTTGAGTCGATCTGAGCACAGCTGGGCCCCGTATATACAGCATGGGGGTAGCTGTGATACCAGCCAGATGCAACCCACGGCCATATAGGACCTACAGGCGATGTTCTTGAGTGGATATATGTCGATCTGAGCACAGCTGGGCGCCGTATATACAGCATGGAGGTAGCTCTGATACCAGCCAGATGCAACCCACGGCCATATAGGACCTACAGGCGATGTTCTTGAGTCGATATATGTCGATCTGAGCACAGCTGGGCCACGTATATACAGCATGGGGGTAGCTGTGATACCAGCCAGCTGCAACCCACGACTATATAGGACCTACAGGCTATGTTCTTGAGTCGATCTGAGCACAGCTGGGCCCCGTATATACAGCATGGGGGTAGCTCTGATACCAGCCAGATGCAACCCACGGCCATATAGGACCTACAGGCGATGTTCTTAAGTGGATATATGTCGATCTGAGCACAGCTGGGCCACGTATATACAGCATGGGGGTAGCTGTGATACCAGCCAGCTGCAACCCACGGCTATATAGGACCTACGGGCGATGTTCTTGAGTCGATCTGAGCACAGCTGGGCCCCGTATATACAGCATGGGGGTAGCTGTGATACCAGCCAGATGCACCCACGGCCATATAGGACCTACAGGCGATGTTCTTGAGTGGATATATGTCGATCTGAGCACAGCTGGGCGCCGTATATACAGCATGGAGGTAGCTCTGATACCAGCCAGATGCAACCCACGGCCATATAGGACCTACAGGCGATGTTCTTGAGTCGATATATGTCGATCTGAGCACAGCTAGGCCACGTATATACAGCATGGGGGTAGCTGTGATACCAGCCAGCTGCAACCCACGACTATATAGGACCTACAGGCTATGTTCTTGAGTCGATCTGAGCACAGCTGGGCCCCGTATATACAGCATGGGGGTAGCTCTGATACCAGCCAGATGCAACCCACGGCCATATAGGACCTACAGGCGATGTTCTTGAGTGGATATATGTCGATCTGAGTACAGCTGGGCCACGTATATACAGCATGGGGGTAGCTGTGATACCAGCCAGCTGAAACCCCGGCTATATAGGACCTACAGGCGATGTTCTTGAGTCGATATATGTCGATCTGAGCACAGCTGGGCCCCGTATATACAGCATGGGGGTAGCTCTGATACCAGCCAGATGCAACCCACGGCCATATAGGACCTACAGGCGATGTTCTTGAATCGATATATGTCGATCTGAGCACAGCTGGGCCACGTATATACAGCATGGGGGTAGCTGTGATACCAGCCAGCTGCAACCCACGGCTATATAGGACCTACAGGCGATGTTCTTGATTTGATATATGTCGATCTGAGCACAGCTGGGCCCCGTATATACAGCATGGGGTAGCTCTGATACCAGCCAAATGCAACCCACGGCCATATAGGACCTACAGGCGATGTTCTTGAGTGAATATATGTCGATCTGAGCACAGCTGGGTGCCGTATATACAGCATGGGGGTAGCTCTGATACCAGCCAGATGCATCCCACGGACATATAGGACCTACAGGCGATGTTCTTGAATCGATATATGTCGATCTGAGCACAGCTGGGCCACGTATATACAGCATGGGGGTAGCTGTGATACCAGCCAGCTGCAACCCACGGCTATATAGGACCTACAGGCGATGTTCTTGATTTGATATATGTCGATCTGAGCACAGCTGGGCCCCGTATATACAGCATGGGGGTAGCTCTGATACCAGCCAGATGCAACCCACGGCCATATAGGACCTACAGGCGATGTTCTTGAGTGAATATATGTCGATCTGAGCACAGCTGGGTGCCGTATATACAGCATGGTGGTAGCTCTGATACCAGCCAGATGAAACCCACGGCCATATAGGACCTACAGGCGATGTTCTTGAGTCGATATATGTCGATCTGAGCACAGCTGGGCCACGTATATACAGCATGGGTGTAGCTGTGATACCAGCCAGCTGCAACCCACTGCTACATAGGACCTACAGGCGATGTTCTTGAGTCGATATATGTTGATCTGAGCACAGCTGGGCCCCGTATATACAGCATGGGGGTAGTTCTGCTACCAGACAGATGCAACCCACGGCCAAATAGGACCTACAGGCGATGTTCTTGAGTGGATATATGTCGATCTGAGCACAGCTGGGCGCCGTATATACAGCATGGGGGTAGCTCTGATACCAGCCAGATGCAACCCACGGCCATATAGGACCTACAGGCGATGTTCTTGAGTGGATATATATCGATCTGAGCACAGCTGGGCACCGTATATACAGCATGGGGGTAGCTCTGATACTATTCAGATGCAACCCACGGCCATATAGGACCTACAGGCGATGTTCTTGAGTCGATATATGTCGATCAGAGCACAGCTGGGCCACGTATATACAGCATGGGATTAGCTCTGATACCAGCCAGATGCAACCCACGGCCATATAGGACCTACAGCCGATGTTCTTGAGTGGATATATGTCGATCTGAGCACAGGTGGGCGCCGTATATACAGCATGGGGGTAGCTCTGATACCAGCCAGATGCAACCCACGGCCATATAGGACCTACAGGCGATGTTCTTGAGTGGATATATGTCGATCTGAGCACAGCTGGGCCCCGTATATACAGCATGGGGGTAGCTCTGATACCAGCCAGATGCAACCCACGGCCATATAGGACCTACAGGCGATGTTCTTGAGTGGATATATGTCGATCTGAGCACAGCTGGGCGTCGTATCTACAGCATGGGGGTAGCTCTGATACCAGCCAGATGCAACCCACGGCCATATAGGACCTACAGGCGATGTTCTTGAGTCGATATATGTCGATCTGAGTACAGCTGGGCCACGTATATACAGCATGGGGGTAGCTGTGATACCAGCCAGCTGAAACCCCGGCTATATAGGACCTACAGGCGATGCTCTTGAGTCGACATATGTCGATCTGAGCACAACTGGGCCCCGTATATACAGCATGGGGGTAGCTCTGATACCAGCCAGATGCAAACCACGGCCATATAGGACCTACAGGCGATGTTCTTGAGTGGATATATGTCGATCTGAGCACAGCTGGGCGTCGTATGTACAGCATGGGGGTAGCTCTGATACCAGCCAGATGCAACCCACGGCCATATAGGACCTACAGGCAATGTTCTTGAGTCGATATATGTCGATCTGAGTACAGCTGGGCCAGGTATATACAGCATGGGGGTAGCTGTGATACCAGCCAGCTGAAACCCCGGCTATATAGGACCTACAGGCGATGTTCTTGAGTCGATATATGTCGATCTGAGCACAGCTGGGCCCCGTATATACAGCATGGGGGTAGCTCTGATACCAGCCAGATGCAACCTACGGACATATAGGACCTACAGGCGATGTTCTTGAATCGATATATGTCGATCTGAGCACAGCTGGGCCACGTATATACAGCATGGGGGTAGCTGTGATACCAGCCAGCTGCAACCCACGGCTATATAGGACCTACAGGCGATGTTCTTGATTTGATATATGTCGATCTGAGCACAGCTGGGCCCCGTATATACAGCATGGGGGTAGCTCTGATACCAGCCAGATGCAACCCACGGCCATATAGGACCTACAGGCGATGTTCTTGAGTGAATATATGTCGATCTGAGCACAGCTGGGTGCCGTATATACAGCATGGGGGTAGCTCTGATACCAGCCAGATGAAACCCACGGCCATATAGGACCTACAGGCGATGTTCTTGAGTCGATATATGTCGATCTGAGCACAGCTGAGCCACGTATATACAGCATGGGATTAGCTCTGATACCAGCCAGATGCAACCCACGGCCATATAGGACCTACAGGCGATGTTCTTGAGTGGATATATGTCGATCTGAGCACAGGTGGGCGCCGTATATACAGCATGGGGGTAGCTCTGATACCAGCCAGATGCAACCCACGGCCATATAGGACCTACAGGCGATGTTCTTGAGTGGATATATGTCGATCTGAGCACAGCTGGGCCCCGTATATACAGCATGGTGGTAGCTCTGATACCAGCCAGATGCAACCCACGGCCATATAGGCCCTACAGGCGATGTTCTTGAGTGGATATATGTCGATCTGAGCACAGCTGGGCGTCGTATCTACAGCATGGGGGTAGCTCTGATACCAGCCAGATGCAACCCACGGCCATATAGGACCTACAGGCGATGTTCTTGAGTCGATATATGTTGATCTGAGTACAGCTGGGCCACGTATATACAGCATGGGGGTAGCTGTGATACCAGCCAGCTGAAACCCCGGCTATATAAGACCTACAGGCGATGCTCTTGAGTCGATATATGTCGATCTGAGCACAGCTGGGCCCCGTATATACAGCATGGGGGTAGCTCTGATACCAGCCAGATGCAAACCACGGCCATATAGGACCTACAGGCGATGTTCTTGAGTGGATATATGTCGATCTGAGCACAGCTGGGCGTCGTATGTACAGCATGGGGGTAGCTCTGATACCAGCCAGATGCAACCCACGGCCATATAGGACCTACAGGCGATGTTCTTGAGTCGATATATGTCGATCTGAGTACAGCTGGGCCACGTATATACAGCATGGGGGTATCTGTGATACCAGCCAGCTGAAACCCCGGCTATATAGGACCTACAGGCGATGTTCTTGAGTCGATATATGTCGATCTGAGCACAGCTGGGCCCCGTATATACAGCATGGGGGTAGCTCTGATACCAGCCAGATGCAACCCACGGACATATAGGACCTACAGGCGATGTTCTTGAATCGATATATGTCGATCTGAGCACAGCTGGGCCACGTATATACAGCATGGGGGTAGCTGTGATACCAGCCAGCTGCAACCCACGGCTATATAGGACCTACAGGCGATGTTCTTGATTTGATATATGTCGATCTGAGCACAGCTGGGCCCCGTATATGCAGCATGGGGGTAGCTCTGATACCAGCCAGATGCAACCCACGGCCATATAGGACCTACAGGCGATGTTCTTGAGTGAATATATGTCGATCTGAGCACAGCTGGGTGCCGTATATACAGCATGGGGGTAGCTCTGATACCAGCCAGATGAAACCCACGGCCATATAGGACCTACAGGCGATGTTCTTGAGTCGATATATGTCGATCTGAGCACAGCTGGGCCACGTATATACAGCATGGGTGTAGCTGTGATACCAGCCAGCTGCAACCCACTGCTATATAGGACCTACAGGCGATGTTCTTGAGTCGATATATGTTGGTCTGAGCACAGCTGGGCCCCGTATATACAGCATGGGGGTAGCTCTGATACCAGCCAGATGCAACCCACGGCCATATAGGACCTACAGGCGATGTTCTTGAGTTGATATATATATATATATATATCGATCTGAGCACAGCTGGGCGCCGTATATACAGCATGGGGGTAGCTCTGATACCATTCAGATGCAACCCACGGCCATATAGGACCTACAGGCGATGTTCTTGAGTCGATATATGTCGATCTGAGCACACTGGGCCACGTATATACAGCATGGGATTAGCTCTGATACCAGCCAGATGCAACCCACGGCCATATAGGACCTACAGGCGATGTTCTTGAGTGGATATATGTCGATCTGAGCACAGGTGGGCGCCGTATATACAGAATGGGGGTAGCTCTGATACCAGCCAGATGCAACCCACGGCCATATAGGACCTACAGGCGATGTTCTTGAGTGGATATATGTCGATCTGAGCACAGGTGGGCGCCGTATATACAGAATGGGGGTAGCTCTGATACCAGCCAGATGCAACCCACGGCCATATAGGACCTACAGGCGATGTTCTTGAGTGGATATATGTCGATCTGAGTACAGCTAGGCCACGTATATACAGCATGGGGGTAGCTGTGATACCAGCCAGCTGCAACCCACGGCTATATAGGACCTACAGGCGATGTTCTTGAGTCGATATATGTCGATCTGAGTACAGCTAGGCCACGTATATACAGCATGGGGGTAGCTGTGATACCAGCCAGCTAAAACCCCCGGCTATATAGGACCTACAGACGATGTTCTTGAGTCGATATATGTCGATCTGAGCACAGCTGGGCCCCGTATATACAGCATGGGGGTATCTCTGATACCAGCCAGATGCAACCCACGGCCATATAGGACCTACAGGCGATGTTCTTGAGTGGATATATGTCGATCTGAGCACAGGTGGGCGCCGTATATACAGCATGGGGGTAGCTCTGATACCAGCCAGATGCAACCCACGGCCATATAGGACCTACAGGCGATGTTCTTGAATCGATATATGTCGATCTGAGCACAGCTGGGCCACGTATATACAGCATGGGGGTAGCTGTGATACCAGCCAGCTGCAACCCACGGCTATATAGGACCTACAGGCGATGTTCTTGATTCGATATATTTCGAACTGAGCACAGCTGGGCCCCGTATATACAGCATGGGGGTAGCTCTGATACAAGCCAGATGCAACCCACGGACATATAGGACCTACAGGCGATGTTCTTGAATCGATATATGTCGATCTGAGCACAGCTGGGCCACGTATATACAGCATGGGGGTAGCTGTGATACCAGCCAGCTGCAAACCACGGCTATATAAGACCTACAGGCGATGTTCTTGATTCGATATATGTCGATCTGAGCACAGCTGGGCCCCGTATATACAGCATGGGGGTAGCTCTGATACCAGCCAGATGCAACCCACGGCCATATAGGACCTACAGGCGATGTTCTTGAGTGGATATATATCGATCTGAGCACAGCTGGGCGCCGTACATACAGCATGGGGGTAGCTCTGATACCATTCAGATGCAACCCACGGCCAAATAGGACCTACAGGCGATGTTCTTGAGTGGATATATGTCGATCTGAGCACAGCTGGGCGCCGTATATACAGCATGGGGGTAGCTCTGATACCAGCCAGATGCAACCCACGGCCATATAGGACCTACAGGCGATGTTCTTGAGTGGATATATATATCGATCTGAGCACAGCTGGGCGCCGTATATACAGCATGGGGGTAGCTCTGATACCATTCAGATGCAACTCACGGCCATATATGACCTACAGGCGATGTTCTTGAGTCGATATATGTCGATCTGAGCACAGCTGGGCCACGTATATACAGCATGGGATTAGCTCTGATACCAGCCAGATGCAACCCACGGCCATATAGGACCTACAGGCGATGTTCTTGAGTGGATATATGTCGATCTGAGCACAGGTGGGCGCCGTATATACAGCATGGGGGTAGCTCTGATACCAGCCAGATGCAACCCACGGCCATATAGGACCTACAGGCGATGTTCTTGAGTGGATATATGTCGATCTGAGCACAGCTGGGCGCCGTATATACAGCATGGGATTAGCTCTGATACCAGCCAGCTGCAACCCACGGCTATATAGGACCTACAGGCGATGTTCTTGAGTGGATATATGTCGATCTGAGTACAGCTAGGCCACGTATATACAGCATGGGGGTAGCTGTGATACCAGCCAGCTGCAACCCACGGCTATATAGGACCTACAGGCGATATTCTTGAGTCGATATATGTCGATCTGAGTACAGCTAGGCCACGTATATACAGCATGGGGGTAGCTGTGATACCAGCCAGCTAAAACCCCCGGCTATATAGGACCTACAGACGATGTTCTTGAGTCGATATATGTCGATCTGTGCACAGCTGGGCCCCGTATATACAGCATGGGGGTATCTCTGATACCAGCCAGATGCAACCCACGGCCATATAGGACCTACAGGCGATGTTCTTGAGTGGATATATGTCGATCTGAGCACAGGTGGGCGCCGTATATACAGCATGGGGGTAGCTCTGATACCAGCCAGATGCAACCCACGGCCATATAGGACCTACAGGCGATGTTCTTGAATCGATATATGTCGATCTGAGCACAGCTGGGCCACGTATATACAGCATGGGGGTAGCTGTGATACCAGCCAGCTGCAACCCACGGCTATATAGGACCTACAGGCGATGTTCTTGATTCGATATATGTCGATCTGAGCACAGCTGGGCCCCGTATATACAGCATGGGGGTAGCTCTGATACCAGCCAGATGCAACCCACGGACATATAGGACCTACAGGCGATGTTCTTGAATCGATATATGTCGATCTGAGCACAGCTGGGCCACGTATATACAGCATGGGGGTAGCTGTGATACCAGCCAGCTGCAACCCACGGCTATATAAGACCTACAGGCGATGTTCTTGATTCGATATATGTCGATCTGAGCACAGCTGGGCCCCGTATATACAGCATGGGGGTAGCTCTGATACCAGCCAGATGCAACCCACGGCCATATAGGCCCTACAGGCGATGTTCTTGAGTGGATATATGTCGATCTGAGCACAGCTGGGCGTCGTATCTACAGCATGGGGGTAGCTCTGATACCAGCCAGATGCAACCCACGGCCATATAGGACCTACAGGCGATGTTCTTGAGTCGATATATGTCGATCTGAGTACAGCTGGGCCACGTATATACAGCATGGGGGTAGCTGTGATACCAGCCAGCTGAAACCCCGGCTATATAGGACCTACAGGCGATGCTCTTGAGTCGATATATGTCGATCTGAGCACAGCTGGATCCCGTATATACAGCATGGGGGTAGCTCTGATACCAGCCAGATGCAAACCACGGCCATATAGGACCTACAGGCGATGTTCTTGAGTGGATATATGTCGATCTGAGCACAGCTGGGCGTCGTATGTATAGCATGGGGGTAGCTCTGATACCAGCCAGATGCAACCCACGGCCATATAGGACCTACAGGCGATGTTCTTGAGTCGATATATGTCGATCTGAGTACAGCTGGGCCACGTATATACAGGATGGGGGTAGCTGTGATACCAGCCAGCTGAAACCCCGGCTATATAGGACCTACAGGCGATGTTCTTGAGTCGATATATGTCGATCTGAGCACAGCTGGGCCCCGTATATACAGCATGGGGGTAGCTCTGATACCAGCCAGATGCAACCCACGGACATATAGGACCTACAGGCGATGTTCTTGAATCGATATATGTCGATCTGAGCACAGCTGGGCCACGTATATACAGCATGGGGGTAGCTGTGATACCAGCCAGCTGCAACCCACGGCTATATAGGACCTACAGGCGATGTTCTTGATTTGATATATGTCGATCTGAGCACAGCTGGGCCCCGTATATACAGCATGGGGGTAGCTCTGATACCAGCCAGATGCAACCCACGGCCATATAGGACCTACAGGCGATGTTCTTGAGTGCATATATGTCGATCTGAGCACAGCTGGGTGCCGTATATACAGCATGGGGGTAGCTCTGATACCAGCCAGATGAAACCCACGGCCATATAGGACCTACAGGCGATGTTCTTGAGTCGATATATGTCGATCTGAGCACAGCTGGGCCACGTATATACAGCATGGGTGTAGCTGTGATACCAGCCAGCTGCAACCCACTGCTATATAGGACCTACAGGCGATGTTCTTGAGTCGATATATGTTGGTCTGAGCACAGCTGGGCCCCGTATATACAGCATGGGGGTAGCTCTGATACCAGACAGATGCAACCCACGGCCAAATAGGACCTACAGGCGATGTTCTTGAGTGGATATATGTCGATCTGAGCACAGCTGGGCGCCGTATATACAGCAGTGGGGTAGCTCTGATACCAGCCAGATGCAACCCACGGCCATATAGGACCTACAAGCGATGTTCTTGAGTGGATATATATCGATCTGAGCACAGCTGGGCGCCGTACATACAGCATGGGGGTAGCTCTGATACCATTCAGATGCAACCCACGGCTAAATAGGACCTACAGGCGATGTTCTTGAGTGGATATATGTCGATCTGAGCACAGCTGGGCGCCGTATATACAGCATGGGGGTAGCTCTGATACCAGCCAGATGCAACCCACGGCCATATAGGTCCTACAGGCGATGTTCTTGAGTGGAATATATATATCGATCTGAGCACAGCAGGGCGCCGTATATACAGCATGGGGGTAGCTCTGATACCATTCAGATGCAACCCACGGCCATATATGACCTACAGGCGATGTTCTTGAGTCGATATATGTCGATCTGAGCACAGCTGGGCCACGTATATACAGCATGGGATTAGCTCTAATACCAGCCAGATGCAACCCACGGCCATATAGGACCTACAGGCGATGTTCTTGAGTGGATATATGTCGATCTGAGCACAGGTGGGCGCCGTATATACAGCATGGGGGTAGCTCTGATACCAGCCAGATGCAACCCACGGCCATATAGGACCTACAGGCGATGTTCTTGAGTGGATATATGTCGATCTGAGCACAACTGGGCGCCGTATATACAGCATGGGATTAGCTCTATACCAGCCAGCTGCAACCCACGGCTATATAGGACCTACAGGCGATGTTCTTGAGTGGATATATGTCGATCTGAGTACAGCTAGGCCACGTATATACAGCATGGGGGTAGCTGTGATACCAGCCAGCTGCAACCCACGGCTATATAGGACCTACAGGCGATATTCTTGAGTCGATATATGTCGATCTGAGTACAGCTAGGCCACGTATATACAGCATGGGGGTAGCTGTGATACCAGCCAGCTAAAACCCCCGGCTATATAGGACCTACAGACGATGTTCTTGAGTCGATATATGTCGATCTGAGCAAAGCTGGGCCCCGTATATACAGCATGGGGGTATCTCTGATACCAGCCAGATGCAACCCACGGCCATATAGGACCTACAGGCGATGTTCTTGAGGGGATATATGTCGATCTGAGCACAGGTGGGCGCCGTATATACAGCATGGGGGTAGCTCTGATACCAGCCAGATGCAACCCACGGCCATATAGGACCTACAGGCGATGTTCTTGAATCGATATATGTCGATCTGAGCACAGCTGGGCCACGTATATACAGCATGGGGGTAGCTGTGATACCAGCCAGCTGCAACCCACGGCTATATAGGACCTACAGGCGATGTTCTTGATTCGATATATGTCGATCTGAGCATAGCTGGGCCCCGTATATACAGCATGGGGGTAGCTCTGATACCAGCCAGATGCAACCCACGGACATATAGGACCTACAGGCGATGTTCTTGAATCGATATATGTCGATCTGAGCACAGCTGGGCCACGTATATACAGCATGGGGGTAGCTGTGATACCAGCCAGCTGCAACCCACGGCTATATAAGACCTACAGGCGATGTTCTTGATTCGATATATGTCGATCTGAGCACAGCTGGGCGCCGTATATACAGCATGGGGGTAGCTCTGATACCAGCCAGATGCAACCCACGGCCATATAGGACCTACAGGCGATGTTCTTGTGTGGATATATGTCGATCTGAGCACAGCTGGGTGCCATATATACAGCATGGGGGTAGCTCTGATACCAGCCAGATGAAAACCACGGCCATATAGGACCTACAGGCGATGTTCTTGAGTCGATATATGTCGATCTGAGCACAGATGGGCCACGTATATACAGCATGGGTGTAGCTGTGATACCAGCCAGCTGCAACCCACGGCTATATAGGACCTACAGGCGATGTTCTTGAGTCGATATATGTTGATCTGAGCACAGCTGGGCCCCGTATATACAGCATGGGGGTAGCTCTGATACCAGACAGATGCAACCCACGGCCAAATAGGACCTACAGGCGATGTTCTTGAGTGGATATATGTCGATCTGAGCACAGCTGGGCGCCGTATATACAGCATGGGGTAGCTCTGATAACAGCCAGCTGCAACCCACGGCTATATAGGACCTACAGGCGATGTTCTTGAGTCGATCTGAGCACAGCTGGGCCCCGTATATACAGCATGGGGGTAGCTCTGATACCAGCCAGATGCAACCCACAGCCATATAGGACCTACAGGCGATGTTCTTGAGTGGATATATGTCGATCTGAGCACAGCTGGGCGCCGTATATACAGCATGGGGGTAGCTCTGATACCAGCCGGATCCAACCCACGGCCATATAGGACCTACAGGCGATGTTCTTGAGTCGATATATGTCGATCTGAGCACAGCTGGGCCACGTATAAACAGCATGGGGGTAGCTGTGATACCAGCCAGCTGCAATCCACGGCTATATAGGACCTACAGGCGATGTTCTTAAGTCGATATATGTCGATCTGAGCACAGCTGGGCCCCGTATATACAGCATGGGGGTAGCTCTGATACCAGCCGGATCCAACCCACGGCCATATAGGACCTACAGGCGATGTTCTTGAGTCGATATATGTCGATCTGAGCACAGCTGGGCCACGTATAAACAGCATGGGGGTAGCTGTGATACCAGCCAGCTGCAATCCACGGCTATATAGGACCTACAGGCGATGTTCTTGAGTGGATATATGTCGATCTGAGCACAGCTGGACGGCGTATATACAGCATGGGGTTAGCTCTGATACGAGCCAGATGCAACCTACGGCCATATAGGACCTACAGGCGATGTTCTTGAGTCGATATATGTCGATCTGAGCACAGCTGGGCCACGTATAAACAGCATGGGGGTAGCTGTGATACCAGCCAGCTGCAACCCACGGCTATATAGGACCTACAGGCGATGTTCTTGAGTCGATATATGTCGATCTGAGCACAGCTGGGCCCCGTATATACAGCATGGGGGTAGCTCTGATACCAGCCAGATGCAACCCACCGCCATATAGGACCTACAGGCGATGTTTTTGAGTGGATATATGTCGACCTGAGCACAGTTGGGCGCCGTATATATAGCATGGGGGTAGCTCTGATACCAGCCAGATGCAAACCACGGCCATATAGGACCTACAGGCGATGTTCTTGAGTGGATATATGTCGATCTGAGCACAGCTGGGCGTCGTGTGTACAGCATGGGGGTAGCTCTGATACCAGCCAGATGCAACCCACGGCCATATAGGACCTACAGGCGATGTTCTTGAGTCGATATATGTCGATCTGAGTACAGCTGGGCCACGTATATACAGCATGGGGGTAGCTGTGATACCAGCCAGCTGAAACCCCGGCTATATAGGACCTACAGGCGATGTTCTTAAGTCGATATATGTCGATCTGAGCACAGCTGGGCCCCGTATATACAGCATGGGGGTAGCTCTGATACCAGCCAGATGCAACCCACGGCCATATAGGACCTACAGGCGATGTTCTTGAGTCGATATATGTCGATCTGAGCACAGCTGGGCCACGTATAAACAGCATGGGGGTAGCTGTGATACCAGCCAGCTGCAACCCACGGCTATATAGGACCTACAGGCGATGTTCTTGAGTCGATATATGTCGATCTGAGCACAGCTGGGCCCCGTATATACAGCATGGGGGTAGCTCTGATACCAGCCAGATGCAACCCACCGCCATATAGGACCTACAGGCGATGTTTTTGAGTGGATATATGTCGACCTGAGCACAGTTGGGCGCCGTATATACAGCATGGGGGTAGCTGTGATACCAGCCAGCTGCAACCCACGGCTATATAGGACCTACAGGCGATGTTCTTGAGGTCGATCTGAGCACAGCTGGGCCCCGTATATACAGCATGGGGGTAGCTCTGATACCAGCCAGATGCAACCCACAGCCATATAGGAGATACAGGCGATGTTCTTGAGTGGATATATGTCGATCTGAGCACAGCTGGGCGCCGTATATACAGCATGGGGGTTGCTCTGATACCAGCCGGATCCAACCCACGGCCATATAGGACCTACAGGCGATGTTCTTGAGTCGATATATGTCGATCTGAGCACAGCTGGGCCACGTATATACAGCATGGGGGTAGCTGTGAAACCAACCAGCTGCAATCCACGGCTATATAGGACCTACAGGCGATGTTCTTAAGTCGATATATGTCGATCTGAGCACAGCTGGGCCCCGTATATACAGCATGGGGGTAGCTCTGATACCAGCCAGATGCAACCCACGGCCATATAGGACCTACAGGCGATGTTCTTGAGTGGATATATGTCGACCTGAGCACAGTTGGGCGCCGTATATACAGCATGGGTGTAGCTCTGATACCAGCCAGATGCAACCCACGGCCATATAGGACCTAGAGGCGATGTTCTTGAGTCGACATATGTCGATCTGAGCACAGCTGGGCCACGTATATACAGCATGGAGGTAGCTGTGATACCAGCCAGCTGCAACCCACGGCTATATAGGACCTACAGGCGATGTTCTTGAGTCGATATATGTCGATCTGAGCACAGCTGGGCCCCGTATATACAGCATGGGGGTAGCTCTGATACCAGCCAGATGCAACCCACGGCCATATAGGACCTACAGGCGATGTTCTTGAGTGGATATATGTCGATCTGAGCACAGCTGGGCGCCGTATGTACAGCAGGGGGTAGCTCTGATACTAGCCAGATGCAACCCACAGCCATATAGGACCTACAGGCGATGTTCTTGAGTCGATATATGTCGATCTGAGCAGAGCTGGGCCACGTATATACAGCATGGGGGTAGCTGTGATACCAGCCAGCTGCAACCCACGGCTATATAGGACCTACAGGCGATGTTCTTGAGTCGATATATGTCGATCTGAGCACAGCTGGGCCCCGTATATACAGCATGGGGGTAGCTCTGATACCAGCCAGATGCAACCCACGGCCATACAGGACCTACAGGCGATGTTCTTGAGTGGATATATATCGATCTGAGCACAGCTGGGCGCCGTATATACAGCATGGGGGTAGCTCTGATACCAGCCAGATGCAACCCACGGCCATATAGAACCTACAGGCGATGTTCTTGAGTCGATATATGTCGATCTGAGCACAGCTGGGCCACGTATATACAGCATTGGGGTAGCTGTGATACCAGCCAGCTGCAACCCACGGCTATATAGGACCTACAGGCGATGTTCTTGAGTCGATATATGTCGATCTGAGCACAGCTGGGCCGCGTATATACAGCATGGTGGTAGCTCTGATACCAGCCAGATGCAACCCTCGGCCATATAGGACCTACAGGCGATGTTCTTGAGTGGATATATGTGGATCTGAGCACAACTAGGCACCGTATATACAGCATGGGGGTAGCTCTGATACCAGCCAGATGCAACCCACGGCCATATAGGACCTACAGGCGATGTTCTTGAGTGGATATATGTCGATCTAAGCACAGCTGCGCCACGTATATACAGCATGGGGGTAGCTGTGATACCAGCCAGCTGCAACCCCCGGCTATATAGGACCTACAGGCGATGTTCTTGAGTCGATCTGAGCACAGCTGGGCCCCGTATATACAGCATGGGGGTAGCTCTGATACCAGCCAGATGCAACCCACGGCCATATAGGACCCACAGGCGATGTTCTTGAGTGGATATATGTCGATCTGAGCACAGCTGGGCGCCGTATATATAGCATGGGGGTAGATCTGATACCAGCCAGATGCAACCCAGGGCCATATAGGACCTACAGGCGATGTTATTGAATCGATATATGTCGTTCTGAGCACAGCTGGGCCACGTATATACAGCATGGGGGTAGCTGTGATACCAGTGAGCTGCAACCCACGGCTATATAGGACCTACAGGCGATGTTCTTGAGTCGATATATGTCGATCTGAGCACAGCTGGGCCCCGTATATACAGCATGGGGGTAGCTCTGATACCAGCCAGATTCAACCCACGGCCATATAGGACCCACAGGCGATGTTCTTGAGTGGATATATGTCGATCTGAGCACAGCTGGGCGCCGTATATACAGCATGGGGGTAGCTCTGATACCATTCAGATGCAACCCACGGCCATATAGGACCTACAGGCGATGTTCTTGAGTGGATATATGTCGATCTGAGCACAGCTGGGCGCCGTAAATACAGCATGGGGGTAGCTCTGATACCAGCCAGATGCAACCCACGGCCATATAGGACCTACAGGCGATGTTCTTGAGTCGATATATGTCGATCTGAGCACAGCTGGGCCACGTATATACAGCATGGGGGTAGCTGTGATACCAGCCAGCTGCAACCCACGGCTATATAGGACCTACGGGCGATGTTCTTGAGTCGATCTGAGCACAGCTGGGCCACGTATATACTGCATGGGAGTAGCTCTGATACCAGCCAGATGCAACCCACGACCATGCAGGACCTACAGGCGATGTTCTTGAGTGGATATATGTCGATCTGAGCACAGCTGGGCGCCGTATATACAGCATGGGGGTAGCTCTGATACCATTCAGATGCAACCCACGGCCATATAGGACCTACAGGCGATGTTCTTGAGTCGATATATGTCGATCTGAGCACAGCTGGGCCCCGTATATACAGCATGGGGGTAGCTCTGATACCAGCCAGATGCAACCCACGGCCATATAGGACCTACAGGCGATGTTCTTGAGTGGATATATGTCGATCTGAGCACAGCTGGGCGCCGTATATACAGCATGGGGGTAGCTCTGATACCAGCCAGATGCAAACCACGGCCATATAGGACCTACAGGCGATGTTCTTGAGTGTATATATGTCGATCTGAGCACAGCTGGGCGTCGTATGTAGAGCATGGGGGTAGCTCTGATACCAGCCAGCTGCAACCCACGGCTATATAGGACCTACGGGCGATGTTCTTGAGTCGATCTGAGCACAGCTGGGCCACGTATATACTGCATGGGAGTAGCTCTGATACCAGCCAGATGCAACCCACGACCATATAGGACCTACAGGCGATGTTCTTGAGTGGATATATGTCGATCTGAGCACAGCTGGGCGCCGTATATACAGCATGGGGGTAGCTCTGATACCATTCAGATGCAACCCACGGCCATATAGGACCTACAGGCGATGTTCTTGAGTCGATATATGTCGATCTGAGCACAGCTGGGCCCCGTATATACAGCATGGGGGTAGCTCTGATACCAGCCAGATGCAACCCACGGCCATATAGGACCTACAGGCGATGTTCTTGAGTGGATATATGTCGATCTGAGCACAGCTGGGCGCCGCATATACAGCATGGGGGTAGCTCTGATACCAGCCAGATGCAACCCACGGCCATATAGGACCTACAGGCGATGTTCTTGAGTCGAAATATGTCGATTTGAGTACAGCTGGGCCACGTATATACAGCATGGGGGCAGCTGTGATACCAGCCAGATGCAACCCACGACCATATAGGACCTACAGGCGATGTTCATGAGTGGATATATGTCGATCTGAGCACAGCTGGGCGCCGTATGTACAGCATGGGGGTAGCTCTGATACCAGCCAGATGCAACCCACGGCCATATAGGACCTACAGGCGATGTTCTTGAGTCGATATATGTCGATCTGAGTACAGCTGGGCCACGTATATACAGCATGGGGGTAGCTGTGATACCAGCCAGCTGAAACCCCGGCTATATAGGACCTACAGGCGATGTTCTTGAGTCGATATATGTCGATCTGAGCACAGCTGGGCCCCGTATATACAGAATGGGGGTAGCTCTGATACCAGCCAGATGCAACCCACGGACATATAGGACCTACAGGCGATGTTCTTGAATCGATATATGTCGATCTGAGCACAGCTGGGCCCCGTATATACAGCATGGGGGTAGCTCTGATACCAGCCAGATGCAAACCACGGCCATATAGGACCTACAGGCGATGTTCTTGAGTGTATATATGTCGATCTGAGCACAGCTGGGCGTCGTATGTAGAGCATGGGGGTAGCTCTGATACCAGCCAGATGCAAACCACGGCCATATAGGACCTACAGGCGATATTCTTGAGTGGATATATGTCGATCTGAGCACAGCTGGGCGTCGTATGTACAGCATGGGGGTAGCTCTGATACCAGCCAGATGCAACCCACGGCCATATAGGACCTACAGGCGATGTTCTTGAGTGGATATATGTCGATCTGAGCACAGCTGGGCGCCGTATATACAGCATGGAGGTAGCTCTGATACCAGCCAGATGCAACCCACGGCCATATAGGACCTACAGGCGATGTTCTTGAGTCGATATATGTCGATCTGAGCACAGCTGGGCCACGTATATACAGCATGGGGGTAGCTGTGATACCAGCCAGCTGCAACCCACGACTATATAGGACCTACAGGCTATGTTCTTGAGTCGATCTGAGCACAGCTGGGCCCCGTATATACAGCATGGGGGTAGCTCTGATACCAGACAGATGCAACTCACGGCCAAATAGGACCTACAGGCGATGTTCTTGAGTGGATATATGTCGATCTGAGAACAGCTGGGCGCCGTATATACAGCATGGGGGTAGCTCTGATACCAGACAAATGCAACCCACGGCCATATAGGACCTACAGGCGATGTTCTTGAGTGGATATATATCGATCTGAGCACAGCTGGGCGCCGTATATACAGCATGGGGGTAGCTCTGATACCACTCAGATGCAACCCACGGCCATATAGGACCTACAGGCGATGTTCTTGAGTCGATATATGTCGATCTGAGCACAGCTGGGCCACGTATATACAGCATGGGTGTAGCTGTGATACCAGCCAGCTGCAACCCACTGCTATATAGGACCTACAGGCGATGTTCTTGAGTCGATATATGTTAATCTGAGCACAGCTGGGCCCCGTATATACAGCATGGGGGTAGCTCTGATACCAGACAGATGCAACCCACGACCAAATAGGACCTACAGGCGATGTTCTTGAGTGGATATATGTCGATCTGAGCACAGCTGGGCGCCGTATATACAGCATGGAGGTAGCTGTGATACCAGCCAGCTGCAACCCACGGCTATATAGGACCTACAGGCGATGTTCTTGAGTCGATCTGAGCACAGCTGGGCCCCGTATATACAGCATAGGGGTAGCTCTGATACCAGCCAGATGCAACCCACGGCCATATAGGACCTACAGGCGATGTTCTTGAGTGGATATATATCGATCTGAACACAGCTGGGCGCCGTATATACAGCATGGGGGGTAGCTCTGATACCATTCAGATGCAACCCACGGCCATATAGGACCTACAGGCGATGTTCTTGAGTCGATATATGTCGATCTGAGCACAGCTGGGCCACGTATATACAGCATGGGGGTAGCTGTGATACCAGCCAGCTGCAACCCACGGCTATATAGGACCTACAGGCGATGTTCTTGAGTCGATATATGTCGATCTGAGCACAGCTGGGCCCCGTATATACAGCATGGGGGTAGCTCTGATACCAGCCAGATGCAACCCACGGCCATATAGGACCTACAGGCGATTTTCTTGAGTAGATATATGTCGATCTGAGCACAGCTGGCGCCGTATATACAGCATGGGGTAGCTCTGATACCAGCCAGATGCAACCCACGGCCATATAGGACCTACAGGCGATGTTCTTGAGTCGATATATGTCGATCTGAGTACAGATAGGCCACGTATATACAGCATGGGGGTAGCTGTGATACCAGCCAGCTATAACCCCCGGCTATATAGGACCTACAGACGATGTTCTTGAGTCGATATATGTCGATCTGAGCACAGCTGGGCCCCGTATATACAGCATGGGGGTATCTCTGATACCAGCCAGATGCAACCCACGGCCATATAGGACCTACAGGCGATGTTCTTGAGTGGATATATGTCGATCTGAGCACAGGTGAGCGCCGTATATACAGCATGGGGGTAGCTCTGATACCAGACAGATGCAACCCACGGCCATATAGGACCTACAGGCGATGTTCTTGAATCGATATATGTCGATCTGAGCACAGCTGGGCCACGTATATACAGCATGGGGGTAGCTGTGATACCAGCCAGCTAAAACCCCCGGCTATATAGGACCTACAGACGATGTCTTTGAGTCGATATATGTCGATCTGAGCACAGCTGGGCCCCGTATATACAGCATGGGGGTATCTCTGATACCAGCCAGATGCAACCCACGGCCATATAGGACCTACAGGCGATGTTCTTGAGTGGATATATGTCGATCTTAGCACAGGTGGGCGCCGTATATACAGCATGGGAGTAGCTCTGATACCAGCCAGATGCAACCCACGGCCATATAGGACCTACAGGCGATGTTCTTGAATCGATATGTGTCGATCTGAGCACAGCTGGGCCACGTATATACAGCATGGGGGTAGCTGTGATACCAGCCAGCTGCAACCCACGGCTATATAGGACCTACAGGCGATGTTCTTGAGTGGATATATGTCGATCTGAGCACAGCTGGGCGCCGTATATACAGCATGGGGGTAGATCTGATACCAGCCAGATGCAACCCACGACCATATAGGAACCACAGGCGATGTTCCTGAATCGATATATGTCGTTCTGAGCACAGCTGGGCCACGTATATACGGCATGGGGGTAGCTGTGATACCAGCCTGCTGCAACCCACGGCTATATAGGACCTACAGGCGATGTTCTTGAGTCGATATATGTCGATCTGAGCACAGCTGGGCCCCGTATATACATCTTGGGGTAGCTCTGATACCATTCAGATGCAACCCACGGCCATATAGGACCTACAGGCGATGTTCTTGAGTCGATATATGTCGATCTGAGCACAGCTGGGCCCCGTATATACAGCATGGGGGTAGCTCTGATACCAGCCAGATGCAACCCACGGCCATATAGGACCTACAGGCGATGTTCTTGAGTGGATATATGTCGATCTGAGTACAGCTGGGCCACGTATATACCTCATGGGGGTAGCTGTGATACCAGCCAGCTGAAACCCCGGCTATATAGGACCTACAGGCGATGTTCTTGAGTCGATATATGTCGATCTGAGCACAGCTGGGCCCCGTATATACAGCATGGGGGTAGCTCTGATACCAGCCAGATGCAACCCACGGCCATATAGGACCTACAGGCGATGTTCTTGAGTGGATATATGTCGATCTGAGCACAGCTGGGCGTCGTATCTACAGCATGGGGGTAGCTCTGATACCAGCCAGATGCAACCCACGGCCATATAGGACCTACAGGCGATGTTCTTGAGTCGATATATGTCGATCTGAGTACAGCTGGGCCACGTATATACAGCATGGGGGTAGCTGTGATACCAGCCAGCTGAAACCCCGGCTATATAGGACCTACAGGCGATGTTCTTGAGTCGATATATGTCGATCTGAGCACAGCTGGGCCCCGTATATACAGCATGGGGGTAGCTCTGATACCAGCCAGATGCAAACCACGGCCATATAGGACCTACAGGCGATGTTCTTGAGTGGATATATGTCGATCTGAGCACAGCTGGGCGTCGTATGTACAGCATGGGGGTAGCTCTGATACCAGCCAGATGCAACCCACGGCCATATAGGACCTACAGGCGATGTTCTTGAGTCGATATATGTCGATCTGAGTACAGCTGGGCCACGTATATACAGCATGGGGGTAGCTGTGATACCAGCCAGCTGAAACCCCGGCTATATAGGACCTACAGGCGATGTTCTTGAGTCGATATATGTCGATCTGAGCACAGCTGGGCCCCATATATACAGCATGGGGGTAGCTCTGATACCAGCCAGATGCAACCCACGGACATATAGGACCTACAGGCGATGTTCTTGAATCGATATATGTCGATCTGAGCACAGCTGGGCCACGTATATACAGCATGGGGGTAGCTGTGATATCAGCCAGCTGCAACTCACGGCTATATAGGACCTACAGGCGATGTACTTGATTTGATATATGTCGATCTGAGCACAGCTGGGCCCCGTATATACAGCATGGGGGTAACTCTGATACCAGCCAGATGCAACCCACGGCCATATAGGAGCTACAGGCGATGTTCTTGAGTGAATATATGTCGATCTGAGCACATCTGGGTGCCGTATATACAGCATGGGGGTAGCTCTGATACCAGCCAGATGAAACCCACGGCCATATAGGACCTACAGGCGATGTTCTTGAGTCGATATATGTCGATCTGAGCACAGCTGGGCCACGTATATACAGCATGGGGGTAGCTGTGATACCAGCCAGCTGCAACCCACGGCTATATAGGACCTACAGGCGATGTTCTTGAGTCGATATATGTCGATCTGAGCACAGCTGGGCCACGTATATAGAGCATGGGGGTAGCTCTGATACCAGCCAGATGCAACCCACGGCCATATAGGACCTACAGGCGATTTTCTTGAGTGGATATATGTCGATCTGAGCACAGCTGGGCGCCGTATATACAGCATGGGATTAGCTCTGATACCAGCCAGATGCAACCCACGGCCATATAGGACCTACAGGCGATGTTCTTGAGTGGATATATGTCGATCTGAGCACAGGTGGGCGCCGTATATACAGCATGGGGGTAGCTCTGATACCAGCCAGATGCAACCCACGGCCATATAGGACCTACTGGCGATATTCTTGAGTGGATATATGTCGATCTGAGCACAGCTGGGCGCCGTATATACAGCATGGGATTAGCTCTGATACCAGCCAGCTGCAACCCACGGCTATATAGGGCCTACAGGCGATGTTCTTGAGTGGATATATGTCGATCTGAGTACACCTAGGCCACGTATATACAGCATGGAGGTAGCTGTGATACCAGCCAGCTGCAACCCACGGCTATATAGGACCTACAGGCGATGTTCTTGAGTCGATATATGTCGATCTGAGTACAGCTAGGCCACGTATATACAGCATGGGGGTAGCTGTGATACCAGCCAGCTAAAACCCCCGGCTATATAGGACCTACAGACGATGTTCTTGAGTCGATATATGTCGATCTGAGCACAGGTGGGCGCCGTATATACAGCATGGGGGTAGCTCTGATACCAGCCAGATGCAACCCACGGCCATATAGGACCTACAGGCGATGTTCTTCAATCGATATATGTCGATCTGAGCACAGCTGGGCCACGTATATACAGCATGGGGGTAGCTGTGATACCAGCCAGCTGCAACCCACGGCTATATAAGACCTACAGGCGATGTTCTTGATTCGATATATGTCGATCTGAGCACAGCTGGGCCCCGTATATACAGCATGGGGGTAGCTCTGATACCAGCCAGATGCAACCCACGGCCATATAGGACCTACAGGCGATGTTCTTGTGTGGATATATGTCGATCTGAGCACAGCTGGGCCCTGTATATACAGCATGGGGGTAGCTCTGATACCAGCCAGATGCAACCCACGGCCATATAGGACCTACAGGCGATGTTCTTGAGTGGATATATATCGATCTGAGCAGAGCTGGGCGCCGTATATACAGCATGGAGGTAGCTCTGATACCATTCAGATGCAACCCACGGCCATATAGGACCTACAGGCGATGTTCTTGAGTCGATATATGTCGATTTGAGCACAGATGGGCCACGTATATACAGCATGGAGGTAGCTGTGATACCAGCCAGCTGCAACCCACGGCTATATAGGACCTACAGGCGATGTTCTTGAGTCGATATATGTCGATCTGAGCACAGCTGGGCCCCGTATATACAGCATGGGGGTAGCTCTGATACCAGCCAGATGCAACCCACGGCCATATAGGACCTACAGGCGATTTTCTTGAGTCGATATATGTCGATCTGAGTACAGCTGGGCCACGTATATACAGCATGGGGGTAGCTGTGATACCAGCCATCTGAAACCCCGGCTATATAGGACATACAGGCGATGTTCTTGAGTCGATATATGTCGATCTGAGCACAGCTGGGCCCCATATATACAGCATGGGGGTAGCTCTGATACCAGCCAGATGCAACCCACGGACATATAGGACCTACAGGCGATGTTCTTGAATCGATATATGTCGATCTGAGCACAGCTGGGCCACGTATATACAGCATGGGGGTAGCTCTGATACCAGCCAGATGCATCCCACGGCCATATAGGACCTACAGGCGATGTTCTTGAGTGAATATATGTCGATCTGAGCACAGCTGGGTGCCGTATATACAGCATGGGGGTAGCTCTGATACCAGCCAGATGAAACCCACGGCCATATAGGACCTACAGGCGATGTTCTTGAGTCGATATATGTCGATCTGAGCACAGCTGGGCCACGTATATACAGCATGGGTGTAGCTGTGATACCAGCCAGCTGCAACCCACTGCTATATAGGACCTACAGGCGATGTTCTTGAGTCGATATATGTTGGTCTGAGCACAGCTGGGCCCCGTATATACAGCATGGGGGTAGCTCTGATACCAGACAGATGCAACCCACGGCCAAATAGGACCTACAGGCGATGTTCTTGAGTGGATATATGTCGATCTGAGCACAGCTGGGCGCCGTATATACAGCAGTGGGGTAGCTCTGATACCAGCCAGATGCAACCCACGGCCATATAGGACCTACAGGCGATGTTCTTGAGTGGATATATATCGATCTGAGCACAGCTGGGCGCCGTACATACAGCATGGGGGTAGCTCTGATACCATTCAGATGCAACCCACGGCTAAATAGGACCTACAGGCGATGTTCTTGAGTGGATATATGTCGATCTGAGCACAGCTGGGCGCGCTATATACAGCATGGGGGTAGCTCTGATACCAGCCAGATGCAACCCACGGCCATATAGGACCTACAGGCGATGTTCTTGAGTGGATATATATATATATATATATATATATATATATATATATATATCGATCTGAGCACAGCTGTGCGCCGTATATACAGCATGGGGGTAGCTCTGATACCATTCAGATGCAACCCACGGCCATATATGACCTACAGGCGATGTTCTTGAGTCGATATATGTCGATCTGAGCACAGCTGGGCCACGTATATACAGCATGGGATTAGCTCTAATACCAGCCAGATGCAACCCACGGCCATATAGGACCTACAGGCGATGTTCTTGAGTGGATATATGTCGATCTGAGCACAGGTGGGCGCCGTATATACAGCATGGGGGTAGCTCTGATACCAGCCAGATGCAACCCACGGCCATATAGGACCTACAGGCGATGTTCTTGAGTGGATATATGTCGATCTGAGCACAACTGGGCGCCGTATATACAGCATGGGATTAGCTCTGATACCAGCCAGCTGCAACCCACGGCTATATAGGACCTACAGGCGATGTTCTTGAGTGGATATATGTCGATCTGAGTACAGCTAGGCCACGTATATACAGCATGGGGGTAGCTGTGATACCAGCCAGCTGCAACCCACGGCTATATAGGACCTACAGGCGATATTCTTGAGTCGATATATGTCGATCTGAGTACAGCTAGGCCACGTATATACAGCATGGGGGTAGCAGTGATACCAGCCAGCTAAAACCCCCGGCTATATAGGACCTACAGACGATGTTCTTGAGTCGATATATGTCGATCTGAGCACAGCTGGGCCCCGTATATACAGCATGGGAGTATCTCTGATACCAGCCAGATGCAACCCACGGCCATATAGGACCTACAGGCGATGTTCTTGAGGGGATATATGTCGATCTGAGCACAGGTGGGCGCCGTATATACAGCATGGGGGTAGCTCTGATACCAGCCAGATGCAACCAACGGCCATATAGGACCTACAGGCGATGTTCTTGAATCGATATATGTCGATCTGAGCACAGCTGGGCCACGTATATACAGCATGGGGGTAGCTGTGATACCAGCCAGCTGCAACCCACGGCTATATAGGACCTACAGGCGATGTTCTTGATTCGATATATGTCGATCTGAGCATAGCTGGGCCCCGTATATACAGCATGGGGGTAGCTCTGATACCAGCCAGATGCAACCCACGGACATATAGGACCTACAGGCGATGTTCTTGAATCGATATATGTCGATCTGAGCACAGCTGGGCCACGTATATACAGCATGGGGGTAGCTGTGATACCAGCCAGCTGCAACCCACGGCTATATAAGACCTACAGGCGATGTTCTTGATTCGATATATGTCGATCTGAGCACAGCTGGGCCCCGTATATACAGCATGGGGGTAGCTCTGATACCAGCCAGATGCAACCCACGGCCATATAGGACCTACAGGCGATGTTCTTGTGTGGATATATGTCGATCTGAGCACAGCTGGGTGCCATATATACAGCATGGGGGTAGCTCTGATACCAGCCAGATGAAAACCACGGCCATATAGGACCTACAGGCGATGTTCTTGAGTCGATATATGTCGATCTGAGCACAGATGGGCCACGTATATACAGCATGGGTGTAGCTGTGATACCAGCCAGCTGCAACCCACGGCTATATAGGACCTACAGGCGATGTTCTTGAGTCGATATATGTTGATCTGAGCACAGCTGGGCCCCGTATATACAGCATGGGGGTAGCTCTGATACCAGACAGATGCAACCCACGGCCAAATAGGACCTACAGGCGATGTTCTTGAGTGGATATATGTCGATCTGAGCACAGCTGGGCGCCGTATATACAGCATGGGGGTAGCTCTGATAACAGCCAGCTGCAACCCACGGCTATATAGGACCTACAGGCGATGTTCTTGAGTCGATCTGAGCACAGCTGGGCCCCGTATATACAGCATGGGGGTAGCTCTGATACCAGCCAGATGCAACCCACAGCCATATAGGACCTACAGGCGATGTTCTTGAGTGGATATATGTCGATCTGAGCACAGCTGGGCGCCGTATATACAGCATGGGGGTAGCTCTGATACCAGCCGGATCCAACCCACGGCCATATAGGACCTACAGGCGATGTTCTTGAGTCGATATATGTCGATCTGAGCACAGCTGGGCCACGTATATACAGCATGGGGGTAGCTGTGATACCAGCCAGCTGCAATCCACGGCTATATAGGACCTACAGGCGATGTTCTTAAGTCGATATATGTCGATCTGAGCACAGCTGGGCCCCGTATATACAGCATGGGGGTAGCTCTGATACCAGCCAGATGCAACCCACGGCCATATAGGACCTACAGGCGATGTTCTTGAGTGGATATATGTCGATCTGAGCACAGCTGGACGGCGTATATACAGCATGGGGTTAGCTCTGATACGAGCCAGATGATGCAACCTACGGCCATATAGGACCTACAGGCGATGTTCTTGAGTCGATATATGTCGATCTGAGCACAGCTGGGCCACGTATAAACAGCATCGGGGTAGCTGTGATACCAGCCAGCTGCAACCCACGGCTATATAGGACCTACAGGCGATGTTCTTGAGTCGATATATGTCGATCTGAGCACAGCTGGGCCCCGTATATACAGCATGGGGGTAGCTCTGATACCAGCCAGATGCAACCCACCGCCATATAGGACCTACAGGCGATGTTTTTGAGTGGATATATGTCGACCTGAGCACAGTTGGGCGCCGTATATACAGCATGGGGGTAGCTCTGATACCAGCCAGATGCAAACCACGGCCATATAGGACCTACAGGCGATGTTCTTGAGTGGATATATGTCGATCTGAGCACAGCTGGGCGTCGTGTGTACAGCATGGGGGTAGCTCTGATACCAGCCAGATGCAACCCACGGCCATATAGGACCTACAGGCGATGTTCTTGAGTCGATATATGTCGATCTGAGTACAGCTGGGCCACGTATATACAGCATGGGGGTAGCTGTGATACCAGCCAGCTGAAACCCCGGCTATATAGGACCTACAGGCGATGTTCTTAAGTCGATATATGTCGATCTGAGCACAGCTGGGCCCCGTATATACAGCATGGGGGTAGCTCTGATACCAGCCAGATGCAACCCACGGCCATATAGGACCTACAGGCGATGTTCTTGAGTCGATATATGTCGATCTGAGCACAGCTGGGCCACGTATATACAGCATGGGGGTAGCTGTGATACCAGCCAGCTGCAACCCACGGCTAAATAGGACCTACAGGCGATGTTCTTGAGTCGATATATGTTGATCTGAGCACAGCTGGGCCCCGTATATACAGCATGGGGGTAGCTCTGATACCAGCCAGATGCAACCCACGGCCATATAGGATCTACAGGCGATGTTCTTGAGTCGTTATATGTCGATCTGAGCACAGCTGGGCCCCGTATATACAGCATGGGGGTAGCTCTGATACCAGCCAGATGCAACCCACGGCCATATAGGACCTACAGGCGATGTTCTTGAGTGGATATATGTCGATCTGAGCACAGCTGGGCGCCGTATATACAGCATGGGGGTAGCTCTGATACCATTCAGATGCAACCCACGGCCATATAGGACCTACAGGCGATGTTCTTGAGTGGATATATGTCGATCTGAGCACAGCTGGGCGCCGTAAATACAGCATGGGGGTAGCTCTGATACCAGCCAGATGCAACCCACGGCCATATAGGACCTACAGGCGATGTTCTTGAGTCGTTATATGTCGATCTGAGCACAGCTGGGCCACGTATATACAGCATGGGGGTAGCTGTGATACCAGCCAGCTGCAACCCACGGCTATATAGGACCTACGGGCGATGTTCTTGAGTCGATCTGAGCACAGCTGGGCCACGTATATACTGCATGGGAGTAGCTCTGATACCAGCCAGATGCAACCCACGACCATATAGGACCTACAGGCGATGTTCTTGAGTGGATATATGTCGATCTGAGCACAGCTGGGCGCCGTATATACAGCATGGGGGTAGCTCTGATACCATTCAGATGCAACCCACGGCCATATAGGACCTACAGGCTATGTTCTTGAGTCGATATATGTCGATCTGAGCACAGCTGGGCCCCGTATATACAGCATGGGGGTAGCTCTGATACCAGCCAGATGCAACCCACGGCCATATAGGACCTACAGGCGATGTTCTTGAGTGGATATATGTCGATCTGAGCACAGCTGGGCGCCGTATATACAGCATGGGGGTAGCTCTGATACCAGCCAGATGCAAACCACGGCCATATAGGACCTACAGGCGATGTTCTTGAGTGTATATATGTCGATCTGAGCACAGCTGGGCGTCGTATGTAGAGCATGGGGGTAGCTCTGATACCAGCCAGCTGCAACCCACGGCTATATAGGACCTACGGGCGATGTTCTTGAGTCGATCTGAGCACAGCTGGGCCACGTATATACTGCATGGGAGTAGCTCTGATACCAGCCAGATGCAACCCACGACCATATAGGACCTACAGGCGATGTTCTTGAGTGGATATATGTCGATCTGAGCACAGCTGGGCGCCGTATATACAGCATGGGGGTAGCTCTGATACCATTCAGATGCAACCCACGGCCATATAGGACCTACAGGCGATGTTCTTGAGTCGATATATGTCGATCTGAGCACAGCTGGGCCACGTATCTACAGCATGGGTGTAGCTGTGATACCAGCCAGCTGCAACCCACGGCTATATAGGACCTACAGGCGATGTTCTTGAGTCGATATATGTCGATCTGAGCACAGCTGGGCCCCGTATATACAGCATGGGGGTAGCTCTGATACCAGCCAGATGCAACCCACGGCCATATAGGACCTACAGGCGATTTTCTTGAGTAGATATATGTCGATCTGAGCACAGCTGGCGCCGTATATACAGCATGGGGTTAGCTCTGATACCAGCCAGATGCAACCCACGGCCATATAGGACCTACAGGCGATGTTCTTGAGTCGATATATGTCGATCTGAGTACAGATAGGCCACGTATATACAGCATGGGGGTAGCTGTGATACCAGCCAGCTATAACCCCCGGCTATATAGGACCTACAGACGATGTTCTTGAGTCGATATATGTCGATCTGAGCACAGCTGGGCCCCGTATATACAGCATGGGGGTATCTCTGATACCAGCCAGATGCAACCCACGGCCATATAGGACCTACAGGCGATGTTCTTGAGTGGATATATGTCGATCTGAGCACAGGTGAGCGCCGTATATACAGCATGGGGGTAGCTCTGATACCAGCCAGATGCAACCCACGGCCATATAGGACCTACAGGCGATGTTCTTGAATCGATATATGTCGATCTGAGCACAGCTGGGCCACGTATATACAGCATGGGGGTAGCTGTGATACCAGCCAGCTAAAACCCCCGGCTATATAGGACCTACAGACGATGTCCTTGAGTCGATATATGTCGATCTGAGCACAGCTGGCCCCCGTATATACAGCATGGGGGTATCTCTGATACCAGCCAGATGAAACCCACGGCCATATAGGACCTACAGGCGATGTTCTTGAGTGGATATATGTCGATCTTAGCACAGGTGGGCGCCGTATATACAGCATGGGGGTAGCTCTGATACCAGCCAGATGCAACCCACGGCCATATAGGACCTACAGGCGATGTTCTTGAATCGATATATGTCGATCTGAGCACAGCTGGGCCACGTATATACAGCATGGGGGTAGCTGTGATACCAGCCAGCTGCAACCCACGGCTATATAGGACCTACAGGCGATGTTCTTGAGTGGATATATGTCGATCTGAGCACAGCTGGGCGCCGTATATACAGCATGGGGGTAGATCTGATACCAGCCAGATGCAACCCACGACCATATAGGAACCACAGGCGATGTTCCTGAATCGATATATGTCGTTCTGAGCACAGCTGGGCCACGTATATACGGCATGGGGGTAGCTGTGATACCAGCCTGCTGCAACCCACGGCTATATAGGACCTACAGGCGATGTTCTTGAGTCGATATATGTCGATCTGAGCACAGCTGGGCCCCGTATATACATCTTGGGGTAGCTCTGATACCATTCAGATGCAACCCACGGCCATATAGGACCTACAGGCGATGTTCTTGAGTGGATATATGTCGATCTGAGCACAGCTGGGCGCCGTATATACAGCATGGAGGTAGCTCTGATACCAGCCAGATGCAACCCACGGCCATATAGGACCTACAGGCGATGTTCTTGAGTCGATATATGTCGATTTGAGCACAGCTGGGCCACGTATATACAGCATGGGGGCAGCTGTGATACCAGCCAGCTGCAACCCACGGCTATACTGGACATACAGGCGATGTTCTTGAGTCGATATATGTCGATCTGAGCACAGCTGGGCCCCGTATATACAGCATGGGGGTAGCTCTGATACCAGCCAGATGCAACCCACGGCCATATAGGACCTACAGGCGATGTTCTTGAGTGGATATATGTCGATCTGAGTACAGCTGGGCCACGTATATACCTCATGGGGGTAGCTGTGATACCAGCCAGCTGAAACCCCGGCTATATAGGACCTACAGGCGATGTTCTTGAGTCGATATATGTCGATCTGAGCACAGCTGGGCCCCGTATATACAGCATGGGGGTAGCTCTGATACCAGCCAGATGCAACCCACGGCCACATAGGACCTACAGGCGATGTTCTTGAGTGGATATATGTCGATCTGAGCACAGCTGGGCGTCGTATCTACAGCATGGGGGTAGCTCTGATACCAGCCAGATGCAACCCACGGCCATATAGGACCTACAGGCGATGTTCTTGAGTCGATATATGTCGATCTGAGTACAGCTGGGCCACGTATATACAGCATGGGGGTAGCTGTGATACCAGCCAGCTGAAACCCCGGCTATATAGGACCTACAGGCGATGTTCTTGAGTCGATATATGTCGATCTGAGCACAGCTGGGCCCCGTATATACAGCATGGGGGTAGCTCTGATACCAGCCAGATGCAAAGCACGGCCATATAGGACCTACAGGCGATGTTCTTGAGTGGATATATGTCGATCTGAGCACAGCTGGGCGTCGTATGTACAGCATGGGGGTAGCTCTGATACCAGCCAGATGCAACCCACGGCCAAATAGGACCTACAGGCGATGTTCTTGAGTCGATATATGTCGATCTGAGTACAGCTGGGCCACGTATATACAGCATGGGGGTAGCTGTGATACCAGCCAGCTGAAACCCCGGCTATATAGGACCTACAGGCGATGTTCTTGAGTCGATATATGTCGATCTGAGCACAGCTGGGCCCCATATATACAGCATGGGGGTAGCTCTGATACCAGCCAGATGCAACCCACGGACATATAGGACCTACAGGCGATGTTCTTGAATCGATATATGTCGATCTGAGCACAGCTGGGCCACGTATATACAGCATGGGGGTAGCTGTGATACCAGCCAGCTGCAACCCACGGCTATATAGGACCTACAGGCGATGTACTTGATTTGATATATGTCGATCTGAGCACAGCTGGGCCCCGTATATACAGCATGGGGGTAACTCTGATACCAGCGAGATGCAACCCACGGCCATATAGGAGCTACAGGCGATGTTCTTGAGTGAATATATGTCGATCTGAGCACATCTGGGTGCCGTATATACAGCATGGGTGTAGCTCTGATACCAGCCAGATGAAACCCACGGCCATATAGGACCTACAGGCGATGTTCTTGAGTCGATATATGTCGATCTGAGCACAGCTTGGCCACGTATATACAGCATGGGTGTAGCTGTGATACCAGCCAGCTGCAACCCACTGCTATATAGGACCTACATGCGATGTTCTTGAGTCGATATATGTTGATCTGAGCACAGCTGGGCCCCGTATATACAGCATGGGGGTAGCTCTGATACCAGACAGATGCAACCCACGGCCAAATAGGACCTACAGGCAATGTTCTTGAGTGGATATATGTCGATCTGAGCACAGCTGGGCGCCGTATATACAGCATGGGGGTAGCTCTGATACCAGCCAGATGCAACCCACGGCCATATAGGACCTACAGGCGATGTTCTTGAGTGGATATATATCGATCTGAGCACAGCTGGGCGCCGTATATACAGCATGGGGGTAGCTCTGATACCATTCAGATGCAACCCACGGCCATATAGGACCTACAGGCGATGTTCTTGAGTCGATATATGTCGATCTGAGCACAGCTGGGCCACGTATATACAGCATGGGGGTAGCTGTGATACCAGCCAGCTGCAACCCACGGCTATATAGGACCTACAGGCGATGTTCTTGAGTCGATCTGAGCACAGCTGGGCCCCTTATATACAGCATGGGGGTAGCTCTGATACCAGCCAGATGCAACCCACGGCCATATAGGACCTACAGGCGATGTTCTTGAGTGGATATATATCGATCTGAGCACAGCTGGGCGCCGTATATACAGCATGGGGGTAGCTCTGATACCATTCAGATGCAACCCACGGCCATATAGGACCTACAGGCGATGTTCTTGAGTCGATATATGTCGATCTGAGCACAGCTGGGCCACGTATATACAGCATGGGGGTAGCTGTGATACCAGCCAGCTGCAACCCACGGCTATATAGGACCTACAGGCGATGTTCTTGAGTCGATATATGTCGATCTGAGCACAGCTGGGCCACGTATATAGAGCATGGGGGTAGCTCTGATACCAGCCAGATGCAACCCACGGCCATATAGGACCTACAGGCGATTTTCTTGAGTGGATATATGTCGATCTGAGCACAGCTGGGCGCCGTATATACAGCATGGGATTAGCTCTGATACCAGCCAGATGCAACCCACGGCCATATAGGACCTACAGGCGATGTTCTTGAGTGGATATATGTCGATCTGAGCACAGGTGGGCGCCGTATATACAGCATGGGGGTAGCTCTGATACCAGCCAGATGCAACCCACGGCCATATAGGACCTACAGGCGATATTCTTGAGTGGATATATGTCGATCTGAGCACAGCTGGGCGCCGTATATACAGCATGGGATTAGCTCTGATACCAGCCAGCTGCAACCCACGGCTATATAGGGCCTACAGGCGATGTTCTTGAGTGGATATATGTCGATCTGAGTACACCTAGGCCACGTATATACAGCATGGAGGTAGCTGTGATACCAGCCAGCTGCAACCCACGGCTATATAGGACCTACAGGCGATGTTCTTGAGTCGATATATGTCGATCTGAGTACAGCTAGGCCACGTATATACAGCATGGGGGTAGCTGTGATACCAGCCAGCTAAAACCCCCGGCTATATAGGACCTACAGACGATGTTCTTGAGTCGATATATGTCGATCTGAGCACAGGTGGGCGCCGTATATACAGCATGGGGGTAGATCTGATACCAGCCAGATGCAACCCACGGCCATATAGGACCTACAGGCGATGTTCTTGAATCGATATATGTCGATCTGAGCACAGCTGGGCCACGTATATACAGCATGGGGGTAGCTGTGATACCAGCCAGCTGCAACCCACGGCTATATAAGACCTACAGGCGATGTTCTTGATTCGATATATGTCGATCTGAGCACAGCTGGGCCCCGTATATACAGCATGGGGGTAGCTCTGATACCAGCCAGATGCAACCCACGGCCATATAGGACCTACAGGCGATGTTCTTGTGTGGACATATGTCGATCTGAGCACAGCTGGGCCCTGTATATACAGCATGGGGGTAGCTCTGATACCAGCCAGATGCAACCCACGGCCATATAGGACCTACAGGCGATGTTCTTGAGTGGATATATATCGATCTGAGCAGAGCTGGGCGCCGTATATACAGCATGGAGGTAGCTCTGATACCATTCAGATGCAACCCACGGCCATATAGGACCTACAGGCGATGTTCTTGAGTCGATATATGTCGATTTGAGCACAGCTGGGCCACGTATATACAGCATGGAGGTAGCTGTGATACCAGCCAGCTGCAACCCACGGCTATATAGGACCTACAGGCGATGTTCTTGAGTCGATATATGTCGATCTGAGCACAGCTGGGCCCCGTATATACAGCATGGGGGTAGCTCTGATACCAGCCAGATGCAACCCACGGCCATATAGGACCTACAGGCGATTTTCTTGAGTCGATATATGTCGATCTGAGTACAGCTGGGCCACGTATATACAGCATGGGGGTAGCTGTGATACCAGCCATCTGAAACCCCGGCTATATAGGACCTACAGGCGATGTTCTTGAGTCGATATATGTCGATCTGAGCACAGCTGGGCCCCATATATACAGCATGGGGGTAGCTCTGATACCAGCCAGATGCAACCCACGGACATATAGGACCTACAGGCGATGTTCTTGAATCGATATATGTCGATCTGAGCACAGCTGGGCCACGTATATACAGCATGGGGGTAGCTGTGATACCAGCCAGCTGCAACCCACGGCTATATAGGACCTACAGGCAATGTACTTGATTTGATATATGTCGATCTGAGCACAGCTGGGCCCCGTATATACAGCATGGGGGTAACTCTGATACCAGCCAGATGCAACCCACGGCCATATAGGAGCTACAGGCGATGTTCTTGAGTGAATATATGTCGATCTGAGCACATCTGGGTGCCGTATATACAGCATGGGGGTAGCTCTGATACCAGCCAGATGAAACCCACGGCCATATAGGACCTACAGGCGATGTTCTTGAGTCGATATATGTCGATCTGAGCACAGCTGGGCCACGTATATACAGCATGGGTGTAGCTGTGATACCAGCCAGCTGCAACCCACTGCTATATAGGACCTACATGCGATGTTCTTGAGTCGATATATGTTGATCTGAGCACAGCTGGGCCTCGTATATACAGCATGGGGGTAGCTCTGATACCAGACAGATGCAACCCACGGCCAAATAGGACCTACAGGCGATGTTCTTAAGTCGATATATGTCGATCTGAGCACAGCTGGGCCACGTATATACAGCATGGGGGTAGCTGTGATACCAGCCAGCTGCAACCCACGGCTATATAGGACCTACAGGCGATGTTCTTGATTTGATATATGTCGATCTGAGCACAGCTGGGCCCCGTATATACAGCATGGGGTAGCTCTGATACCAGCCAGATGCAACCCACGGCCATATAGGACCTACAGGCGATGTTCTTGAGTGAATATATGTCGATCTGAGCACAGCTGGGTGCCGTATATACAGCATGGGGGTAGCTCTGATACCAGCCAGCTGCAACCCACGGCTATATAGGACCTACAGGCGATGTTCTTGAGTGGATATATGTCGATCTGAGTACAGCTAGGCCACGTATATACAGCATGGGGGTAGCTGTGATACCAGCCAGCTGCAACCCACGGCTATATAGGACCTACAGGCGATATTCTTGAGTCGATATATGTCGATCTGAGTACAGCTAGGCCACGTATATACAGCATGGGGGTAGCTGTGATATCAGCCAGCTAAAACCCCCGGCTATATAGGACCTACAGACGATGTTCTTGAGTCGATATATGTCGATCTGAGCACAGCTGGGCCCCGTATATACAGCATGGGGGTATCTCTGATACCAGCCAGATGCAACCCACGGCCATATAGGACCTACAGGCGATGTTCTTGAATCGATATATGTCGATCTGAGCACAGCTGGGCCACGTATATACAGCATGGGGGTAGCTGTGATACCAGTCAGCTGCAACCCACGGTTATATAGGACCTACAGGCGATGTTCTTGATTCGATATATGTCGATCTGAGCACAGCTGGGCCCCGTATATACAGCATGGGGATAGCTCTGATACCAGCCAGATGCAACCCACGGACATATAGGACCTACAGGCGATGTTCTTGAATCGATATATGTCGATCTGAGCACAGCTGGGCCACGTATATACAGCATGGGGGTAGCTGTGATACCAGCCAGCTGCAACCCACGGCTATATAAGACCTACAGGCGATGTTCTTGATTCGATATATGTCGATCTGAGCACAGCTGGGCCCCGTATATACAGCATGGGGGTAGCTCTGATACCAGCCAGATGCAACCCACGGCCATATAGGACCTACAGGCGATGTTCTTGTGTGGATATATGTCGATCTGAGCACAGCTGGGTGCCATATATACAGCATGGGGGTAGCCCTGATACCAGCCAGATGAAAACCACGGCCATATAGGACCTACAGGCGATGTTCTTGAGTCGATATATGTCGATCTGAGCACAGATGGGCCACGTATATACAGCATGGGTGTAGCTGTGATACCAGCCAGCTGCAACCCACGGCTATATAGGACCGACAGGCGATGTTCTTGAGTCGATATATGTTGATCTGAGCACAGCTGGGCCCCGTATATACAGCATGGGGGTAGCTCTGATACCAGACAGATGCAACCCACGGCCATACAGGACCTACAGGCGATGTTCTTGAGTCGATATATGTCGATCTGAGCACAGCTGGGCCACGTATATACAGCATGGGGGTAGCTGTGATACCAGCCAGCTGCAACCCACGGCTATATAGGACCTACAGGCGATGTTCTTGAGTCGATCTGAGCACAGCTGGGCCCCGTATATACAGCATGGGGGTAGCTCTGATACCAGCCAGATGCAACCCACAGCCATATAGGACCTACAGGCGATGTTCTTGAGTGGATATATGTCGATCTGAGCACAGCTGGGCGCCGTATATACAGCATGAGGGTAGCTCTGATACCAGCCGGATCCAACCCACGGCCATATAGGACCTACAGGCGATGTTCTTGAGTCCATATATGTCGATCTGAGCACAGCTGGGCCACGTATATACAGCATGGGGGTAGCTGTGATACCAGCCAGCTGCAATCCACGGCTATATAGGACCTACAGGCGATGTTCTTAAGTCGATATATGTCGATCTGAGCACAGCCAGATGCAACCCACCGCCATATAGGACCTACAGGCGATGTTTTTGAGTGGATATATGTCGACCTGAGCACAGTTGGGCGCCGTATATACAGCATGGGGGTAGCTCTGATACCAGCCAGATGCAACCCACGGCCATATAGGACCTAGAGGCGATGTTCTTGAGTCGACATATGTCGATCTGAGCACAGCTGGGCCACGTATATACAGCATGGAGGTAGCTGTGATACCAGCCAGCTGCAACCCACGGCTATATAGGACCTACAGGCGATGTTCTTGAGTCGATATATGTCGATCTGAGCACAGCTGGGCCCCGTATATACAGCATGGGGGTAGCTCTGATACCAGCCAGATGCAACCCACGGCCATATAGGACCTACAGGCGATGTTCTTGAGTGGATATATGTCGATCTGAGCACAGCTGGGCGCCGTATATACAGCAGGGGGTAGCTCTGATACTAGCCAGATGCAACCCACAGCCATATAGGACCTACAGGCGATGTTCTTGAGTCGATATATGTCGATCTGAGCAGAGCTGGGCCACGTATATACAGCATGGGGGTAGCTGTGATACCAGCCAGCTGCAACCCACGGCTATATAGGACCTACAGGCGATGATCTTGAGTCGATATATGTCGATCTGAGCACAGCTGGGCCCCGTATATACAGCATGGGGGTAGCTCTGATACCAGCCAGATGCAACCCACGGCCATACAGGACCTACAGGCGATGTTCTTGAGTGGATATATATATCGATCTGAGCACAGCTAGGCACCGTATATACAGCATGGGGGTAGCTCTGATACCAGCCAGATGCAACCCACGGCCATATAGAACCTACAGGCGATGTTCTTGAGTCGATATATGTCGATCTGAGCACAGCTGGGCCACGTATGTACAGCATTGGGGTAGCTGTGATACCAGCCAGCTGCAACCCACGGCTATATAGGACCTACAGGCGATGTTCTTGAGTCGATATATGTCGATCTGAGCACAGCTGGGCCGCGTATATACAGCATGGTGGTAGCTCTGATACCAGCCAGATGCAACCCTCGGCCATATAGGACCTACAGGCGATGTTCTTGAGTGGATATATGTGGATCTGAGCACAACTAGGCACCGTATATACAGCATGGGGGTAGCTCTGATACCAGCCAGATGCAACCCACGGCCATATAGGACCTACAGGCGATGTTCTTGAGTGGATATATGTCGATCTAAGCACAGCTGCGCCACGTATATACAGCATGGGGGTAGCTGTGATACCAGCCAGCTGCAACCCACGGCTATATAGGACCTACAGGCGATGTTCTTGAGTCGATCTGAGCACAGCTGGGCCCCGTATATACAGCATGGGGGTAGCTCTGATACCAGCCAGATGCAACCCACGGCCATATAGGACCCACAGGCGATGTTCTTGAGTGGATATATGTCGATCTGAGCACAGCTGGGCGCCGTATATATAGCATGGGGGTAGATCTGATACCAGCCAGATGCAACCCAGGGCCATATAGGACCTACAGGCGATGTTATTGAATCGATATATGTCGTTCTGAGCACAGCTGGGCCACGTATATACAGCATGGGGGTAGCTGTGATACCAGTGAGCTGCAACCCACGGCTATATAGGACCTACAGGCGATGTTCTTGAGTCGATATATGTCGATCTGAGCACAGCTGGGCCCCGTATATACAGCATGGGGGTAGCTCTGATACCAGCCAGATTCAACCCACGGCCATATAGGACCCACAGGCGATGTTCTTGAGTGGATATATGTCGATCTGAGCACAGCTGGGCGCCGTATATACAGCATGGGGGTAGCTCTGATACCATTCAGATGCAACCCACGGCCATATAAGACCTACAGGCGATGTTCTTGAGTGGATATATGTCGATCTGAGCACAGCTGGGCGCCGTAAATACAGCATGGGGGTAGCTCTGATACCAGCCAGATGCAACCCACGGCCATATAGGACCTACAGGCGATGTTCTTGAGTCGATATATGTCGATCTGAGCACAGCTGGGCCACGTATATACAGCATGAGGGTAGCTGTGATACCAGCCAGCTGCAACCCACGGCTATATAGGACCTACGGGCGATGTTCTTGAGTCGATCTGAGCACAGCTGGGCCACGTATATACTGCATGGGGGTAGCTCTGATACCAGCCAGATGCAACCCACGACCATATAGGACCTACAGGCGATGTTCTTGAGTGGATATATGTCGATCTGAGCACAGCTGGGCGCCGTATATACAGCATGGGGGTAGCTCTGATACCATTCAGATGCAACCCACGGCCATATAGGACCTACAGGCGATGTTCTTGAGTCGATATATGTCGATCTGAGCACAGCTGGGCCCCGTATATACAGCATGGGGGTAGCTCTGATACCAGCCAGATGCAACCCACGGCCATATAGGACCTACAGGCGATGTTCTTGAGTGGATATATGTCGATCTGAGCACAGCTGGGCGCCGTATATATAGCATGGGGGTAGATCTGATACCAGCCAGATGCAACCCAGGGCCATATAGGACCTACAGGCGATGTTATTGAATCGATATATGTCGTTCTGAGCACAGCTGGGCCACGTATATACAGCATGGGGGTAGCTGTGATACCAGTGAGCTGCAACCCACGGCTATATAGGACCTACAGGCGATGTTCTTGAGTCGATATATGTCGATCTGAGCACAGCTGGGCCGCGTATATACAGCATGGGGGTAGCTCTGATACCAGCCAGATTCAACCCACGGCCATATAGGACCCACAGGCGATGTTCTTGAGTGGATATATGTCGATCTGAGCACAGCTGGGCGCCGTATATACAGCATGGGGGTAGCTCTGATACCATTCAGATGCAACCCACGGCCATATAGGACCTACAGGCGATGTTCTTGAGTGGATATATGTCGATCTGAGCACAGCTGGGCGCCGTAAATACAGCATGGGGATAGCTCTGATACCAGCCAGATGTAACCCACGGCCATATAGGACCTACAGGCGATGTTCTTGAGTCGATATATGTCGATCTGAGCACAGCTGGGCCACGTATATACAGCATGAGGGTAGCTGTGATACCAGCCAGCTGCAACCCACGGCTATATAGGACCTACGGGCGATGTTCTTGAGTCGATCTGAGCACAGCTGGGCCACGTATATACTGCATGGGGGTAGCTCTGATACCAGCCAGATGCAACCCACGACCATATAGGACCTACAGGCGATGTTCTTAAGTGGATATATGTCGATCTGAGCACAGCTGGGCGCCGTATATACAGCATGGGGGTAGCTCTGATACCATTCAGATGCAACCCACGGCCATATAGGACCTACAGGCGATGTTCTTGAGTCGATATATGTCGATCTGAGCACAGCTGGGCCCCGTATATACAGCATGGGGGTAGCTCTGATACCAGCCAGATGCAACCCACGGCCATATAGGACCTACAGGCGATGTTCTTGAGTGGATATATGTCGATCTGAGCACAGCTGGGCACCGTATATACAGCATGGGGGTAGCTCTGATACCAGCCAGATGCAACCCACGGCCATATAGGACCTACAGGCGATGTTCTTGAGTCGATATATGTCGATTTGAGTACAGCTGGGCCACGTATATACAGCATGGGGGCAGCTGTGATACCAGCCAGATGCAACCCACGACCATATAGGACCTACAGGCGATGTTCTTGAGTGGATATATGTCGATCTGAGCACAGCTGGGCGCCGTATGTACAGCATGGGGGTAGCTCTGATACCAGCCAGATGCAACCCACGGCCATATAGGACCTACAGGCGATGTTCTTGAGTCGATATATGTCGATCTGAGTACAGCTGGGCCACGTATATACAGCATGGGGGTAGCTGTGATACCAACCAGCTGAAACCCCGGCTATATAGGACCTACAGGCGATGTTCTTGAGTCGATATATGTCGATCTGAGCACAGCTGGGCCCCGTATATACAGAATGGGGGTAGCTCTGATACCAGCCAGATGCAACCCACGGACATATAGGACCTACAGGCAATGTTCTTGAATCGATATATGTCGATCTGAGCACAGCTGGGCCCCGTATATACAGCATGGGGGTAGCTCTGATACCAGCCAGATGCAAACCACGGCCATATAGGACCTACAGGCGATGTTCTTGAGTGGATATATGTCGATCTGAGCACAGCTGGGCGTCGTATGTAGAGCATGGGGGTAGCTCTGATACCAGCCAGATGCAAACCACGGCCATATAGGACCCACAGGCGATATTCTTGAGTGGATATATGTCGATCTGAGCACAGCTGGGCGTCGTATGTACAGCATGGGGGTAGCTCTGATACCAGCCAGATGCAACCCACGGCCATATAGGACCTACAGGCGATGTTCTTGAGTGGATATATGTCGATCTGAGCACAGCTGGGCGCCGTATATACAGCATGGAGGTAGCTCTGATACCAGCCAGATGCAACCCACGGCCATATAGGACCTACAGGCGATGTTCTTGAGTCGATATATGTCGATCTGAGCACAGCTGGGCCACGTATATACAGCATGGGGGTAGCTGTGATACCAGCCAGCTGCAACCCACGACTATATAGGACCTACAGGCTATGTTCTTGAGTCGATCTGAGCACAGCTGGGCCCCGTATATACAGCATGGGGGTAGCTCTGATACCAGACAGATGCAACTCACGGCCAAATAGGACCTACAGGCGATGTTCTTGAGTGGATATATGTCGATCTGAGAACAGCTAGGCGCCGTATATACAGCATGGGGGTAGCTCTGATACCAGACAGATGCAACCCACGGCCATATAGGACCTACAGGCGATGTTCTTGAGTGGATATATATCGATCTGAGCACAGCTGGGCGCCGTATATACAGCATGGGGGTAGCTCTGATACCACTCAGATGCAACCCACGGCCATATATGACCTACAGGCGATGTTCTTGAGTCGATATATGTCGATCTGAGCACAGCTGGGCCACGTATATACAGCATGGGGGTAGTTGTGATACCAGCCAGCTGCAACCCACGGCTATATAGGACCTACAGGCGATGTTCTTGAGTTGATATATGTCGATCTGAGCACAGCTGGGCCACGTATATACAGCATGGGTGTAGCTGTGATACCAGCCAGCTGCAACCCACTGCTATATAGGACCTACAGGCGATGTTCTTGAGTCGATATATGTTAATCTGAGCACAGCTGGGCCCCGTATATACAGCATGGGGGTAGCTCTGATACCAGACAGATGCAACCCACGACCAAATAGGACCTACAGGCGATGTTCTTGAGTGGATATATGTCGATCTGAGCACAGCTGGGCGCCGTATATACAGCATGGAGGTAGCTGTGATACCAGCCAGCTGCAACCCACGGCTATATAGGACCTACAGGCGATGTTCTTGAGTCGATCTGAGCACAGCTGGGCCCCGTATATACAGCATAGGGGTAGCTCTGATACCAGCCAGATGCAACCCACGGCCATATAGGACCTACAGGCGATGTTCTTGAGTGGATATATATCGATCTGAGCACAGCTGGGCGCCGTATATACAGCATGGGGGGTAGCTCTGATACCATTCAGATGCAACCCACGGCCATATAGGACCTACAGGCGATGTTCTTGAGTCGATATATGTCGATCTGAGCACAGCTGGGCCACGTATATACAGCATGGGGGTAGCTGTGATACCAGCCAGCTGCAACCCACGGCTATATAGGACCTACAGGCGATGTTCTTGAGTCGATATATGTCGATCTGAGCACAGCTGGGCCCCGTATATACAGCATGGGGGTAGCTCTGATACCAGCCAGATGCAACCCACGGCCATATAGGACCTACAGGCGATTTTCTTGAGTAGATATATGTCGATCTGAGCACAGCTGGCGCCGTATATACAGCATGGGGTTAGCTCTGATACCAGCCAGATGCAACCCACTGCCATATAGGACCTACAGGCGATGTTCTTGAGTCGATATATGTCGATCTGAGTACAGATAGGCCACGTATATACAGCATGGGGGTAGCTGTGATACCAGCCAGCTATAACCCCCGGCTATATAGGACCTACAGACGATGTTCTTGAGTCGATATATGTCGATCTGAGCACAGCTGGGCGCCGTAAATACAGCATGGGGGTAGCTCTGATACCAGCCAGATGCAACCCACGGCCATATAGGACCTACAGGCGATGTTCTTGAGTCGATATATGTCGATCTGAGCACAGCTGGGCCACGTATATACAGCATGAGGGTAGCTGTGATACCAGCCAGCTGCAACCCACGGCTATATAGGACCTACGGGCGATGTTCTTGAGTCGATCTGAGCACAGCTGGGCCACGTATATACTGCATGGGGGTAGCTCTGATACCAGCCAGATGCAACCCACGACCATATAGGACTTACAGGCGATGTTCTTAAGTGGATATATGTCGATCTGAGCACAGCTGGGCGCCGTATATACAGCATGGGGGTAGCTCTGATACCATTCAGATGCAACCCACGGCCATATAGGACCTACAGGCGATGTTCTTGAGTGGATATATGTCGATCTGAGCACAGCTGGGCGCCGTAAATACAGCATGGGGGTAGCTCTGATACCAGCCAGATGCAACCCACGGCCATATAGGACCTACAGGCGATGTTCTTGAGTCGATATATGTCGATCTGAGCACAGCTGGGCCACGTATATACAGCATGAGGGTAGCTGTGATACCAGCCAGCTGCAACCCACGGCTATATAGGACCTACGGGCGATGTTCTTGAGTCGATCTGAGCACAGCTGGGCCACGTATATACTGCATGGGGGTAGCTCTGATACCAGCCAGATGCAACCCACGGCCATATAGGACCTACAGGCGATGTTTTTGAGTGGATATATGTCGATCTGAGCACAGCTGGGCGCCGTATATACAGCATGGAGGTAGCTCTGATACCAGCCAGATGCAACCCACGGCCATATAGGACCTACAGGCGATGTTCTTGAGTCGATATATGTCGATCTGAGCACAGCTGGGCCACGTATATACAGCATGGGGGTAGCTGTGATACCAGCCAGCTGCAACCCACGACTATATAGGACCTACAGGCTATGTTCTTGAGTCGATCTGAGCACAGCTGGGCCCCGTATATACAGCATGGGGGTAGCTCTGATACCAGACAGATGCAACTCACGGCCAAATAGGACCTACAGGCGATGTTCTTGAGTGGATATATGTCGATCTGAGAACAGCTAGGCGCCGTATATACAGCATGGGGGTAGCTCTGATACCAGACAGATGCAACCCACGGCCATATAGGACCTACAGGCGATGTTCTTGAGTGGATATATATCGATCTGAGCACAGCTGGGCGCCGTATATACAGCATGGGGGTAGCTCTGATACCACTCAGATGCAACCCACGGCCATATATGACCTACAGGCGATGTTCTTGAGTCGATATATGTCGATCTGAGCACAGCTGGGCCACGTATATACAGCATGGGGGTAGTTGTGATACCAGCCAGCTGCAACCCACGGCTATATAGGACCTACAGGCGATGTTCTTGAGTTGATATATGTCGATCTGAGCACAGCTGGGCCACGTATATACAGCATGGGTGTAGCTGTGATACCAGCCAGCTGCAACCCACTGCTATATAGGACCTACAGGCGATGTTCTTGAGTCGATATATGTTAATCTGAGCACAGCTGGGCCCCGAATATACAGCATGGGGGTAGCTCTGATACCAGACAGATGCAACCCACGACCAAATAGGACCTACAGGCGATGTTCTTGAGTGGATATATGTCGATCTGAGCACAGCTGGGCGCCGTATATACAGCATGGAGGTAGCTGTGATACCAGCCAGCTGCAACCCACGGCTATATAGGACCTACAGGCGATGTTCTTGAGTCGATCTGAGCACAGCTGGGCCCCGTATATACAGCATAGGGGTAGCTCTGATACCAGCCAGATGCAACCCACGGCCATATAGGACCTACAGGCGATGTTCTTGAGTGGATATATATCGATCTGAGCACAGCTGGGCGCCGTATATACAGCATGGGGGGTAGCTCTGATACCATTCAGATGCAACCCACGGCCATATAGGACCTACAGGCGATGTTCTTGAGTCGATATATGTCGATCTGAGCACAGCTGGGCCACGTATATACAGCATGGGGGTAGCTGTGATACCAGCCAGCTGCAACCCACGGCTATATAGGACCTACAGGCGATGTTCTTGAGTCGATATATGTCGATCTGAGCACAGCTGGGCCCCGTATATACAGCATGGGGGTAGCTCTGATACCAGCCAGATGCAACCCACGGCCATATAGGACCTACAGGCGATTTTCTTGAGTAGATATATGTCGATCTGAGCACAGCTGGCGCCGTATATACAGCATGGGGTTAGCTCTGATACCAGCCAGATGCAACCCACGGCCATATAGGACCTACAGGCGATGTTCTTGAGTCGATATATGTCGATCTGAGTACAGATAGGCCACGTATATACAGCATGGGGGTAGCTGTGATACCAGCCAGCTATAACCCCCAGCTATATAGGACCTAAAGACGATGTTCTTGAGTCGATATATGTCGATCTGAGCACAGCTGGGCCCCGTATATACAGCATGGGGGTATCTCTGATACCAGCCAGATGCAACCCACGGCCATATAGGACCTACAGGCGATGTTCTTGAGTGGATATATGTCGATCTGAGCACAGGTGAGCGCCGTATATACAGCATGGGGGTAGCTCTGATACCAGCCAGATGCAACCCACGGCCATATAGGACCTACAGGCGATGTTCTTGAATCGATATATGTCGATCTGAGCACAATTGGGCCACGTATATACAGCATGGGGTTAGCTCTGATACCAGCCAGATGCAACCCACGGCCATATAGGACCTACAGGCGATGTTCTTGAGTGGATATATGTCGATCTGAGCACAGGTGGGCGCCGTATATACAGCATGGGGGTAGCTCTGATACCAGCCAGATGCAACCCACGGCCATATAGGACCTACAGGCGATGTTCTTGAATCGATATATGTCGATCTGAGCACAGCTGGGCCACGTATATACAGCATGGGGGTAGCTGTGATACCAGCCAGCTGCAACCCACGGCTATATAGGACCTACAGGCGATGTTCTTGATTCGATATATGTCGATCTGAGCACAGCTGGGCCCCGTATATACAGCATGGGGGTAGCTCTGATACCAGCCAGATGCAACCCACGGACATATAGGACCTACAGGCGATGTTCTTGAATCGATATATGTCGATCTGAGCACATCTGGGCCACGTATATACAGCATGGTGGTAGCTGTGATACCAGCCAGCTGCAACCCACGGCTATATAAGAACTACAGTCGATGTTTTTGATTCGATATATGTCGATCTGAGCACAGCTGGGCCCCGTATATACAGCATGGGGGTAGCTCTGATACCAGCCAGATGCAACCCACGGCCATATAGGACCTACAGGCGATGTTCTTGAGTGGATATATGTCGATCTGAGCACAGCTGGGTGCCATATATACAGCATGGGGGTAGCTCTGATACCAGCCAGATGAAACCCACGGCCATATAGGACCTACAGGCGATGTTCTTGAGTCGATATATGTCGATCTGAGCACAGCTGGGCGCCGTATATACAGCATGGGGGTAGCTCTGATACCAGCCAGATGCTACCCACGGCCATACAGGACCTACAGGCGATGTTCTTGAGTCGATATATGTCGATCTGAGCACAGCTGGGCCACGTATATACAGCATGGGGGTAGCTGTGATACCAGCCAGCTGCAACCCACGGCTATATAGGACCTACAGGCGATGTTCTTGAGTCGATCTGAGCACAGCTGGGCCCTGTATATACAGCATGGGGGTAGCTCTGATACCAGCCAGATGCAACCCACGGCCATATAGGACCTACGGGCGATGTTCTTGAGTCGATATATGTCGATCTGAGCACAGCTGGGCCACGTATATACAGCATGGAGGTAGCTGTGATACCAGCCAGCTGCAACCCACGGCTATATAGGACCTACAGGCGATGTTCTTGAGTCGATATATGTCGATCTGTGCACAGCTGGGCCCCGTATATACAGCATGGGGGTAGCTCTGATACCAGCCAGATGCAACCCACGGCCATATAGTACCTACAGGCGATTTTCTTGAGTGGATATATGTCGATCTGAGCACAGCTGGGCGCCGTATATACAGCATGGGCTTAGTCCTGATACCAGCCAGATGCAACCCACGGCCATATAGGACCTACAGGCGATGTTCTTGAGTCGATATATGTCGATCTGAGCACAGCTGGGCCACGTATATACAGCATGGGGGTAGCTGTGATACCAGCCAGCTGCAACCGACGGCTATATAGGACCTACAGGCGCTGTTCTTGAGTCGATCTGAGCACAGCTGGGCCCCGTATATACAGCATGAGGGTAGCTCTGATACCAGCCAGATGCAACCCACGGCCATATAGGACCCACAGGCGATGTTCTTGAGTGGATATATGTCGATCTGAGCACAGCTGGGCCCCGTATATACAGCATGGGGGTAGCTCTGATACCAGCCAGATGCAACCCACGGCCATATAGGACCTACAGGCGATGTTCTTGAGTGGATATATGTCGATCTGAGCACAGCTGGGCGCCGTATATACAGCATGGGGGTAGATCTGATACCAGCCAGATGCAACCCACGACCATATAGGAACTACAGGCGATGTTCCTGAATCGATATATGTCGTTCTGAGCACAGCTGGGCCACGTATATACGGCATGGGGGTAGCTGTGATACCAGCCTGCTGCAACCCACGGCTATATAGGACCTACAGGCGATGTTCTTGAGTCGATATATGTCGATCTGAGCACAGCTGGGCCCCGTATATACATCATGGGGGTAGCTCTGATACCAGCCAGATGCAACCCACGACCATATAGGACCTACAGGCGATGTTCTTGAGTGGATATATGTCGATCTGAGCACAGCTGGGCGCCGTATATACAGCATGGGGGTAGCTCTGATACCATTCAGATGCAACCCACGGCCATATAGGACCTACAGGCGATGTTCTTGAGTCGATATATGTCGATCTGAGCACAGCTGGGCCCCGTATATACAGCATGGGGGTAGCTCTGATACCAGCCAGATGCAACCCACGTCCATATAGGACCTACAGGCCATGTTCTTGAGTCGATATATGTCGATCTGAGCACAGCTGGGCCACGTATATACAGCATGGGGGTAGCTGTGATACCAGCCAGCTGCAACCCACGGCTATATAGGACCTACAGGCGATGTTCTTGAGTCGATCTGAGCACAGCTGGGCCCTGTATATACAGCATGGGGGTAGCTCTGATACCAGCCAGATGCAACCCACGGCCATATAGGACCTACAGGCGATGTTCTTGAGTGGATATATATCAATCTGAGCACAGCTGGGCGCCGTATATACAGCATGGGGGTAGCTCTGATACCATTCAGATGCAACCCACGGCCATATAGGACCTACGGGCGATGTTCTTGAGTCGATATATGTCGATCTGAGCACAGCTGGGCCACGTATATACAGCATGGAGGTAGCTGTGATACCAGCCAGCTGCAACCCACGGCTATATAGGACCTACAGGCGATGTTCTTGAGTCGATATATGTCGATCTGAGCACAGCTGGGCCCCGTATATACAGCATGGGGGTAGCTCTGATACCAGCCAGATGCAACCCACGGCCATATAGTACCTACAGGCGATTTTCTTGAGTGGATATATGTCGATCTGAGCACAGCTGGGCGCCGTATATACAGCATGGGCTTAGTCCTGATACCAGCCAGATGCAACCCACGGCCATATAGGACCTACAGGCGATGTTCTTGAGTCGATATATGTCGATCTGAGCACAGCTGGGCCACGTATATACAGCATGGGGGTAGCTGTGATACCAGCCAGCTGCAACCGACGGCTATATAGGACCTACAGGCGCTGTTCTTGAGTCGATCTGAGCACAGCTGGGCCCCGTATATACAGCATGAGGGTAGCTCTGATACCAGCCAGATGCAACCCACGGCCATATAGGACCCACAGGCGATGTTCTTGAGTGGATATATGTCGATCTGAGCACAGCTGGGCCCCGTATATACAGCATGGGGGTAGCTCTGATACCAGCCAGATGCAACCCACGGCCATATAGGACCTACAGGCGATGTTCTTGAGTGGATATATGTCGATCTGAGCACAGCTGGGCGCCGTATATACAGCATGGGGGTAGATCTGATACCAGCCAGATGCAACCCACGACCATATAGGAACTACAGGCGATGTTCCTGAATCGATATATGTCGTTCTGAGCACAGCTGGGCCACGTATATACGGCATGGGGGTAGCTGTGATACCAGCCTGCTGCAACCCACGGCTATATAGGACCTACAGGCGATGTTCTTGAGTCGATATATGTCGATCTGAGCACAGCTGGGCCCCGTATATACATCATGGGGGTAGCTCTGATACCAGCCAGATGCAACCCACGACCATATAGGACCTACAGGCGATGTTCTTGAGTGGATATATGTCGATCTGAGCACAGCTGGGCGCCGTATATACAGCATGGGGGTAGCTCTGATACCATTCAGATGCAACCCACGGCCATATAGGACCTACAGGCGATGTTCTTGAGTCGATATATGTCGATCTGAGCACAGCTGGGCCCCGTATATACAGCATGGGGGTAGCTCTGATACCAGCCAGATGCAACCCACGTCCATATAGGACCTACAGGCCATGTTCTTGAGTGGATATATGTCGATCTGAGCACAGCTGGGCGCCGTATATACAGCATGGGGGTAGCTCTGATACCAGCCAGATGCAACCCACGGCCATATAGGACCTACAGGCGATGTTCTTGAGTCGATATATGTCGATTTGAGCACAGCTGGGCCACGTATATACAGCATGGGGGCAGCTGTGATACCAGCCAGCTGCAACCCACGGCTATATTGGACATACATTCGATGTTCTTGAGTCGATATATGTCGATCTGAGCACAGCTGGGCCCCGTATATACAGCATGGGGGTAGCTCTGATACCAGCCAGATGCAACCCACGGCCATATAGGACCTACAGGCGATGTTCTTGAGTGGATATATGTCGATCTGAGTACAGCTGGGCCACGTATATACATCATGGGGGTAGCTGTGATACCAGCCAGCTGAAACCCCGGCTATATAGGACCTACAGGCGATGTTCTTGAGTCGATATATGTCGATCTGAGCACAGCTGGGCCCCGTATATACAGCATGGGGGTAGGTCTGATACCAGCCAGATGCAACCCACGGCCATATAGGACCTACAGGCGATGTTCTTGAGTGGATATATGTCGATCTGAGCACAGCTGGGCGTCGTATCTACAGCATGGGGGTAGCTCTGATACCAGCCAGATGCAACCCACGGCCATATAGGACCTACAGGCGATGTTCTTGAGTCGATATATGTCGATCTGAGTACAGCTGGGCCACGTATATACAGCATGGGGGTAGCTGTGATACCAGCCAGCTGAAACCCCGGCTATATAGGACCTACAGGCGATGTTCTTGAGTCGATATATGTCGATCTGAGCACAGCTGGGCCCCGTATATACAGCATGGGGGTAGCTCTGATACCAGCCAGATGCAAACCACGGCCATATAGGACCTACAGGCGATGTTCTTGAGTGGATATATGTCGATCTGAGCACAGCTGGGCGTCGTATGTACAGCATGGGGGTAGCTGTGATACCAGCCAGATGCAACCCACGGCCATATAGGACCTACAGGCGATGTTCTTGAGTCGATATATGTCGATCTGAGTACAGCTGGGCCACGTATATACAGCATGGGGGTAGCTGTGATACCAGCCAGCTGAAACCCCGGCTATATAGGACCTACAGGCGATGTTCTTGAGTCGATATATGTCGATCTGAGCACAGCTGGGCCCCATATATACAACATGGGGGTAGCTCTGATACCAGCCAGATGCAACCCACGGACATATAGGACCTACAGGCGATGTTCTTGAATCGATATATGTCGATCTGAGCACAGCTGGGCCACGTATATACAGCATGGGGGTAGCTGTGATACCAGCCAGCTGCAACCCACGGCTATATAGGACATACAGGCGATGTACTTGATTTGATATATGTCGATCTGAGCACAGCTGGGCCCCGTATATGCGATGTTCTTGAGTGAATATATGTCGATCTGAGCACATCTGGGTGCCGTATATACAGCATGGGGGTAGCTCTGATACCAGCCAGATGAAACCCACTGCCATATAGGACCTACAGGCGATGTTCTTGAGTCGATATATGTCGATCTGAGCACAGCTGGGCCACGTATATACAGCATGGGTGTAGCTGTGATACCAGCCAGCTGCAACCCACTGCTATATAGGACCTACATGCGATGTTCTTGAGTCGATATATGTTGATCTGAGCACAGCTGGGCCCCGTATATACAGCATGGGGGTAGCTCTGATACCAGACAGATGCAACCCACGGCCAAATAGGACCCACAGGCGATGTTCTTGAGTAGATATATGTCGATCTGAGCACAGCTGGGCGCCGTATATACAGCATGGGGGTAGCTCTGATACCAGCCAGATGCAACCCACGGCCATATAGGACCTACAGGCGATGTTCTTGAGTGGATATATATCGATCTGAGCACAGCTGGGCGCCGTATATACAGCATGGGGGTAGCTCTGATACCATTCAGATGCAACCCACGGCCATATAGGACCTACAGGCGATGTTCTTGAGTCGATATATGTCGATCTGAGCACAGCTGGGCCACGTATATACAGCATGGGGGTAGCTGTGATACCAGCCAGCTGCAACCCACGGCTATATAGGACCTACAGGCGATGTTCTTGAGTCGATCTGAACACAGCTGGGCCCCGTATATACAGCATGGGGGTAGCTCTGATACCAGCCAGATGCAACCCACGGCCATATAGGACCTGCAGGCGATGTTCTTGAGTGGATATATATCGATCTGAGCACAGCTGGGCGCCGTATATACAGCATGGGGGTAGCTCTGATACCATTCAGATGCAACCCACGGCCATATAGGACCTACAGGCGATGTTCTTGAGTCGATATATGTCGATTTGAGCACAGCTGGGCCACGTATATACAGCATGGGGGTAGCTGTGATACCAGCCAGCTGCAACCCACGGCTATATAGGACCTACAGGCGATGTTCTTGAGTCGATATATGTCGATCTGAGCACAGCTGGGCCACGTATATACAGCATGGGGGTAGCTCTGATACCAGCCAGATGCAACCCACGGCCATATAGGACCTACAGGCGATTTTCTTGAGTGGATATATGTCTATCTGAGCACAGCTGGGCGCCGTATATACAGCATGGGATTAGCTCTGATACCAGCCAGATGCAACCCACGGCCATATAGGACCTACAGGCGATGTTCTTGAGTGGATATATGTCGATCTGAGCACAGGTGGGCGCCGTATATACAGCATGGGGGTAGCTCTAATACCAGCCAGATGCAACTTACGGCCATATAGGACCTACAGGCGATGTTCTTGAGTGGATATATGTCGATCTGAGCACAGCTGGGCGCCGTATATACAGCATGGGATTAGCTCTGATACCAGCCAGCTGCAACCCACGGCTATATAGGGCCTACAGGCGATGTTCTTGAGTGGATATATGTCAATCTGAGTACAGCTAGGCCACGTATATACAGCATGGGGGTAGCTGTGATACCAGCCAGCTGCAACCCACGGCTATATAGGGCCTACAGGCGATGTTCTTGAGTGGATATATGTCGATCTGAGTACAGCTAGGCCACGTATATACAGCATGGGGGTAGCTGTGATACCAGCCAGCTGCAACCCACGGCTATATAGGACCTACAGGCGATGTTCTTGAGTCGATATATGTCGATCTGAGTACAGCTAGGCCACGTATATACAGCATGGGGGTAGCTGTGATACCAGCCAGCTAAAACCCCCGGCTATATAGGACCTACAGACGATGTTCTTGAGTCGATATATGTCGATCTGAGCACAGCTGGGCCCCGTATATACAGCATGGGGGTATCTCTGATACCAGCCAGATGCAACCCACGGCCATATAGGACCTACAGGCGATGTTCTTGAGTAAATATATGTCGATCTGAGCACAGGTGGGCGCCGTATATACAGCATGGGGGTAGCTCTGATACCAGCCAGATGCAACCCACGGCCATATAGGACCTACAGGCGATGTTCTTGAATCGATATATGTCGATCTGAGCACAGCTGGGCCACGTATATACAGCATGGGGGTAGCTGTGATACCAGCCAGCTGCAACCTACGGCTATATAAGACCTACAGGCGATGTTCTTGATTCGATATATGTCGATCTGAGCACAGCTGGGCCCCGTATATACAGCATGGGGGTAGCTCTGATACCAGCCAGATGCAACCCACGGCCATATAGGACCTACAGGCGATGTTCTTGTGTGGATATATGTCGATCTGAGCACAGCTGGGTGCCATATATACAGCATGGGGGTAGCTCTGATACCAGCCAGATGAAAACACGGCCATATAGGATCTACAGGCGATGTTCTTGAGTCGATATATGTCGATCTGAGCACAGCTGGGCCACGTATATACAGCATGGGTGTAGCTGTGATACCAGCCAGCTGCAACCCACGGCTATATAGGACCTACAGGCGATGTTCTTGAGTCGATATATGTTGATCTGAGCACAGCTGGGCCCCGTATATACAGCATGGGGGTAGCTCTGATACCAGACAGATGCAACCCACGGCCAAATAGGACCTACAGGCGATGTTCTTGAGTGGATATATGTCGATCTGAGCACAGCTGGGCGCCGTATATACAGCATGGGGGTAGCTCTGATACCAGCCAGATGCAACCCACGGCCATACAGGACCTACAGGCGATGTTCTTGAGTCGATATATGTCGATCTGAGCACAGCTGGGCCACGTATATACAGCATGGGGGTAGCTGTGATACCAGCCAGCTGCAACCCACGGCTATAAAGGACCTACAGGCGATGTTCTTGAGTCGATCTGAGCACAGCTGGGCCCTGTATATACAGCATGGGGGTAGCTCTGATACCAGCCAGATGCAACCCACGGCCATATAGGACCTACAGGCGATGTTCTTGAGTGGATATATATATCGATCTGAGCACAGCTGGGCGCCGTATATACAGCATGGAGGTAGCTCTGATACCATTCAGATGCAACCCACGGCCATATAGGACCTACAGGCGATGTTCTTGAGTCGATATATGTCGATTTGAGCACAGCTAAGCCACGTGTATACAGCATGGAGGTAGCTGTGATACCAGCCAGCTGCAACCCACGGCTATATAGGACCTACAGGCGATGTTCTTGAGTCGATATATGTCGATCTGAGCACAGCTGGGCCCCGTATATACAGCATGGGGGTAGCTCTGATACCAGCCAGATGCAACCCACGGCCATATAGGACCTACAGGCGATTTTCTTGAGTCGATATATGTCGATCTGAGTACAGCTGGGCCACGTATATACAGCATGGGGGTAGCTGTGATACCAGCCAGCTGAAACCCCGGCTATATAGGACCTACAGGCGATGTTCTTGAGTCGATATATGTCGATCTGAGCACAGCTGGGCCCCGTATATACAGCATGGGGGTAGCTCTGATACCAGACAGATGCAACCCACGGCCAAATAGGACCTACAGGCGATGTTCTTGAGTGGATATATGTCGATCTGAGCACAGCTCGGCGCCGTATATACAGCATGGGGGTAGCTCTGATACCAGCCAGATGCAACTCACAGCCATACAGGACCTACAGGCGATGTTCTTGAGTCGATATATGTCGATCTGAGCACAGCTGGGCCACGTATATACAGCATGGGGGTAGCTGTGATACCAGCCAGCTGCAACCCACGGCTATATAGGACCTACAGGCGATGTTCTTGAGTTGATCTGAGAACAGCTGGGCCCTGTATATACAGCATGGGGGTAGCTCTGATACCAGCCAGATGCAACCCACGGCCATATAGGACCTACAGGCGATGTTCTTGAGTGGATATATGTCGATCTGAGCACAGCTGGGCGTCGTATCTACAGCATGGGGGTAGCTCTGATACCAGCCAGATGCAACCCACGGCCATATAGGACCTACAGGCGATGTTCTTGAGTCGATATATGTCGATCTGAGCATAGCTGGGCCACGTATATACAGCATGGGGGTAGCTGTGATACCAGCCAGCTGCAACCCACGGCTATATAGGACCTACAGGCGATGTTCTTGAGTCGATCTGAGCACAGCTGGGCCCCGTATATACAGCATGGGGGTAGCTCTGATACCAGCCAGATGCAACCCACAGCCATATAGGACCTACAGGCGATGTTCTTGAGTGGATATATGTCGATCTGAGCACAGCTGGGCCACGTATATACAGCATGGGGGTAGCTGTGATACCAGCCAGCTGCAATCCACGGCTATATAGGACCTACAGGCGATGTTCTTAAGTCGATATATGTCGATCTGAGCACAGCTGGGCCCCGTATATACAGCATGGGGGTAGCTCTGATACAAGCCAGATGCAACCCACGGCCATATAGGACCTACATGCGATGTTCTTGAGTGGATATATGTCGATCTGAGCACAGCTGGGCGCCGTATATACAGCAGTGGGTAGCTCTGATACTAGCCAGATGCAACCCACAGCTATATAGGACCTACAGGCGATGTTCTTGAGTGGATATATGTCGATCTGAGCACAGCTGGGCCACGTATATACAGCATGGGGGTAGCTGTGATACCAGCCAGCTGCAATCCACGGCTATATAGGACCTACAGGCGATGTTCTTAAGTCGATATATGTCGATCTGAGCACAGCTGGGCCCCGTATATACAGCATGGGGGTAGCTCTGATACCAGCCAGATGCAACCCACAGCCATATAGGACCTACAGGCGATGTTCTTGAGTGGATATATGTCGATCTGAGCACAGCTGGGCGCAGTATATACAGCATGAGGGTAGCTCTGATACCAGCCAGATCCAACCCACGGCCATATAGGACCTACAGGCGATGTTCTTGAGTCGATATATGTCGATCTGAGCACAGCTGGGCCACGTATATACAGCATGGGGGTAGCTGTGATACCAGCCAGCTGCAACCCACGGCTATATAGGACCTACAGGCGATGTTCTTGAGTCGATATATGTCGATCTGAGTACAGCTAGGCCACGTATATACAGCATGGGGGTAGCTGTGATACCAGCCAGCTAAAACCCCCGGCTATATAGGACCTACAGACGATGTTCTTGAGTCGATATATGTCGATCTGAGTACAGCTAGGCCACGTATATACAGCATGGGGGTAGCTGTGATACCAGCCAGCTAAAACCCCCGGCTATATAGGACCTACAGACGATGTTCTTGAGTCGATATATGTCGATCTGAGCACAGCTGGGCCCCGTATATACAGCATGGGGGTATCTCTGATACCAGCCAGATGCAACCCACGGCCATATAGGACCTACAGGCGATGTTCTTGAGTAAATATATGTCGATCTGAGCACAGGTGGGCGCCGTATATACAGCATGGGGGTATCTCTGATACCAGCCAGATGCAACCCACGGCCATATAGGACCTACAGGCGATGTTCTTGAGTAAATATATGTCGATCTGAGCACAGGTGGGCGCCGTATATACAGCATGGGGGTAGCTCTGATACCAGCCAGATGCAACCCACGGCCATATAGGACCTACAGGCGATGTTCTTGAATCGATATATGTCGATCTGATCACAGCTGGGCCACGTATATACAGCATGGGGGTAGCTCTGATACCAGCCAGATGCAACCCACGGCTATATAGGACCTACAGGCGATGTTCTTGAGTCGATATATGTCGATCTGAGTACAGCTAGGCCACGTATATACAGCATGGGGGTAGCTGTGATACCAGCCAGCTAAAACCCCCGGCTATATAGGACCTACAGACGATGTTCTTGAGTCGATATATGTCGATCTGAGTACAGCTAGGCCACGTATATACAGCATGGGGGTAGCTGTGATACCAGCCAGCTAAAACCCCCGGCTATATAGGACCTACAGACGATGTTCTTGAGTCGATATATGTCGATCTGAGCACAGCTGGGCCCCGTATATACAGCATGGGGGTATCTCTGATACCAGCCAGATGCAACCCACGGCCATATAGGACCTACAGGCGATGTTCTTGAGTAAATATATGTCGATCTGAGCACAGGTGGGCGCCGTATATACAGCATGGGGGTATCTCTGATACCAGCCAGATGCAACCCACGGCCATATAGGACCTACAGGCGATGTTCTTGAGTAAATATATGTCGATCTGAGCACAGGTGGGCGCCGTATATACAGCATGGGGGTAGCTCTGATACCAGCCAGATGCAACCCACGGCCATATAGGACCTACAGGCGATGTTCTTGAATCGATATATGTCGATCTGAGCACAGCTGGGCCACGTATATACAGCATGGGGGTAGCTGTGATACCAGCCAGCTGCAACCCACGGCTATATAAGACCTACAGGCGATGTTCTTGATTCGATATATGTCGATCTGAGCACAGCTGGGCCCCGTATATACAGCATGGGGGTAGCTCTGATACCAGCCAGATGCAACCCACGGCCATATAGGACCTACAGGCGATGTTCTTGTGTGGATATATGTCGATCTGAGCACAGCTGGGTGCCATATATACAGCATGGGGGTAGCTCTGATACCAGCCAGATGAAAACACGGCCATATAGGATCTACAGGCGATGTTCTTGAGTCGATATATGTCGATCTGAGCACAGCTGGGCCCCGTATATACAGCATGGGGGTAGCTCTGATACCAGCCAGATGCAACCCACGGCCATATAGGACCTACAGGCGATGTTCTTGAGTCGATATATGTTGATCTGAGCACAGCTGGGCGCCGTATATACAGCATGGGGGTAGCTCTGATACCAGCCAGATGCAACCCACGGCCATACAGGACCTACAGGCGATGTTCTTGAGTCGATATATGTCGATCTGAGCACAGCTGGGCCACGTATATACAGCATGGGGGTAGCTGTGATACCAGCCAGCTGCAACCCACGGCTATATAGGACCTACAGGCGATGTTCTTGAGTCGATCTGAGCACAGCTGGGCCCTGTATATACAGCATGGGGGTAGCTCTGATACCAGCCAGATGCAACCCACGGTCATATAGGACCTACAGGCGATGTTCTTGAGTGGATATATATATCGATCTGAGCACAGCTGGGCGCCGTATATACAGCATGGAGGTAGCTCTGATACCATTCAGATGCAACCCACGGCCATATAGGACCTACAGGCGATGTTCTTGAGTCGATATATGTCGATTTGAGCACAGCTAAGCCACGTGTATACAGCATGGAGGTAGCTGTGATACCAGCCAGCTGCAACCCACGGCCATATAGGACCTACAGGCGATGTTCTTGAGTGGATATATGTCGATCTGAGCACAGCTCGGCGCCGTATATACAGCATGGGGGTAGCTCTGATACCAGCCAGATGCAACTCACAGCCATACAGGACCTACAGGCGATGTTCTTGAGTCGATATATGTCGATCTGAGCACAGCTGGGCCACGTATATACAGCATGGGGGTAGCTGTGATACCAGCCAGCTGCAACCCACGGCTATATAGGACCTACAGGCGATGTTCTTGAGTTGATCTGAGAACAGCTGGGCCCTGTATATACAGCATGGGGGTAGCTCTGATACCAGCCAGATGCAACCCACGGCCATATAGGACCTACAGGCGATGTTCTTGAGTGGATATATGTCGATCTGAGCACAGCTGGGCGTCGTATCTACAGCATGGGGGTAGCTCTGATACCAGCCAGATGCAACCCACGGCCATATAGGACCTACAGGCGATGTTCTTGAGTCGATATATGTCGATCTGAGCATAGCTGGGCCACGTATATACAGCATGGGGGTAGCTGTGATACCAGCCAGCTGCAACCCACGGCTATATAGGACCTACAGGCGATGTTCTTGAGTCGATCTGAGCACAGCTGGGCCCCGTATATACAGCATGGGGGTAGCTCTGATACCAGCCAGATGCAACCCACAGCCATATAGGACCTACAGGCGATGTTCTTGAGTGGATATATGTCGATCTGAGCACAGCTGGGCCACGTATATACAGCATGGGGGTAGCTGTGATACCAGCCAGCTGCAATCCACGGCTATATAGGACCTACAGGCGATGTTCTTAAGTCGATATATGTCGATCTGAGCACAGCTGGGCCCCGTATATACAGCATGGGGGTAGCTCTGATACAAGCCAGATGCAACCCACGGCCATATAGGACCTACAGGCGATGTTCTTGAGTGGATATATGTCGATCTGAGCACAGCTGGGCGCCGTATATACAGCAGTGGGTAGCTCTGATACTAGCCAGATGCAACCCACAGCCATATAGGACCTACAGGCGATGTTCTTGAGTGGATATATGTCGATCTGAGCACAGCTGGGCCACGTATATACAGCATGGGGGTAGCTGTGATACCAGCCAGCTGCAATCCACGGCTATATAGGACCTACAGGCGATGTTCTTAAGTCGATATATGTCGATCTGAGCACAGCTGGGCCCCGTATATACAGCATGGGGGTAGCTCTGATACCAGCCAGATGCAACCCACAGCCATATAGGACCTACAGGCGATGTTCTTGAGTGGATATATGTCGATCTGAGCACAGCTGGGCGCAGTATATACAGCATGAGGGTAGCTCTGATACCAGCCAGATCCAACCCACGGCCATATAGGACCTACAGGCGATGTTCTTGAGTCGATATATGTCGATCTGAGCACAGCTGGGCCACGTATATACAGCATGGGGGTAGCTGTGATACCAGCCAGCTCCAATCCACGGCTATATAGGACCTACAGGCGATGTTCTTAAGTCGATATATGTCGATCTGAGCACAGCTGGGCCCCGTATATACAGCATGGGGGTAGCTCTGATACCAGCCAGATGCAACCCACGGCCATATAGGACCTACAGGCGATGTTCTTGAGTGGATATATGTCGATCTGAGCACAGCTGGACGGCGTATATACAGCATGGGGTTAGCTCTGATACGAGCCAGAAGCAACCTACGGCCATATAGGACCTACAGGCGATGTTCTTGAGTCGATATATGTCGATCTGAGCACAGCTGGGCCACGTATAAACAGCATGGGGGTAGCTGTGATACCAGCCAGCTGCAACCCACGGCTATATAGGACCTACAGGCGATGTTCTTGAGTCGATATATGTCGATCTGATCACAGCTGGGCCCCGTATATACAGCATGGGGGTAGCTCTGATACCAGCCAGATGCAACCCACCGCCATATAGGACCTACAGGCGATGTTCTTGAGTGGATATATGTCGACCTGAGCACAGTTGGGCGCCGTATATACAGCATGGGGGTAGCTCTGATACCAGCCAGATGCAACCCACGGCCATATAGGACCTAGAGGCGATGTTCTTGAGTCGACACATGTCGATCTGAGCACAGCTGGGCCACGTATATACAGCATGGGGGTAGCTGTGATACCAGCCATCTGCAACCCACGGCTATATAGGACCTACAGGCGATGTTCTTGAGTCGATATATGTCGATCTGAGCACAGCTGGGCCCCGTATATACAGCATGGGGGTAGCTCTGATACAAGCCAGATGCAACCCACGGCCATATAGGACCTACAGGCGATATTCTTGAGTGGATATATGTCGATCTGAGCACAGCTGGGTGCCATATATACAGCATAGGGGTAGCTCTGATACCAGCCAGATGAAACCCACGGCCATATAGGACCTACAGGCGATGTTCTTGAGTCGATATATGTCGATCTGAGCACAGCTGGGCGCCGTATATACAGCATGGGGGTAGCTCTGATACCAGCCAGATGCTACCCACGGCCATACAGGACCTACAGGCGATGTTCTTGAGTCGATATATGTCGATCTGAGCACAGCTGGGCCACGTATATACAGCATGGGGGTAGCTGTGATACCAGCCAGCTGCAACCCACGGCTATATAGGACCTACAGGCGATGTTCTTGAGTCGATCTGAGCACAGCTGGGCCCTGTATATACAGCATGGGGGTAGCTCTGATACCAGCCAGATGCAACCCACGGCCATATAGGACCTACAGGCGATGTTCTTGAGTGGATATATATCAATCTGAGCACAGCTGGGCGCCGTATATACAGCATGGGGGTAGCTCTGATACCATTCAGATGCAACCCACGGCCATATAGGACCTACAGGCGATGTTCTTGAGTCGATATATGTCGATCTGAGCACAGCTGGGCCACGTATATACAGCATGGAGGTAGCTGTGATACCAGCCAGCTGCAACCCACGGCTATATAGGACCTACAGGCGATGTTCTTGAGTCGATATATGTCGATCTGAGCACAGCTGGGCCCCGTATATACAGCATGGGGGTAGCTCTGATACCAGCCAGATGCAACCCACGGCCATATAGTACCTACAGGCGATTTTCTTGAGTGGATATATGTCGATCTGAGCACAGCTGGGCGCCGTATATACAGCATGTCCTGATACCAGCCAGATGCAACCCACGGCCATATAGGACCTACAGGCGATGTTCTTGAGTCGATATATGTCGATCTGAGCACAGCTGGGCCACGTATATACAGCATGGGGGTAGCTGTGATACCAGCCAGCTGCAACCGACGGCTATATAGGACCTACAGGCGCTGTTCTTGAGTCGATCTGAGCACAGCTGGGCCCCGTATATACAGCATGAGGGTAGCTCTGATACCAGCCAGATGCAACCCACGGCCATATAGGACCCACAGGCGATGTTCTTGAGTGGATATATGTCGATCTGAGCACAGCTGGGCCCCGTATATACAGCATGGGGGTAGCTCTGATACCAGCCAGATGCAACCCACGGACATATAGGACCTACAGGCGATGTTCTTGAATCGATATATGTCGATCTGAGCACAGCTGGGCCACGTATATACAGCATGGGGGTAGCTGTGATACCAGCCAGCTAAAACCCCCGGCTATATAGGACCTACAGACGATGTCCTTGAGTCGATATATGTCGATCTGAGCACAGCTGGCCCCCGTATATACAGCATGGGGGTATCTCTGATACCAGCCAGATGAAACCCACGGCCATATAGGACCTACAGGCGATGTTCTTGAGTGGATATATGTCGATCTTAGCACAGGTGGGCGCCGTATATACAGCATGGGGGTAGCTCTGATACCAGCCAGATGCAACCCACGGCCATATAGGACCTACAGGCGATGTTCTTGAGTGGATATATATCGATCTGAGCACAGCTGGGCGCCGTATATACAGCATGGGGGGTAGCTCTGATACCATTCAGATGCAACCCACGGCCATATAGGACCTACAGGCGATGTTCTTGAGTCGATATATGTCGATCTGAGCACAGCTGGGCCACGTATATACAGCATGGGGGTAGCTGTGATACCAGCCAGCTGCAACCCACGGCTATATAGGACCTACAGGCGATGTTCTTGAGTCGATATATGTCGATCTGAGCACAGCTGGGCCCCGTATATACAGCATGGGGGTAGCTCTGATACCAGCCAGATGCAACCCACGGCCATATAGGACCTACAGGCGATTTTCTTGAGTAGATATATGTCGATCTGAGCACAGCTGGCGCCGTATATACAGCATGGGGTTAGCTCTGATACCAGCCAGATGCAACCCACGGCCATATAGGACCTACAGGCGATGTTCTTGAGTCGATATATGTCGATCTGAGTACAGATAGGCCACGTATATACAGCATGGGGGTAGCTGTGATACCAGCCAGCTATAACCCCCAGCTATATAGGACCTAAAGACGATGTTCTTGAGTCGATATATGTCGATCTGAGCACAGCTGGGCCCCGTATATACAGCATGGGGGTATCTCTGATACCAGCCAGATGCAACCCACGGCCATATAGGACCTACAGGCGATGTTCTTGAGTGGATATATGTCGATCTGAGCACAGGTGAGCGCCGTATATACAGCATGGGGGTAGCTCTGATACCAGCCAGATGCAACCCACGGCCATATAGGACCTACAGGCGATGTTCTTGAATCGATATATGTCGATCTGAGCACAATTGGGCCACGTATATACAGCATGGGGTTAGCTCTGATACCAGCCAGATGCAACCCACGGCCATATAGGACCTACAGGCGATGTTCTTGAGTGGATATATGTCGATCTGAGCACAGGTGGGCGCCGTATATACAGCATGGGGGTAGCTCTGATACCAGCCAGATGCAACCCACGGCCATATAGGACCTACAGGCGATGTTCTTGAATCGATATATGTCGATCTGAGCACAGCTGGGCCACGTATATACAGCATGGGGGTAGCTGTGATACCAGCCAGCTGCAACCCACGGCTATATAGGACCTACAGGCGATGTTCTTGATTCGATATATGTCGATCTGAGCACAGCTGGGCCCCGTATATACAGCATGGGGGTAGCTCTGATACCAGCCAGATGCAACCCACGGACATATAGGACCTACAGGCGATGTTCTTGAATCGATATATGTCGATCTGAGCACATCTGGGCCACGTATATACAGCATGGTGGTAGCTGTGATACCAGCCAGCTGCAACCCACGGCTATATAAGAACTACAGTCGATGTTTTTGATTCGATATATGTCGATCTGAGCACAGCTGGGCCCCGTATATACAGCATGGGGGTAGCTCTGATACCAGCCAGATGCAACCCACGGCCATATAGGACCTACAGGCGATGTTCTTGAGTGGATATATGTCGATCTGAGCACAGCTGGGTGCCATATATACAGCATGGGGGTAGCTCTGATACCAGCCAGATGAAACCCACGGCCATATAGGACCTACAGGCGATGTTCTTGAGTCGATATATGTCGATCTGAGCACAGCTGGGCGCCGTATATACAGCATGGGGGTAGCTCTGATACCAGCCAGATGCTACCCACGGCCATACAGGACCTACAGGCGATGTTCTTGAGTCGATATATGTCGATCTGAGCACAGCTGGGCCACGTATATACAGCATGGGGGTAGCTGTGATACCAGCCAGCTGCAACCCACGGCTATATAGGACCTACAGGCGATGTTCTTGAGTCGATCTGAGCACAGCTGGGCCCTGTATATACAGCATGGGGGTAGCTCTGATACCAGCCAGATGCAACCCACGGCCATATAGGACCTACGGGCGATGTTCTTGAGTCGATATATGTCGATCTGAGCACAGCTGGGCCACGTATATACAGCATGGAGGTAGCTGTGATACCAGCCAGCTGCAACCCACGGCTATATAGGACCTACAGGCGATGTTCTTGAGTCGATATATGTCGATCTGTGCACAGCTGGGCCCCGTATATACAGCATGGGGGTAGCTCTGATACCAGCCAGATGCAACCCACGGCCATATAGTACCTACAGGCGATTTTCTTGAGTGGATATATGTCGATCTGAGCACAGCTGGGCGCCGTATATACAGCATGGGCTTAGTCCTGATACCAGCCAGATGCAACCCACGGCCATATAGGACCTACAGGCGATGTTCTTGAGTCGATATATGTCGATCTGAGCACAGCTGGGCCACGTATATACAGCATGGGGGTAGCTGTGATACCAGCCAGCTGCAACCGACGGCTATATAGGACCTACAGGCGCTGTTCTTGAGTCGATCTGAGCACAGCTGGGCCCCGTATATACAGCATGAGGGTAGCTCTGATACCAGCCAGATGCAACCCACGGCCATATAGGACCCACAGGCGATGTTCTTGAGTGGATATATGTCGATCTGAGCACAGCTGGGCCCCGTATATACAGCATGGGGGTAGCTCTGATACCAGCCAGATGCAACCCACGGCCATATAGGACCTACAGGCGATGTTCTTGAGTGGATATATGTCGATCTGAGCACAGCTGGGCGCCGTATATACAGCATGGGGGTAGATCTGATACCAGCCAGATGCAACCCACGACCATATAGGAACTACAGGCGATGTTCCTGAATCGATATATGTCGTTCTGAGCACAGCTGGGCCACGTATATACGGCATGGGGGTAGCTGTGATACCAGCCTGCTGCAACCCACGGCTATATAGGACCTACAGGCGATGTTCTTGAGTCGATATATGTCGATCTGAGCACAGCTGGGCCCCGTATATACATCATGGGGGTAGCTCTGATACCAGCCAGATGCAACCCACGACCATATAGGACCTACAGGCGATGTTCTTGAGTGGATATATGTCGATCTGAGCACAGCTGGGCGCCGTATATACAGCATGGGGGTAGCTCTGATACCATTCAGATGCAACCCACGGCCATATAGGACCTACAGGCGATGTTCTTGAGTCGATATATGTCGATCTGAGCACAGCTGGGCCCCGTATATACAGCATGGGGGTAGCTCTGATACCAGCCAGATGCAACCCACGTCCATATAGGACCTACAGGCCATGTTCTTGAGTCGATATATGTCGATCTGAGCACAGCTGGGCCACGTATATACAGCATGGGGGTAGCTGTGATACCAGCCAGCTGCAACCCACGGCTATATAGGACCTACAGGCGATGTTCTTGAGTCGATCTGAGCACAGCTGGGCCCTGTATATACAGCATGGGGGTAGCTCTGATACCAGCCAGATGCAACCCACGGCCATATAGGACCTACAGGCGATGTTCTTGAGTGGATATATATCAATCTGAGCACAGCTGGGCGCCGTATATACAGCATGGGGGTAGCTCTGATACCATTCAGATGCAACCCACGGCCATATAGGACCTACGGGCGATGTTCTTGAGTCGATATATGTCGATCTGAGCACAGCTGGGCCACGTATATACAGCATGGAGGTAGCTGTGATACCAGCCAGCTGCAACCCACGGCTATATAGGACCTACAGGCGATGTTCTTGAGTCGATATATGTCGATCTGAGCACAGCTGGGCCCCGTATATACAGCATGGGGGTAGCTCTGATACCAGCCAGATGCAACCCACGGCCATATAGTACCTACAGGCGATTTTCTTGAGTGGATATATGTCGATCTGAGCACAGCTGGGCGCCGTATATACAGCATGGGCTTAGTCCTGATACCAGCCAGATGCAACCCACGGCCATATAGGACCTACAGGCGATGTTCTTGAGTCGATATATGTCGATCTGAGCACAGCTGGGCCACGTATATACAGCATGGGGGTAGCTGTGATACCAGCCAGCTGCAACCGACGGCTATATAGGACCTACAGGCGCTGTTCTTGAGTCGATCTGAGCACAGCTGGGCCCCGTATATACAGCATGAGGGTAGCTCTGATACCAGCCAGATGCAACCCACGGCCATATAGGACCCACAGGCGATGTTCTTGAGTGGATATATGTCGATCTGAGCACAGCTGGGCCCCGTATATACAGCATGGGGGTAGCTCTGATACCAGCCAGATGCAACCCACGGCCATATAGGACCTACAGGCGATGTTCTTGAGTGGATATATGTCGATCTGAGCACAGCTGGGCGCCGTATATACAGCATGGGGGTAGATCTGATACCAGCCAGATGCAACCCACGACCATATAGGAACTACAGGCGATGTTCCTGAATCGATATATGTCGTTCTGAGCACAGCTGGGCCACGTATATACGGCATGGGGGTAGCTGTGATACCAGCCTGCTGCAACCCACGGCTATATAGGACCTACAGGCGATGTTCTTGAGTCGATATATGTCGATCTGAGCACAGCTGGGCCCCGTATATACATCATGGGGGTAGCTCTGATACCAGCCAGATGCAACCCACGACCATATAGGACCTACAGGCGATGTTCTTGAGTGGATATATGTCGATCTGAGCACAGCTGGGCGCCGTATATACAGCATGGGGGTAGCTCTGATACCATTCAGATGCAACCCACGGCCATATAGGACCTACAGGCGATGTTCTTGAGTCGATATATGTCGATCTGAGCACAGCTGGGCCCCGTATATACAGCATGGGGGTAGCTCTGATACCAGCCAGATGCAACCCACGTCCATATAGGACCTACAGGCCATGTTCTTGAGTGGATATATGTCGATCTGAGCACAGCTGGGCGCCGTATATACAGCATGGGGGTAGCTCTGATACCAGCCAGATGCAACCCACGGCCATATAGGACCTACAGGCGATGTTCTTGAGTCGATATATGTCGATTTGAGCACAGCTGGGCCACGTATATACAGCATGGGGGCAGCTGTGATACCAGCCAGCTGCAACCCACGGCTATATTGGACATACATTCGATGTTCTTGAGTCGATATATGTCGATCTGAGCACAGCTGGGCCCCGTATATACAGCATGGGGGTAGCTCTGATACCAGCCAGATGCAACCCACGGCCATATAGGACCTACAGGCGATGTTCTTGAGTGGATATATGTCGATCTGAGTACAGCTGGGCCACGTATATACATCATGGGGGTAGCTGTGATACCAGCCAGCTGAAACCCCGGCTATATAGGACCTACAGGCGATGTTCTTGAGTCGATATATGTCGATCTGAGCACAGCTGGGCCCCGTATATACAGCATGGGGGTAGGTCTGATACCAGCCAGATGCAACCCACGGCCATATAGGACCTACAGGCGATGTTCTTGAGTGGATATATGTCGATCTGAGCACAGCTGGGCGTCGTATCTACAGCATGGGGGTAGCTCTGATACCAGCCAGATGCAACCCACGGCCATATAGGACCTACAGGCGATGTTCTTGAGTCGATATATGTCGATCTGAGTACAGCTGGGCCACGTATATACAGCATGGGGGTAGCTGTGATACCAGCCAGCTGAAACCCCGGCTATATAGGACCTACAGGCGATGTTCTTGAGTCGATATATGTCGATCTGAGCACAGCTGGGCCCCGTATATACAGCATGGGGGTAGCTCTGATACCAGCCAGATGCAAACCACGGCCATATAGGACCTACAGGCGATGTTCTTGAGTGGATATATGTCGATCTGAGCACAGCTGGGCGTCGTATGTACAGCATGGGGGTAGCTGTGATACCAGCCAGATGCAACCCACGGCCATATAGGACCTACAGGCGATGTTCTTGAGTCGATATATGTCGATCTGAGTACAGCTGGGCCACGTATATACAGCATGGGGGTAGCTGTGATACCAGCCAGCTGAAACCCCGGCTATATAGGACCTACAGGCGATGTTCTTGAGTCGATATATGTCGATCTGAGCACAGCTGGGCCCCATATATACAACATGGGGGTAGCTCTGATACCAGCCAGATGCAACCCACGGACATATAGGACCTACAGGCGATGTTCTTGAATCGATATATGTCGATCTGAGCACAGCTGGGCCACGTATATACAGCATGGGGGTAGCTGTGATACCAGCCAGCTGCAACCCACGGCTATATAGGACATACAGGCGATGTACTTGATTTGATATATGTCGATCTGAGCACAGCTGGGCCCCGTATATGCGATGTTCTTGAGTGAATATATGTCGATCTGAGCACATCTGGGTGCCGTATATACAGCATGGGGGTAGCTCTGATACCAGCCAGATGAAACCCACTGCCATATAGGACCTACAGGCGATGTTCTTGAGTCGATATATGTCGATCTGAGCACAGCTGGGCCACGTATATACAGCATGGGTGTAGCTGTGATACCAGCCAGCTGCAACCCACTGCTATATAGGACCTACATGCGATGTTCTTGAGTCGATATATGTTGATCTGAGCACAGCTGGGCCCCGTATATACAGCATGGGGGTAGCTCTGATACCAGACAGATGCAACCCACGGCCAAATAGGACCCACAGGCGATGTTCTTGAGTAGATATATGTCGATCTGAGCACAGCTGGGCGCCGTATATACAGCATGGGGGTAGCTCTGATACCAGCCAGATGCAACCCACGGCCATATAGGACCTACAGGCGATGTTCTTGAGTGGATATATATCGATCTGAGCACAGCTGGGCGCCGTATATACAGCATGGGGGTAGCTCTGATACCATTCAGATGCAACCCACGGCCATATAGGACCTACAGGCGATGTTCTTGAGTCGATATATGTCGATCTGAGCACAGCTGGGCCACGTATATACAGCATGGGGGTAGCTGTGATACCAGCCAGCTGCAACCCACGGCTATATAGGACCTACAGGCGATGTTCTTGAGTCGATCTGAACACAGCTGGGCCCCGTATATACAGCATGGGGGTAGCTCTGATACCAGCCAGATGCAACCCACGGCCATATAGGACCTGCAGGCGATGTTCTTGAGTGGATATATATCGATCTGAGCACAGCTGGGCGCCGTATATACAGCATGGGGGTAGCTCTGATACCATTCAGATGCAACCCACGGCCATATAGGACCTACAGGCGATGTTCTTGAGTCGATATATGTCGATTTGAGCACAGCTGGGCCACGTATATACAGCATGGGGGTAGCTGTGATACCAGCCAGCTGCAACCCACGGCTATATAGGACCTACAGGCGATGTTCTTGAGTCGATATATGTCGATCTGAGCACAGCTGGGCCACGTATATACAGCATGGGGGTAGCTCTGATACCAGCCAGATGCAACCCACGGCCATATAGGACCTACAGGCGATTTTCTTGAGTGGATATATGTCTATCTGAGCACAGCTGGGCGCCGTATATACAGCATGGGATTAGCTCTGATACCAGCCAGATGCAACCCACGGCCATATAGGACCTACAGGCGATGTTCTTGAGTGGATATATGTCGATCTGAGCACAGGTGGGCGCCGTATATACAGCATGGGGGTAGCTCTAATACCAGCCAGATGCAACTTACGGCCATATAGGACCTACAGGCGATGTTCTTGAGTGGATATATGTCGATCTGAGCACAGCTGGGCGCCGTATATACAGCATGGGATTAGCTCTGATACCAGCCAGCTGCAACCCACGGCTATATAGGGCCTACAGGCGATGTTCTTGAGTGGATATATGTCAATCTGAGTACAGCTAGGCCACGTATATACAGCATGGGGGTAGCTGTGATACCAGCCAGCTGCAACCCACGGCTATATAGGGCCTACAGGCGATGTTCTTGAGTGGATATATGTCGATCTGAGTACAGCTAGGCCACGTATATACAGCATGGGGGTAGCTGTGATACCAGCCAGCTGCAACCCACGGCTATATAGGACCTACAGGCGATGTTCTTGAGTCGATATATGTCGATCTGAGTACAGCTAGGCCACGTATATACAGCATGGGGGTAGCTGTGATACCAGCCAGCTAAAACCCCCGGCTATATAGGACCTACAGACGATGTTCTTGAGTCGATATATGTCGATCTGAGCACAGCTGGGCCCCGTATATACAGCATGGGGGTATCTCTGATACCAGCCAGATGCAACCCACGGCCATATAGGACCTACAGGCGATGTTCTTGAGTAAATATATGTCGATCTGAGCACAGGTGGGCGCCGTATATACAGCATGGGGGTAGCTCTGATACCAGCCAGATGCAACCCACGGCCATATAGGACCTACAGGCGATGTTCTTGAATCGATATATGTCGATCTGAGCACAGCTGGGCCACGTATATACAGCATGGGGGTAGCTGTGATACCAGCCAGCTGCAACCTACGGCTATATAAGACCTACAGGCGATGTTCTTGATTCGATATATGTCGATCTGAGCACAGCTGGGCCCCGTATATACAGCATGGGGGTAGCTCTGATACCAGCCAGATGCAACCCACGGCCATATAGGACCTACAGGCGATGTTCTTGTGTGGATATATGTCGATCTGAGCACAGCTGGGTGCCATATATACAGCATGGGGGTAGCTCTGATACCAGCCAGATGAAAACACGGCCATATAGGATCTACAGGCGATGTTCTTGAGTCGATATATGTCGATCTGAGCACAGCTGGGCCACGTATATACAGCATGGGTGTAGCTGTGATACCAGCCAGCTGCAACCCACGGCTATATAGGACCTACAGGCGATGTTCTTGAGTCGATATATGTTGATCTGAGCACAGCTGGGCCCCGTATATACAGCATGGGGGTAGCTCTGATACCAGACAGATGCAACCCACGGCCAAATAGGACCTACAGGCGATGTTCTTGAGTGGATATATGTCGATCTGAGCACAGCTGGGCGCCGTATATACAGCATGGGGGTAGCTCTGATACCAGCCAGATGCAACCCACGGCCATACAGGACCTACAGGCGATGTTCTTGAGTCGATATATGTCGATCTGAGCACAGCTGGGCCACGTATATACAGCATGGGGGTAGCTGTGATACCAGCCAGCTGCAACCCACGGCTATAAAGGACCTACAGGCGATGTTCTTGAGTCGATCTGAGCACAGCTGGGCCCTGTATATACAGCATGGGGGTAGCTCTGATACCAGCCAGATGCAACCCACGGCCATATAGGACCTACAGGCGATGTTCTTGAGTGGATATATATATCGATCTGAGCACAGCTGGGCGCCGTATATACAGCATGGAGGTAGCTCTGATACCATTCAGATGCAACCCACGGCCATATAGGACCTACAGGCGATGTTCTTGAGTCGATATATGTCGATTTGAGCACAGCTAAGCCACGTGTATACAGCATGGAGGTAGCTGTGATACCAGCCAGCTGCAACCCACGGCTATATAGGACCTACAGGCGATGTTCTTGAGTCGATATATGTCGATCTGAGCACAGCTGGGCCCCGTATATACAGCATGGGGGTAGCTCTGATACCAGCCAGATGCAACCCACGGCCATATAGGACCTACAGGCGATTTTCTTGAGTCGATATATGTCGATCTGAGTACAGCTGGGCCACGTATATACAGCATGGGGGTAGCTGTGATACCAGCCAGCTGAAACCCCGGCTATATAGGACCTACAGGCGATGTTCTTGAGTCGATATATGTCGATCTGAGCACAGCTGGGCCCCGTATATACAGCATGGGGGTAGCTCTGATACCAGACAGATGCAACCCACGGCCAAATAGGACCTACAGGCGATGTTCTTGAGTGGATATATGTCGATCTGAGCACAGCTCGGCGCCGTATATACAGCATGGGGGTAGCTCTGATACCAGCCAGATGCAACTCACAGCCATACAGGACCTACAGGCGATGTTCTTGAGTCGATATATGTCGATCTGAGCACAGCTGGGCCACGTATATACAGCATGGGGGTAGCTGTGATACCAGCCAGCTGCAACCCACGGCTATATAGGACCTACAGGCGATGTTCTTGAGTTGATCTGAGAACAGCTGGGCCCTGTATATACAGCATGGGGGTAGCTCTGATACCAGCCAGATGCAACCCACGGCCATATAGGACCTACAGGCGATGTTCTTGAGTGGATATATGTCGATCTGAGCACAGCTGGGCGTCGTATCTACAGCATGGGGGTAGCTCTGATACCAGCCAGATGCAACCCACGGCCATATAGGACCTACAGGCGATGTTCTTGAGTCGATATATGTCGATCTGAGCATAGCTGGGCCACGTATATACAGCATGGGGGTAGCTGTGATACCAGCCAGCTGCAACCCACGGCTATATAGGACCTACAGGCGATGTTCTTGAGTCGATCTGAGCACAGCTGGGCCCCGTATATACAGCATGGGGGTAGCTCTGATACCAGCCAGATGCAACCCACAGCCATATAGGACCTACAGGCGATGTTCTTGAGTGGATATATGTCGATCTGAGCACAGCTGGGCCACGTATATACAGCATGGGGGTAGCTGTGATACCAGCCAGCTGCAATCCACGGCTATATAGGACCTACAGGCGATGTTCTTAAGTCGATATATGTCGATCTGAGCACAGCTGGGCCCCGTATATACAGCATGGGGGTAGCTCTGATACAAGCCAGATGCAACCCACGGCCATATAGGACCTACATGCGATGTTCTTGAGTGGATATATGTCGATCTGAGCACAGCTGGGCGCCGTATATACAGCAGTGGGTAGCTCTGATACTAGCCAGATGCAACCCACAGCTATATAGGACCTACAGGCGATGTTCTTGAGTGGATATATGTCGATCTGAGCACAGCTGGGCCACGTATATACAGCATGGGGGTAGCTGTGATACCAGCCAGCTGCAATCCACGGCTATATAGGACCTACAGGCGATGTTCTTAAGTCGATATATGTCGATCTGAGCACAGCTGGGCCCCGTATATACAGCATGGGGGTAGCTCTGATACCAGCCAGATGCAACCCACAGCCATATAGGACCTACAGGCGATGTTCTTGAGTGGATATATGTCGATCTGAGCACAGCTGGGCGCAGTATATACAGCATGAGGGTAGCTCTGATACCAGCCAGATCCAACCCACGGCCATATAGGACCTACAGGCGATGTTCTTGAGTCGATATATGTCGATCTGAGCACAGCTGGGCCACGTATATACAGCATGGGGGTAGCTGTGATACCAGCCAGCTGCAACCCACGGCTATATAGGACCTACAGGCGATGTTCTTGAGTCGATATATGTCGATCTGAGTACAGCTAGGCCACGTATATACAGCATGGGGGTAGCTGTGATACCAGCCAGCTAAAACCCCCGGCTATATAGGACCTACAGACGATGTTCTTGAGTCGATATATGTCGATCTGAGTACAGCTAGGCCACGTATATACAGCATGGGGGTAGCTGTGATACCAGCCAGCTAAAACCCCCGGCTATATAGGACCTACAGACGATGTTCTTGAGTCGATATATGTCGATCTGAGCACAGCTGGGCCCCGTATATACAGCATGGGGGTATCTCTGATACCAGCCAGATGCAACCCACGGCCATATAGGACCTACAGGCGATGTTCTTGAGTAAATATATGTCGATCTGAGCACAGGTGGGCGCCGTATATACAGCATGGGGGTATCTCTGATACCAGCCAGATGCAACCCACGGCCATATAGGACCTACAGGCGATGTTCTTGAGTAAATATATGTCGATCTGAGCACAGGTGGGCGCCGTATATACAGCATGGGGGTAGCTCTGATACCAGCCAGATGCAACCCACGGCCATATAGGACCTACAGGCGATGTTCTTGAATCGATATATGTCGATCTGATCACAGCTGGGCCACGTATATACAGCATGGGGGTAGCTCTGATACCAGCCAGATGCAACCCACGGCTATATAGGACCTACAGGCGATGTTCTTGAGTCGATATATGTCGATCTGAGTACAGCTAGGCCACGTATATACAGCATGGGGGTAGCTGTGATACCAGCCAGCTAAAACCCCCGGCTATATAGGACCTACAGACGATGTTCTTGAGTCGATATATGTCGATCTGAGTACAGCTAGGCCACGTATATACAGCATGGGGGTAGCTGTGATACCAGCCAGCTAAAACCCCCGGCTATATAGGACCTACAGACGATGTTCTTGAGTCGATATATGTCGATCTGAGCACAGCTGGGCCCCGTATATACAGCATGGGGGTATCTCTGATACCAGCCAGATGCAACCCACGGCCATATAGGACCTACAGGCGATGTTCTTGAGTAAATATATGTCGATCTGAGCACAGGTGGGCGCCGTATATACAGCATGGGGGTATCTCTGATACCAGCCAGATGCAACCCACGGCCATATAGGACCTACAGGCGATGTTCTTGAGTAAATATATGTCGATCTGAGCACAGGTGGGCGCCGTATATACAGCATGGGGGTAGCTCTGATACCAGCCAGATGCAACCCACGGCCATATAGGACCTACAGGCGATGTTCTTGAATCGATATATGTCGATCTGAGCACAGCTGGGCCACGTATATACAGCATGGGGGTAGCTGTGATACCAGCCAGCTGCAACCCACGGCTATATAAGACCTACAGGCGATGTTCTTGATTCGATATATGTCGATCTGAGCACAGCTGGGCCCCGTATATACAGCATGGGGGTAGCTCTGATACCAGCCAGATGCAACCCACGGCCATATAGGACCTACAGGCGATGTTCTTGTGTGGATATATGTCGATCTGAGCACAGCTGGGTGCCATATATACAGCATGGGGGTAGCTCTGATACCAGCCAGATGAAAACACGGCCATATAGGATCTACAGGCGATGTTCTTGAGTCGATATATGTCGATCTGAGCACAGCTGGGCCCCGTATATACAGCATGGGGGTAGCTCTGATACCAGCCAGATGCAACCCACGGCCATATAGGACCTACAGGCGATGTTCTTGAGTCGATATATGTTGATCTGAGCACAGCTGGGCGCCGTATATACAGCATGGGGGTAGCTCTGATACCAGCCAGATGCAACCCACGGCCATACAGGACCTACAGGCGATGTTCTTGAGTCGATATATGTCGATCTGAGCACAGCTGGGCCACGTATATACAGCATGGGGGTAGCTGTGATACCAGCCAGCTGCAACCCACGGCTATATAGGACCTACAGGCGATGTTCTTGAGTCGATCTGAGCACAGCTGGGCCCTGTATATACAGCATGGGGGTAGCTCTGATACCAGCCAGATGCAACCCACGGTCATATAGGACCTACAGGCGATGTTCTTGAGTGGATATATATATCGATCTGAGCACAGCTGGGCGCCGTATATACAGCATGGAGGTAGCTCTGATACCATTCAGATGCAACCCACGGCCATATAGGACCTACAGGCGATGTTCTTGAGTCGATATATGTCGATTTGAGCACAGCTAAGCCACGTGTATACAGCATGGAGGTAGCTGTGATACCAGCCAGCTGCAACCCACGGCCATATAGGACCTACAGGCGATGTTCTTGAGTGGATATATGTCGATCTGAGCACAGCTCGGCGCCGTATATACAGCATGGGGGTAGCTCTGATACCAGCCAGATGCAACTCACAGCCATACAGGACCTACAGGCGATGTTCTTGAGTCGATATATGTCGATCTGAGCACAGCTGGGCCACGTATATACAGCATGGGGGTAGCTGTGATACCAGCCAGCTGCAACCCACGGCTATATAGGACCTACAGGCGATGTTCTTGAGTTGATCTGAGAACAGCTGGGCCCTGTATATACAGCATGGGGGTAGCTCTGATACCAGCCAGATGCAACCCACGGCCATATAGGACCTACAGGCGATGTTCTTGAGTGGATATATGTCGATCTGAGCACAGCTGGGCGTCGTATCTACAGCATGGGGGTAGCTCTGATACCAGCCAGATGCAACCCACGGCCATATAGGACCTACAGGCGATGTTCTTGAGTCGATATATGTCGATCTGAGCATAGCTGGGCCACGTATATACAGCATGGGGGTAGCTGTGATACCAGCCAGCTGCAACCCACGGCTATATAGGACCTACAGGCGATGTTCTTGAGTCGATCTGAGCACAGCTGGGCCCCGTATATACAGCATGGGGGTAGCTCTGATACCAGCCAGATGCAACCCACAGCCATATAGGACCTACAGGCGATGTTCTTGAGTGGATATATGTCGATCTGAGCACAGCTGGGCCACGTATATACAGCATGGGGGTAGCTGTGATACCAGCCAGCTGCAATCCACGGCTATATAGGACCTACAGGCGATGTTCTTAAGTCGATATATGTCGATCTGAGCACAGCTGGGCCCCGTATATACAGCATGGGGGTAGCTCTGATACAAGCCAGATGCAACCCACGGCCATATAGGACCTACAGGCGATGTTCTTGAGTGGATATATGTCGATCTGAGCACAGCTGGGCGCCGTATATACAGCAGTGGGTAGCTCTGATACTAGCCAGATGCAACCCACAGCCATATAGGACCTACAGGCGATGTTCTTGAGTGGATATATGTCGATCTGAGCACAGCTGGGCCACGTATATACAGCATGGGGGTAGCTGTGATACCAGCCAGCTGCAATCCACGGCTATATAGGACCTACAGGCGATGTTCTTAAGTCGATATATGTCGATCTGAGCACAGCTGGGCCCCGTATATACAGCATGGGGGTAGCTCTGATACCAGCCAGATGCAACCCACAGCCATATAGGACCTACAGGCGATGTTCTTGAGTGGATATATGTCGATCTGAGCACAGCTGGGCGCAGTATATACAGCATGAGGGTAGCTCTGATACCAGCCAGATCCAACCCACGGCCATATAGGACCTACAGGCGATGTTCTTGAGTCGATATATGTCGATCTGAGCACAGCTGGGCCACGTATATACAGCATGGGGGTAGCTGTGATACCAGCCAGCTCCAATCCACGGCTATATAGGACCTACAGGCGATGTTCTTAAGTCGATATATGTCGATCTGAGCACAGCTGGGCCCCGTATATACAGCATGGGGGTAGCTCTGATACCAGCCAGATGCAACCCACGGCCATATAGGACCTACAGGCGATGTTCTTGAGTGGATATATGTCGATCTGAGCACAGCTGGACGGCGTATATACAGCATGGGGTTAGCTCTGATACGAGCCAGAAGCAACCTACGGCCATATAGGACCTACAGGCGATGTTCTTGAGTCGATATATGTCGATCTGAGCACAGCTGGGCCACGTATAAACAGCATGGGGGTAGCTGTGATACCAGCCAGCTGCAACCCACGGCTATATAGGACCTACAGGCGATGTTCTTGAGTCGATATATGTCGATCTGATCACAGCTGGGCCCCGTATATACAGCATGGGGGTAGCTCTGATACCAGCCAGATGCAACCCACCGCCATATAGGACCTACAGGCGATGTTCTTGAGTGGATATATGTCGACCTGAGCACAGTTGGGCGCCGTATATACAGCATGGGGGTAGCTCTGATACCAGCCAGATGCAACCCACGGCCATATAGGACCTAGAGGCGATGTTCTTGAGTCGACACATGTCGATCTGAGCACAGCTGGGCCACGTATATACAGCATGGGGGTAGCTGTGATACCAGCCATCTGCAACCCACGGCTATATAGGACCTACAGGCGATGTTCTTGAGTCGATATATGTCGATCTGAGCACAGCTGGGCCCCGTATATACAGCATGGGGGTAGCTCTGATACAAGCCAGATGCAACCCACGGCCATATAGGACCTACAGGCGATGTTCTTGAGTGGATATATGTCGATCTGAGCACAGCTGGGCGCCGTATATACAGCAGTGGGTAGCTCTGATACTAGCCAGATGCAACCCACAGCCATATAGGACCTACAGGCGATGTTCTTGAGTGGATATATGTCGATCTGAGCACAGCTGGGCGCCGTATATACAGCATGAGGGTAGCTCTGATACCAGCCAGATCAAACCCACGGCCATATAGGACCTAAAGGCGATGTTCTTGAGTCGATATATGTCGATCTGAGCTGAGCTGGGCCACGTATATACAGCATGGGGGTAGCTGTGATACCAGCCAGCTGCAACCCACGGCTATATAGGCCCTACAGGCGATGTTCTTGAGTCGATATATGTCGATCTGAGTACAGCTGGGCCACGTATATACAGCATGGGGGTAGCTGTGATACCAGCCAGCTGCAACCCACGGCTATATAGGACCTACAGGCGATGTTCTTGAGTTGATCTGAGAACAGCTGGGCCCTGTATATACAGCATGGGGGTAGCTCTGATACCAGCCAGATGCAACCCATGGCCATATAGGACCTACAGGCGATGTTCTTGAGTGGATATATGTCGATCTGAGCACAGCTGGGCGTCGTATCTACAGCATTTGGGTAGCTCTGATACCAGCCAGATGCAACCCACGGCCATATAGGACCCACAGGCGATGTTCTTGAGTCGATATATGTCGATCTGAGTACAGCTGGGCCACGTATATACAGCATGGGGGCAGCTGTGATACCAGCCAGCTGAAACCCCGGCTATATAGGACCTACAGGCGATGTTCTTGAGTCGATATATGTCGATCTGAGCACAGCTGGGCCCCGTATATACAGCATGGGGGTAGCTCTGATACCAGCCAGATGCAACCCACGGCCATATAGGACCTACAGGCGATGTTCTTGAGTCGATATATGTCGATCTGAGCATAGCTGGGCCACGTATATACAGCATGGGGGTAGCTGTGATACCAGCCAGCTGCAACCCACGGCTATATAGAACCTACAGGCGATGTTCTTGAGTCGATCTGAGCACAGCTGGGCCCCGTATATACAGCATGGGGGTAGCTCTGATACCAGCCAGATGCAACCCACAGCCATATAGGACCTACAGGCGATGTTCTTGAGTGGATATATGTCGATCTGAGCACAGCTGGGCGCCGTATATACAGCATGAGGGTAGCTCTGATACCAGCCAGATCCAACCCACGGCCATATAGGACCTAAAGGCGATGTTCTTGAGTCGATATATGTCGATCTGAGCACATCTGGGCCACGTATATACAGCATGGGGGTAGCTGTGATACCAGCCAGCTGCAATCCACGGCTATATAGGACCTACAGGCGATGTTCTTAAGTCGATATATGTCGATCTGAGCACAGCTGGGCCCCGTATATACAGCATGGGGGTAGCTCTGATACCAGCCAGATGCAACCCACGGCCATATAGGACCTACAGGCGATGTTCTTGAGTGGATATATGTCGATCTGAGCACAGCTGGACGGCGTATATACAGCATGGGGTTAGCTCTGATACGAGCCAGAAGCAACCTACGGCCATATAGGACCTACAGGCGATGTTCTTGAGTCGATATATGTCGATCTGAGCACAGCTGGGCCACGTATAAACAGCATGGGGGTAGCTGTGATACCAGCCAGCTGCAACCCACGGCTATATAGGACCTACAGGCGATGTTCTTGAGTCGATATATGTCGATCTGATCACAGCTGGGCCCCGTATATACAGCATGGGGGTAGCTCTGATACCAGCCAGATGCAACCCACCGCCATATAGGACCTACAGGCGATTTTCTTGAGTGGATATATGTCGACCTGAGCACAGTTGGGCGCCGCATATACAGCATGGGGGTAGCTCTGATACCAGCCAGATGCAACCCACGGCCTTATAGGACCTACAGGCGATGTTCTTGAGTCGATATATGTCGATCTGAGTACAGCTGGGCCACGTATATACATTATGGGGGTAGCTGTGATACCAGCCAGCTGAAACCCCGGCTATATAGGACCTACAGGCGATGTTCTTGAGTCGATATATGTCGATCTGAGCACAGCTGGGCCCCGTATATACAGCATGGGGGTAGCTCTGATACCAGCCAGATGCAAACCACGGCCATATAGGACCTACAGGCGATGTTCTTGAGTGGATATATGTCGATCTGAGCACAGCTGGGCGTCGTATGTACAGCATGGGGGTAGCTCTGATACCAGCCAGATGCAACCCACGGCCATATAGGACCTACAGGCGATGTTCTTGAGTCGATATATGTCGATCTGAGTACAGCTGGGCCACGTATATACAGCATGGGGGTAGCTGTGATACCAGCCAGCTGAAACCCCGGCTATATAGGACCTACAGGCGATGTTCTTGAGTCGATATATGTCGATCTGAGCACAGCTGGGCCCCATATATACAGCATGGGGGTAGCTCTGATACCAGCCAGATGCAACCCACGGACATATAGGACCTACAGGCGATGTTCTTGAATCGATATATGTCGATCTGAGCACAGCTGGGCCACGTATATACAGCATGGGGGTAGCTGTGATACCAGCCAGCTGCAACCCACGGCTATATAGGACCTACAGGCGATGTACTTGATTTGATATATGTCGATCTGAGCACAGCTGGACCCCGTATATACAGCATGGGGGTAACTCTGATACCAGCCAGATGCAACCCACGGCCATATAGGAGCTACAGGCGATGTTCTTGAGTGAATATATGTCGATCTGAGCACATCTGGGTGCCGTATATACAGCATGGGGGTAGCTCTGATACCAGCCAGATGAAACCCACGGCCATATAGGACCTACAGGCGATGTTCTTGAGTCGATATATGTCGATCTGAGCACAGCTGGGCCACGTATATACAGCATGGGTGTAGCTGTGATACCAGCCAGCTGCAACCCACTGCTATATAGGACCTACATGCGATGTTCTTGAGTCGATATATGTTGATCTGAGCACAGCTGGGCCCCGTATATACAGCATGGGGGTAGCTCTGATACCAGACAGATGCAACCCACGGCCAAATAGGACCCACAGGCGATGTTCTTGAGTGGATATATGTCGATCTGAGCACAGCTGGGCGCCGTATATACAGCATGGGGGTAGCTCTGATACCAGCCAGATGCAACCCACGGCCATATAGGACCTACAGGCGATGTTCTTGAGTGGATATATATATCGATCTGAGCACAGCTGGGCGCCGTATATACAGCATGCGGGTAGCTCTGATACCATTCAGATGCAACCCACGGCCATATAGGACCTACAGGCGATGTTCTTGAGTCGATATATGTCGATCTGAGCACAGCTGGGCCACGTATATACAGCATGGGGGTAGCTGTGATACCAGCCAGCTGCAACCCACGGCTATATAGGACCTACAGGCGATGTTCTTGAGTCGATCTGAGCACAGCTGGGCCCCGTATATACAGCATGGGGGTAGCTCTGATACCAGCCAGATGCAACCCACGGCCATATAGGACCTACAGGCGATGTTCTTGAGTGGATATATATATCGATCTGAGCACAGCTGGGCGCCGTATATACAGCATGGGGGTAGCTCTGATACCATTCAGATGCAACCCACGGCCATATAGGACCTACAGGCGATGTTCTTGAGTCGATATATGTCGATTTGAGCACAGCTGGGCCACGTATATACAGCATCGGGGTAGCTGTGATACCAGCCAGCTGCAACCCACGGCTATATAGGACCTACAGGCGATGTTCTTGAGTCGATATATGTCGATCTGAGCACAGCTGGGCCACGTATATACAGCATGGGTGTAGCTCTGATACCAGCCAGATGCAACCCACGGCCATATAGGACCTACAGGCGATTTTCTTGAGTGGATATATGTCTATCTGAGCACAGCTGGGCGCCGTATATACAGCATGGGATTAGCTCTGATACCAGCCAGATGCAACCCACGGCCATATAGGACCTACAGGCGATGTTCTTGAGTGGATATATGTCGATCTGAGCACAGGTGGGCGCCGTATATACAGCATGGGGGTAGCTCTAATACCAGCCAGATGCAACTTACGGCCATATAGGACCTACAGGCGATGTTCTTGAGTGGATATATGTCGATCTGAGCACAGCTGGGCGCCGTATATACAGCATGGGATTAGCTCTGATACCAGCCAGCTGCAACCCACGGCTATATAGGGCCTACAGGCGATGTTCTTGAGTGGATATATGTCGATCTGAGTACAGCTAGGCCACGTATATACAGCATGGGGGTAGCTGTGATACCAGCCAGCTGCAACCCACGGCTATATAGGGCCTACAGGCGATGTTCTTGAGTGGATATATGTCGATCTGAGTACAGCTAGGCCACGTATATACAGCATGGGGGTAGCTGTGATACCAGCCAGCTGCAACCCACGGCTATATAGGACCTACAGGCGATGTTCTTGAGTCGATATATGTCGATCTGAGTACAGCTAGGCCACGTATATACAGCATGGGGGTAGCTGTGATACCAGCCAGCTAAAACCCCCGGCTATATAGGACCTACAGACGATGTTCTTGAGTCGATATATGTCGATCTGAGCACAGCTGGGCCCCGTATATACAGCATGGGGGTATCTCTGATACCAGCCAGATGCAACCCACGGCCATATAGGACCTACAGGCGATGTTCTTGAGTAAATATATGTCGATCTGAGCACAGGTGGGCGCCGTATATACAGCATGGGGGTAGCTCTGATACCAGCCAGATGCAACCCACGGCCATATAGGACCTACAGGCGATGTTCTTGAATCGATATATGTCGATCTGAGCACAGCTGGGCCACGTATATACAGCATGGGGGTAGCTGTGATACCAGCCAGCTGCAACCCACGGCTATATAGGACCTACAGGCGATGTTCTTGAGTCGATATATGTCGATCTGAGCACAGCTGGGCCACGTATATACAGCATGGGGGTAGCTCTGATACCAGCCAGATGCAACCCACGGCCATATAGGACCTACAGGCGATTTTCTTGAGTGGATATATGTCTATCTGAGCACAGCTGGGCGCCGTATATACAGCATGGGATTAGCTCTGATACCAGCCAGATGCAACCCACGGCCATATAGGACCTACAGGCGATGTTCTTGAGTGGATATATGTCGATCTGAGCACAGGTGGGCGCCGTATATACAGCATGGGGGTAGCTCTAATACCAGCCAGATGCAACTTACGGCCATATAGGACCTACAGGCGATGTTCTTGAGTGGATATATGTCGATCTGAGCACAGCTGGGCGCCGTATATACAGCATGGGATTAGCTCTGATACCAGCCAGCTGCAACCCACGGCTATATAGGGCCTACAGGCGATGTTCTTGAGTGGATATATGTCGATCTGAGTACAGCTAGGCCAGGTATATACAGCATGGGGGTAGCTGTGATACCAGCCAGCTGCAACCCACGGCTATATAGGGCCTACAGGCGATGTTCTTGAGTGGATATATGTCGATCTGAGTACAGCTAGGCCACGTATATACAGCATGGGGGTAGCTGTGATACCAGCCAGCTGCAACTCACGGCTATATAGGACCTACAGGCGATGTTCTTGAGTCGATATATGTCGATCTGAGTACAGCTAGGCCACGTATATACAGCATGGGGGTAGCTGTGATACCAGCCAGCTAAAACCCCCGGCTATATAGGACCTACAGACGATGTTCTTGAGTCGATATATGTCGATCTGAGCACAGCTGGGCCCCGTATATACAGCATGGGGGTATCTCTGATACCAGCCAGATGCAACCCACGGCCATATAGGACCTACAGGCGATGTTCTTGAGTAAATATATGTCGATCTGAGCACAGGTGGGCGCCGTATATACAGCATGGGGGTAGCTCTGATACCAGCCAGATGCAACCCACGGCCATATAGGACCTACAGGCGATGTTCTTGAATCGATATATGTCGATCTGAGCACAGCTGGGCCACGTATATACAGCATGGGGGTAGCTGTGATACCAGCCAGCTGCAACCCACGGCTATATAAGACCTACAGGCGATGTTCTTGATTCGATATATGTCGATCTGAGCACAGCTGGGCGCCGTATATACAGCATGGGGGTAGCTCTGATACCAGCCAGATAAAACCCACGGCCATATAGGACCTACAGGCGATGTTCTTGTGTGGATATATGTCGATCTGAGCACAGCTGGGTGCCATATATACAGCATGGGGGTAGCTCTGATACCAGCCAGATGAAAACACGGCCATATAGGACCTACAGGCGATGTTCTTGAGTCGATATATGTCGATCTGAGCACAGCTGGGCCACATATATACAGCATGGGTGTAGCTGTGATACCAGCCAGCTGCAACCCACGGCTATATAGGACCTACAGGCGATGTTCTTGAGTCGATATATGTTGATCTGAGCACAGCTGGGCCCCGTATATACAGCATGGGGGTAGCTCTGATACCAGACAGATGCAACCCACGGCCAAATAGGACCTACAGGCGATGTTCTTGAGTGGATATATGTCGATCTGAGCACAGCTGGGCGCCGTATATACAGCATGGGGGTAGCTCTGATACCAGCCAGATGCAACCCACGGCCATACAGGACCTACAGGCGATGTTCTTGAGTCGATATATGTCGATCTGAGCGCAGCTGGGCCACGTATATACAGCATGGGGGTAGCTGTGATACCAGCCAGCTGCAACCCACGGCTATATAGGACCTACAGGCGATGTTCTTGAGTCGATCTGAGCACAGCTGGGCCCTGTATATACAGCATGGGGGTAGCTCTGATACCAGCCAGATGCAACCCACGGCCATATAGGACCTACAGGCGATGTTCTTGAGTGGATATATATCGATCTGAGCACAGCTGGGCGCCGTATATACAGCATGGAGGTAGCTCTGATACCATTCAGATGCAACCCACGGCCATATAGGACCTACAGGCGATGTTCTTGAGTCGATATATGTCGATTTGAGCACAGCTAAGCCACGTATATACAGCATGGAGGTAGCTGTGATACCAGCCAGCTGCAACCCACGGCTATATAGGACCTACAGGCGATGTTCTTGAGTCGATATATGTCGATCTGAGCACAGCTGGGCCCCGTATATACAGCATGGGGGTAGCTCTGATACCAGCCAGATGCAACCCACGGCCATATAGGACCTACAGGCGATTTTCTTGAGTCGATATATGTCGATCTGAGTACAGCTGGGCCACGTATATACAGCATGGGGGTAGCTGTGATACCAGCCAGCTGAAACCCCGGCTATATAGGACCTACAGGCGATGTTCTTGAGTCGATATATGTCGATCTGAGCACCGCTGGGCCCCGTATATACAGCATGGGGGTAGCTCTGATACCAGACAGATGCAACCCACGGCCAAATAGGACCTACAGGCGATGTTCTTGAGTGGATATATGTCGATCTGAGCACAGCTCGGCGCCGTATATACAGCATGGGGTAGCTCTGATACCAGCCAGATGCAACCCACAGCCATACAGGACCTACAGGCGATGCTCTTGAGTCGATATATGTCGATCTGAGCACAGCTGGGCCACGTATATACAGCATGGGGGTAGCTGTGATACCAGCCAGCTGCAACCCACGGCTATATAGGACCTACAGGCGATGTTCTTGAGTTGATCTGAGAACAGCTGGGCCCTGTATATACAGCATGGGGGTAGCTCTGATACCAGCCAGATGCAACCCACGGCCATATAGGACCTACAGGCGATGTTCTTGAGTGGATATATGTCGATCTGAGCACAGCTAATCGTCGTATCTACAGCATGGGGGTAGCTCTGATACCAGCCAGATGCAACCCACGGCCATATAGGACCCACAGGCGATGTTCTTGAGTCGATATATGTCGATCTGAGCATAGCTGGGCCACGTATATACAGCATGGGGGTAGCTGTGATACCAGCCAGCTGCAACCCACGGCTATATAGGACCTACAGGCGATGTTCTTGAGTCGATCTGAGCACAGCTGGGCCCCGTATATACAGCATGGGGGTAGCTCTGATACCAGCCAGATGCAACCCACAGCCATATAGGACCTACAGGCGATGTTCTTGAGTGGATATATGTCGATCTGAGCACAGCTGGGCGCAGTATATACAGCATGAGGGTAGCTCTGATACCAGCCAGATCCAACCCACGGCCATATAGGACCTACAGGCGATGTTCTTGAGTCGATATATGTCGATCTGAGCACAGCTGGGCCACGTATATACAGCATGGGGGTAGCTGTGATACCAGCCAGCTGCAATCCACGGCTATATAGGACCTACAGGCGATGTTCTTAAGTCGATATATGTCGATCTGAGCACAGCTGCGCCCCGTATATACAGCATGGGGGTAGCTCTGATACCAGCCAGATGCAACCCACGGCCATATAGGACCTACAGGCGATGTTCTTGAGTGGATATATGTCGATCTGAGCACAGCTGGACGGCGTATATACAGCATGGGGTTAGCTCTGATACGAGCCAGAAGCAACCTACGGCCATATAGGACCTACAGGCGATGTTCTTGAGTCGATATATGTCGATCTGAGCACAGCTGGGCCACGTATAAACAGCATGGGGGTAGCTGTGATACCAGCCAGCTGCAACCCACGGCTATATAGGACCTACAGGCGATGTTCTTGAGTCGATATATGTCGATCTGATCACAGCTGGGCCCCGTATATACAGCATGGGGGTAGCTCTGATACCAGCCAGATGCAACCCACCGCCATATAGGACCTACAGGCGATGTTCTTGAGTGGATATATGTCGACCTGAGCACAGTTGGGCGCCATATATACAGCATGGGGGTAGCTCTGATACCAGCCAGATGCAACCCACGGCCATATAGGACCTAGAGGCGATGTTCTTGAGTCGACACATGTCGATCTGAGCACAGCTGGGCCACGTATATACAGCATAGGGGTAGCTGTGATACCAGCCAGCTGCAACCCACGGCTATATAGGACCTACAGGCGATGTTCTTGAGTCGATATATGTCGATCTGAGCACAGCTGGGCCCCGTATATACAGCATGGGGGTAGCTCTGATACCAGCCAGATGCAACCCACGGCCATATAGGACCTACAGGCGATGTTCTTGAGTGGATATATGTCGATCTGAGCACAGCTGGGCGCCGTATATACAGCAGGGGGTAGCTCTGATACTAGCCAGATGCAACCCACAGCCATATAGGACCTACAGGCGATGTCCTTGAATCGATATATGTCGATCTGAGCTGAGCTGGGCCACGTATATACAGCATGGGGGTAGCTGTGATACCAGCCAGCTGCAACCCACGGCTATATAGGCCCTACAGGCGATGTTCTTGAGTCGATATATGTCGATCTGAGTACAGCTGGGCCACGTATATACAGCATGGGGGTAGCTGTGATACCAGCCAGCTGCAACCCACGGCTATATAGGACCTACAGCCGATGTTCTTGAGTTGATCTGAGAACAGCTGGGCCCTGTATATACAGCATGGGGGTAGCTCTGATACCAGCCAGATGCAACCCACGGCCATATAGGACCTACAGGCGATGTTCTTGAGTGGATATATGTCGATCTGAGTACAGCTGGGCGTCGTATCTACAGCATTTGGGTAGCTCTGATACCAGCCAGATGCAACCCACGGCCATATAGGACCCACAGGCGATGTTCTTGAGTCGATATATGTCGATCTGAGTACAGCTGGGCCACGTATATACAGCATGGGGGTAGCTGTGATACCAGCCAGCTGAAACCCCGGCTATATAGGACCTACAGGCGATGTTCTTGAGTCGATATATGTCGATCTGAGCACAGCTGGGCCCCGTATAAACAGCATGGGGGTAGCTGTGATACCAGCCAGCTGCAACCCACGGCTATATAGGACCTACAGGCGATGTTCTTGAGTCGATATATGTCGATCTGATCACAGCTGGGCCCCGTATATACAGCATGGGGGTAGCTCTGATACCAGCCAGATGCAACCCACCGCCATATAGGACCTACAGGCGATGTTCTTGAGTGGATATATGTCGACCTGAGCACAGTTGGGCGCCGTATATACAGCATGGGGGTAGCTCTGATACCAGCCAGATGCAACCCACGGCTATATAGGACCTACAGGCGATGTTCTTGAGTCGATATATGTCGTTCTGAGCATAGCTGGTCTCCGTATATACAGCATGGGGGTAGCTCTGATACCAGCCAGATGCAACCCACGGCCATATAGGACCTACAGGCGATGTTCTTGAGTGGATATATGTCGATCTGAGCACAGCTGGGCGCCGTATATACAGCAGGGGGTAGCTCTGATACTAGCCAGATGCAACCCACAGCCATATAGGACCTACAGGCGATGTTCTTGAGTCGATATATGTCGATCTGAGCAGAGCTGGGCCACGTATATACAGCATGGGGGTAGCTGTGATACCAGCCAGCTGCAACCCACGGCTATATAGGACCTACAGGCGATGTTCTTGAGTCGATATATGTCGATCTGAGCACAGCTGGGCCCCGTATATACAGCATGGGGGTAGCTCTGATACCAGCCAGATGCAACCCAAGGCCATACAGGACCTACAGGCGATGTTCTTGAGTGGATATATATATATATCGATCTGAGCACAGCTGGGCGCCGTATATACAGCATGGGGGTAGCTCTGATACCAGCCAGATGCAACCCACGGCCATATAGAACCTACCTACAGGCGATGTTCTTGAGTCGATATATGTCGATCTGAGCACAGCTGGGCCACGTATATACAGCATTGGGGTAGCTGTGATACCAGCCAGCTGCAACCCACGGCTATATAGGACCTACAGGCGATGTTCTTGAGTCGATATATGTCGATCTGAGCACAGCTGGGCCGCGTATATACAGCATGGTGGTAGCTCTGATACCAGCCAGATGCAACCCACGGCCATATAGTACCTACAGGCGATGTTCTTGAGTGGATATATGTGGATCTGAGCACAACTAGGCGCCGTATATACAGCATGGGGGTAGCTCTGATACTAGCCAGATGCAACCCACGGCCATATAGGACCTACAGGCGATGTTCTTGAGTGGATATATTTCGATCTGAGCACAGCTGCGCCACGTATATACAGCATGGGGGTAGCTGTGATACCAGCCAGCTGCAACCCACGGCTATATAGGACCTACAGGCGATGTACTTGATTTGATATATGTCGATCTGAGCACAGCTGGGCCCCGTATATACAGCATGGGGGTAGCTCTGATACCAGCCAGATGCAACCCACGGCCATATAGGAGCTACAGGCGATGTTCTTGAGTGAATATATGCCGATCTGAGCACATCTGGGTGCCGTATATACAGCATGGGGGTAGCTCTGATACCAGCCAGATGAAACCCACGGCCATATAGGACCTACAGGCGATGTTCTTGAGTCGATATATGTCGATCTGAGCACAGCTGGGCCACGTATATACAGCGTGGGTGTAGCTGTGATACCAGCCAGCTGCAACCCACTGCTATATAGGACCTACATGCGATGTTCTTGAGTCGATATATGTTGATCTGAGCACAGCTGGGCCCCGTATATACAGCATGGGGGTATCTCTGATACCAGCCAGATGCAACCCACGGCCATATAGGACCTACAGGCGATGTTCTTGAGTGGATATATGTCGATCTGAGCACAGGTGGGCGCCGTATATACAGCATGGGGGTAGCTCTGATACCAGCCAGATGCAACCCACGGCCATATAGGACCTACAGGCGATGTTCTTGAATCGATATATGTCGATCTGAGCACAGCTGGGCCACGTATATACAGCATGGGGGTAGCTGTGATACCAGCCAGCTGCAACCCACGGCTATATAGGACCTACAGGCGATGTTCTTGATTCGATATATGTCGATCTGAGCACAGCTGGGCCCCGTATATACAGCATGGGGGTAGCTCTGATACCAGCCAGATGCAACCCACGGCCATATAGGACCTACAGGCGATGTTCTTGAGTGGATATATGTCGATCTGAGCACAGCTGGGTGCCATATATACAGCATGGGGTTAGCTCTGATACCAGCCAGATGAAACCCACGGCCATATAGGACCTACAGGCGATGTTCTTGAGTCGATATATGTCGATCTGAGCACAGCTGGGCGCCGTATATACAGCATGGGGGTAGCTCTGATACCAGCCAGATGCTACCCACGGCCATACAGGACCTACAGGCGATGTTCTTGAGTCGATATATGTCGATCTGAGCACAGCTGGGCCACGTATATACAGCATGGGGGTAGCTGTGATACCAGCCAGCTGCAACCCACGGCTATATAGGACCTACAGGCGATGTTCTTGAGTCGATCTGCGCACAGCTGGGCCCTGTATATACAGCATGGGGGTAGCTCTGATACCAGCCAGATGCAACCCACGGACATATAGGACCTACAGGCGATGTTCTTGAATCGATATATGTCGATCTGAGCACAGCTGGGCCACGTATATACAGCATGGGGGTAGCTGTGATACCAGCCAGCTGCAACCCACGGCTATATAAGACCTACAGTCGATGTTTTTGATTCGATATATGTCGATCTGAGCACAGCTGGGCCACGTATATACAGCATGGGGGTAGCTCTGATACCAGCCAGATGCAACCCACGGCCATATAGGACCTACAGGCGATGTTCTTGAGTGGATATATGTCGATCTGAGCACAGCTGGGTGCCATATATACAGCATGGGGGTAGCTCTGATACCAGCCAGATGAAACCCACGGCCATATAGGACCTACAGGCGATGTTCTTGAGTCGATATATGTCGATCTGAGCACAGCTGGGCGCCGTATATACAGCATGGGGGTAGCTCTGATACCAGCCAGATGCTACCCACGGCCATACAGGACCTACAGGCGATGTTCTTGAGTCGATATATGTCGATCTGAGCACAGCTGGGCCACGTATATACAGCATGGGGGTAGCTGTGATACCAGCCAGCTGCAACCCACGGCTATATAGGACCTACAGGCGATGTTCTTGAGTCGATCTGAGCACAGCTGGGCCCTGTATATACAGCATGGGGGTAGCTCTGATACCAGCCAGATGCAACCCACGGCCATATAGGACCTACAGGCGATGTTCTTGAGTGGATATATATCAATCTGAGCACAGCTGGGCGCCGTATATACAGCATGGGGGTAGCTCTGATACCATTCAGATGCAACCCACGGCCATATAGGACCTACAGGCGATGTTCTTGAGTCGATATATGTCGATCTGAGCACAGCTGGGCCCCGTATATACAGCATGGGGGTAGCTCTGATACCAGCCAGATGCAACCCACGGCCATATAGGACCTACAGGCGATTTTCTTGAGTCGATATATGTCGATCTGAGTACAGCTGGGCCACGTATATACAGCATGGGGGTAGCTGTGATACCAGCCAGCTGAAACCCCGGCTATATAGGACCTACAGGCGATGTTCTTGAGTCGATATATGTCGATCTGAGCACCGCTGGGCCCCGTATATACAGCATGGGGGTAGCTCTGATACCAGACAGATGCAACCCACGGCCAAATAGGACCTACAGGCGATGTTCTTGAGTGGATATATGTCGATCTGAGCACAGCTCGGCGCCGTATATACAGCATGGGGTAGCTCTGATACCAGCCAGATGCAACCCACAGCCATACAGGACCTACAGGCGATGCTCTTGAGTCGATATATGTCGATCTGAGCACAGCTGGGCCACGTATATACAGCATGGGGGTAGCTGTGATACCAGCCAGCTGCAACCCACGGCTATATAGGACCTACAGGCGATGTTCTTGAGTTGATCTGAGAACAGCTGGGCCCTGTATATACAGCATGGGGGTAGCTCTGATACCAGCCAGATGCAACCCACGGCCATATAGGACCTACAGGCGATGTTCTTGAGTGGATATATGTCGATCTGAGCACAGCTAATCGTCGTATCTACAGCATGGGGGTAGCTCTGATACCAGCCAGATGCAACCCACGGCCATATAGGACCCACAGGCGATGTTCTTGAGTCGATATATGTCGATCTGAGCATAGCTGGGCCACGTATATACAGCATGGGGGTAGCTGTGATACCAGCCAGCTGCAACCCACGGCTATATAGGACCTACAGGCGATGTTCTTGAGTCGATCTGAGCACAGCTGGGCCCCGTATATACAGCATGGGGGTAGCTCTGATACCAGCCAGATGCAACCCACAGCCATATAGGACCTACAGGCGATGTTCTTGAGTGGATATATGTCGATCTGAGCACAGCTGGGCGCAGTATATACAGCATGAGGGTAGCTCTGATACCAGCCAGATCCAACCCACGGCCATATAGGACCTACAGGCGATGTTCTTGAGTCGATATATGTCGATCTGAGCACAGCTGGGCCACGTATATACAGCATGGGGGTAGCTGTGATACCAGCCAGCTGCAATCCACGGCTATATAGGACCTACAGGCGATGTTCTTAAGTCGATATATGTCGATCTGAGCACAGCTGGGCCCCGTATATACAGCATGGGGGTAGCTCTGATACCAGCCAGATGCAACCCACGGCCATATAGGACCTACAGGCGATGTTCTTGAGTGGATATATGTCGATCTGAGCACAGCTGGACGGCGTATATACAGCATGGGGTTAGCTCTGATACGAGCCAGAAGCAACCTACGGCCATATAGGACCTACAGGCGATGTTCTTGAGTCGATATATGTCGATCTGAGCACAGCTGGGCCACGTATAAACAGCATGGGGGTAGCTGTGATACCAGCCAGCTGCAACCCACGGCTATATAGGACCTACAGGCGATGTTCTTGAGTCGATATATGTCGATCTGATCACAGCTGGGCCCCGTATATACAGCATGGGGGTAGCTCTGATACCAGCCAGATGCAACCCACCGCCATATAGGACCTACAGGCGATGTTCTTGAGTGGATATATGTCGACCTGAGCACAGTTGGGCGCCATATATACAGCATGGGGGTAGCTCTGATACCAGCCAGATGCAACCCACGGCCATATAGGACCTAGAGGCGATGTTCTTGAGTCGACACATGTCGATCTGAGCACAGCTGGGCCACGTATATACAGCATAGGGGTAGCTGTGATACCAGCCAGCTGCAACCCACGGCTATATAGGACCTACAGGCGATGTTCTTGAGTCGATATATGTCGATCTGAGCACAGCTGGGCCCCGTATATACAGCATGGGGGTAGCTCTGATACCAGCCAGATGCAACCCACGGCCATATAGGACCTACAGGCGATGTTCTTGAGTGGATATATGTCGATCTGAGCACAGCTGGGCGCCGTATATACAGCAGGGGGTAGCTCTGATACTAGCCAGATGCAACCCACAGCCATATAGGACCTACAGGCGATGTCCTTGAATCGATATATGTCGATCTGAGCTGAGCTGGGCCACGTATATACAGCATGGGGGTAGCTGTGATACCAGCCAGCTGCAACCCACGGCTATATAGGCCCTACAGGCGATGTTCTTGAGTCGATATATGTCGATCTGAGTACAGCTGGGCCACGTATATACAGCATGGGGGTAGCTGTGATACCAGCCAGCTGCAACCCACGGCTATATAGGACCTACAGCCGATGTTCTTGAGTTGATCTGAGAACAGCTGGGCCCTGTATATACAGCATGGGGGTAGCTCTGATACCAGCCAGATGCAACCCACGGCCATATAGGACCTACAGGCGATGTTCTTGAGTGGATATATGTCGATCTGAGTACAGCTGGGCGTCGTATCTACAGCATTTGGGTAGCTCTGATACCAGCCAGATGCAACCCACGGCCATATAGGACCCACAGGCGATGTTCTTGAGTCGATATATGTCGATCTGAGTACAGCTGGGCCACGTATATACAGCATGGGGGTAGCTGTGATACCAGCCAGCTGAAACCCCGGCTATATAGGACCTACAGGCGATGTTCTTGAGTCGATATATGTCGATCTGAGCACAGCTGGGCCCCGTATAAACAGCATGGGGGTAGCTGTGATACCAGCCAGCTGCAACCCACGGCTATATAGGACCTACAGGCGATGTTCTTGAGTCGATATATGTCGATCTGATCACAGCTGGGCCCCGTATATACAGCATGGGGGTAGCTCTGATACCAGCCAGATGCAACCCACCGCCATATAGGACCTACAGGCGATGTTCTTGAGTGGATATATGTCGACCTGAGCACAGTTGGGCGCCGTATATACAGCATGGGGGTAGCTCTGATACCAGCCAGATGCAACCCACGGCTATATAGGACCTACAGGCGATGTTCTTGAGTCGATATATGTCGTTCTGAGCATAGCTGGTCTCCGTATATACAGCATGGGGGTAGCTCTGATACCAGCCAGATGCAACCCACGGCCATATAGGACCTACAGGCGATGTTCTTGAGTGGATATATGTCGATCTGAGCACAGCTGGGCGCCGTATATACAGCAGGGGGTAGCTCTGATACTAGCCAGATGCAACCCACAGCCATATAGGACCTACAGACGATGTTCTTGAGTCGATATATGTCGATCTGAGCAGAGCTGGGCCACGTATATACAGCATGGGGGTAGCTGTGATACCAGCCAGCTGCAACCCACGGCTATATAGGACCTACAGGCGATGTTCTTGAGTCGATATATGTCGATCTGAGCACAGCTGGGCCCCGTATATACAGCATGGGGGTAGCTCTGATACCAGCCAGATGCAACCCACGGCCATACAGGACCTACAGGCGATGTTCTTGAGTGGATATATATATATATCGATCTGAGCACAGCTGGGCGCCGTATATACAGCATGGGGGTAGCTCTGATACCAGCCAGATGCAACCCACGGCCATATAGAACCTACCTACAGGCGATGTTCTTGAGTCGATATATGTCGATCTGAGCACAGCTGGGCCACGTATATACAGCATTGGGGTAGCTGTGATACCAGCCAGCTGCAACCCACGGCTATATAGGACCTACAGGCGATGTTCTTGAGTCGATATATGTCGATCTGAGCACAGCTGGGCCGCGTATATACAGCATGGTGGTAGCTCTGATACCAGCCAGATGCAACCCACGGCCATATAGTACCTACAGGCGATGTTCTTGAGTGGATATATGTGGATCTGAGCACAACTAGGCGCCGTATATACAGCATGGGGGTAGCTCTGATACTAGCCAGATGCAACCCACGGCCATATAGGACCTACAGGCGATGTTCTTGAGTGGATATATTTCGATCTGAGCACAGCTGCGCCACGTATATACAGCATGGGGGTAGCTGTGATACCAGCCAGCTGCAACCCACGGCTATATAGGACCTACAGGCGATGTACTTGATTTGATATATGTCGATCTGAGCACAGCTGGGCCCCGTATATACAGCATGGGGGTAGCTCTGATACCAGCCAGATGCAACCCACGGCCATATAGGAGCTACAGGCGATGTTCTTGCGTGAATATATGCCGATCTGAGCACATCTGGGTGCCGTATATACAGCATGGGGGTAGCTCTGATACCAGCCAGATGAAACCCACGGCCATATAGGACCTACAGGCGATGTTCTTGAGTCGATATATGTCGATCTGAGCACAGCTGGGCCACGTATATACAGCGTGGGTGTAGCTGTGATACCAGCCAGCTGCAACCCACTGCTATATAGGACCTACATGCGATGTTCTTGAGTCGATATATGTTGATCTGAGCACAGCTGGGCCCCGTATATACAGCATGGGGGTATCTCTGATACCAGCCAGATGCAACCCACGGCCATATAGGACCTACAGGCGATGTTCTTGAGTGGATATATGTCGATCTGAGCACAGGTGGGCGCCGTATATACAGCATGGGGGTAGCTCTGATACCAGCCAGATGCAACCCACGGCCATATAGGACCTACAGGCGATGTTCTTGAGTGGATATATGTCGATCTGAGCACAGCTGGGTGCCATATATACAGCATGGGGTTAGCTCTGATACCAGCCAGATGAAACCCACGGCCATATAGGACCTACAGGCGATGTTCTTGAATCGATATATGTCGATCTGAGCACAGCTGGGCCACGTATATACAGCATGGGGGTAGCTGTGATACCAGCCAGCTGCAACCCACGGCTATATAGGACCTACAGGCGATGTTCTTGATTCGATATATGTCGATCTGAGCACAGCTGGGCCCCGTATATACAGCATGGGGGTAGCTCTGATACCAGCCAGATGCAACCCACGGCCATATAGGACCTACAGGCGATGTTCTTGAGTGGATATATGTCGATCTGAGCACAGCTGGGTGCCATATATACAGCATGGGGTTAGCTCTGATACCAGCCAGATGAAACCCACGGCCATATAGGACCTACAGGCGATGTTCTTGAGTCGATATATGTCGATCTGAGCACAGCTGGGCGCCGTATATACAGCATGGGGGTAGCTCTGATACCAGCCAGATGCTACCCACGGCCATACAGGACCTACAGGCGATGTTCTTGAGTCGATATATGTCGATCTGAGCACAGCTGGGCCACGTATATACAGCATGGGGGTAGCTGTGATACCAGCCAGCTGCAACCCACGGCTATATAGGACCTACAGGCGATGTTCTTGAGTCGATCTGCGCACAGCTGGGCCCTGTATATACAGCATGGGGGTAGCTCTGATACCAGCCAGATGCAACCCACGGACATATAGGACCTACAGGCGATGTTCTTGAATCGATATATGTCGATCTGAGCACAGCTGGGCCACGTATATACAGCATGGGGGTAGCTGTGATACCAGCCAGCTGCAACCCACGGCTATATAAGACCTACAGTCGATGTTTTTGATTCGATATATGTCGATCTGAGCACAGCTGGGCCACGTATATACAGCATGGGGGTAGCTCTGATACCAGCCAGATGCAACCCACGGCCATATAGGACCTACAGGCGATGTTCTTGAGTGGATATATGTCGATCTGAGCACAGCTGGGTGCCATATATACAGCATAGGGGTAGCTCTGATACCAGCCAGATGAAACCCACGGCCATATAGGACCTACAGGCGATGTTCTTGAGTCGATATATGTCGATCTGAGCACAGCTGGGCGCCGTATATACAGCATGGGGGTAGCTCTGATACCAGCCAGATGCTACCCACGGCCATACAGGACCTACAGGCGATGTTCTTGAGTCGATATATGTCGATCTGAGCACAGCTGGGCCACGTATATACAGCATGGGGGTAGCTGTGATACCAGCCAGCTGCAACCCACGGCTATATAGGACCTACAGGCGATGTTCTTGAGTCGATCTGAGCACAGCTGGGCCCTGTATATACAGCATGGGGGTAGCTCTGATACCAGCCAGATGCAACCCACGGCCATATAGGACCTACAGGCGATGTTCTTGAGTGGATATATATCAATCTGAGCACAGCTGGGCGCCGTATATACAGCATGGGGGTAGCTCTGATACCATTCAGATGCAACCCACGGCCATATAGGACCTACAGGCGATGTTCTTGAGTCGATATATGTCGATCTGAGCACAGCTGGGCCACGTATATACAGCATGGAGGTAGCTGTGATACCAGCCAGCTGCAACCCACGGCTATATAGGACCTACAGGCGATGTTCTTGAGTCGATATATGTCGATCTGAGCACAGCTGGGCCCCGTATATACAGCATGGGGGTAGCTCTGATACCAGCCAGATGCAACCCACGGCCATATAGTACCTACAGGCGATTTTCTTGAGTGGATATATGTCGATCTGAGCACAGCTGGGCGCCGTATATACAGCATGTCCTGATACCAGCCAGATGCAACCCACGGCCATATAGGACCTACAGGCGATGTTCTTGAGTCGATATATGTCGATCTGAGCACAGCTGGGCCACGTATATACAGCATGGGGGTAGCTGTGATACCAGGCAGCTGCAACCGACGGCTATATAGGACCTACAGGCGCTGTTCTTGAGTCGATCTGAGCACAGCTGGGCCCCGTATATACAGCATGAGGGTAGCTCTGATACCAGCCAGATGCAACCCACGGCCATATAGGACCCACAGGCGATGTTCTTGAGTGGATATATGTCGATCTGAGCACAGCTGGGCCCCGTATATACAGCATGGGGGTAGCTCTGATACCAGCCAGATGCAACCCACGGCCATATAGGACCTACAGGCGATGTTCTTGAGTGGATATATGTCGATCTGAGCACAGCTGGGCGCCGTATATACAGCATGGGGGTAGATCTGATACCAGCCAGATGCAACCCACGACCATATAGGAACTACAGGCGATGTTCCTGAATCGATATATGTCGTTCTGAGCACAGCTGGGCCACGTATATACGGCATGGGGGTAGCTGTGATACCAGCCTGCTGCAACCCACGGCTATATAGGACCTACAGGCGATGTTCTTGAGTCGATATATGTCGATCTGAGCACAGCTGGGCCCCGTATATACATCATGGGGGTAGCTCTGATACCAGCCAGATGCAACCCACGACCATATAGGACCTACAGGCGATGTTCTTGAGTGGATATATGTCGATCTGAGCACAGCTGGGCGCCGTATATACAGCATGGGGGTAGCTCTGATACCATTCAGATGCAACCCACGGCCATATAGGACCTACAGGCGATGTTCTTGAGTCGATATATGTCGATCTGAGCACAGCTGGGCCCCGTATATACAGCATGGGGGTAGCTCTGATACCAGCCAGATGCAACCCACGTCCATATAGGACCTACAGGCCATGTTCTTGAGTGGATATATGTCGATCTGAGCACAGCTGGGCGCCGTATATACAGCATGGGGGTAGCTCTGATACCAGCCAGATGCAACCCACGGCCATATTGGACCTACAGGCGATGTTCTTGAGTCGATATATGTCGATTTGAGCACAGCTGGGCCACGTATATACAGCATGGGGGCAGCTGTGATACCAGCCAGCTGCAACCCACGGCTATATTGGACATACAGGCGATGTTCTTGAGTCGATATATGTCGATCTGAGCACAGCTGGGCCCCGTATATACAGCATGGGGTAGCTCTGATACCAGCCAGATGCAACCCACGGCCATATAGGACCTACAGGCGATGTTCTTGAGTGGATATATGTCGATCTGAGTACAGCTGGGCCACGTATATACATCATGGGGGTAGCTGTGATACCAGCCAGCTGAAACCCCGGCTATATAGGACCTACAGGCGATGTTCTTGAGTCGATATATGTCGATCTGAGCACAGCTGGGCCCCGTATATACAGCATGGGGGTAGCTCTGATACCAGCCAGATGCAACCCACGGCCATATAGGACCTACAGGCGATGTTCTTGAGTGGATATATGTCGATCTGAGCACAGCTGGGCGTCGTATCTACAGCATGGGGGTAGCTCTGATACCAGCCAGATGCAACCCACGGCCATATAGGACCTACAGGCGATGTTCTTGAGTCGATATATGTCGATCTGAGTACAGCTGGGCCACGTATATACAGCATGGGGGTAGCTGTGATACCAGCCAGCTGAAACCCCGGCTATATAGGACCTACAGGTGATGTTCTTGAGTCGATATATGTCGATCTGAGCACAGCTGGGCCCCGTATATACAGCATGGGGGTAGCTCTGATACCAGCCAGATGCAAACCACGGCCATATAGGACCTACAGGCGATGTTCTTGAGTGGATATATGTCGATCTGAGCACAGCTGGGCGTCGTATGTACAGCATGGGGGTAGCTCTGATACCAGCCAGATGCAACCCACGGCCATATAGGACCTACAGGCGATGTTCTTGAGTCGATATATGTCGATCTGAGTACAGCTGGGCCACGTATATACAGCATGGGGGTAGCTGTGATACCAGCCAGCTGAAACCCCGGCTATATAGGACCTACAGGCGATGTTCTTGAGTCGATATATGTCGATCTGAGCACAGCTGGGCCCCATATATACAGCATGGGGGTAGCTCTGATACCAGCCAGATGCAACCCACGGACATATAGGACCTACAGGCGATGTTCTTGAATCGATATATGTCGATCTGAGCACAGCTGGGCCACGTATATACAGCATGGGGGTAGCTGTGATACCAGCCAGATGCAACCCACGGCCATATTGGACCTACAGGCGATGTACTTGATTTGATATATGTCGATCTGAGCACAGCTGGGCCCCGTATATACAGCATGGGGGTAACTCTGATACCAGCCAGATGCAACCCACGGCCATATAGGACCTACAGGCGATGTTCTTGAGTCGATATATGTCGATCTGAGCACAGCTGGGCCACGTATATACAGCATGGGTGTAGCTGTGATACCAGCCAGCTGCAACCCACTGCTATATAGGACCTACATGCGATGTTCTTGAGTCGATATATGTTGATCTGAGCACAGCTGGGCCCCGTATATACAGCATGGGGGTAGCTCTGATACCAGACAGATGCAACCCACGGCCAAATAGGACCTACAGGCGATGTTCTTGAGTGGATATATGTCGATCTGAGCACAGCTGGGCGCCGTATATACAGCATGGGGGTAGCTCTGATACCAGCCAGATGCAACCCACGGCCATATAGGACCTACAGGCGATGTTCTTGAGTGGATATATATCGATCTGAGCACAGCTGGGCGCCGTATATACAGCATGGGGGTAGCTCTGATACCATTCAGATGCAACCCACGGCCATATAGGACCTACAGGCGATGTTCTTGAGTCGATATATGTCGATCTGAGCACAGCTGGGCCACGTATATACAGCATGGGGGTAGCTGTGATACCAGCCAGCTGCAACCCACGGCTATATAGGACCTACAGGCGATGTTCTTGAGTCGATCTGAGCACAGCTGGGCCCCGTATATACAGCATGGGGGTAGCTCTGATACCAGCCAGATGCAACCCACGGCCATATAGGACCTACAGGCGATGTTCTTGAGTGGATATATATATCGATCTGAGCACAGCTGGGCGCCGTATATACAGCATGGGGGTAGCTCTGATACCATTCAGATGCAACCCACGGCCATATAGGACCTACAGGCGATGTTCTTGAGTCGATATATGTCGATTTGAGCACAGCTGGGCCACGTATATACAGCATGGGGGTAGCTGTGATACCAGCCAGCTGCAACCCACGGCTATATAGGACCTACAGGCGATGTTCTTGAGTCGATATATGTCGATCTGAGCACAGCTGGGCCACGTATTTACAGCATGGGGGTAGCTCTGATACCAGCCAGATGCAACCCACGGCCATATAGGACCTACAGGCGATTTTCTTGAGTGGATATATGTCTATCTGAGCACAGCTGGGCGCCGTATATACAGCATGGGATTAGCTCTGATACCAGCCAGATGCAACCCACGGCCATATAGGACCTACAGGCGATGTTCTTGAGTGGATATATGTCGATCTGAGCACAGGTGGGAGCCGTATATACAGCATGGGGGTAGCTCTGATACCAGCCAGATGCAACCCACGGCCATATAGGACCTACAGGCGATGTTCTTGAGTGGATATATGTCGATCTGAGCACAGCTGGGCGCCGTATATACAGCATGGGATTAGCTCTGATACCAGCCAGCTGCAACCCACGGCTATATAGGGCCTACAGGCGATGTTCTTGAGTGGATATATGTCGATCTGAGTACAGCTAGGCCACGTATATACAGCATGGGGGTAGCTGTGATACCAGCCAGCTGCAACCCACGGCTATATAGGGCCTACAGGCGATGTTCTTGAGTGGATATATGTCGATCTGAGTACAGCTAGGCCACGTATATACAGCATGGGGGTAGCTGTGATACCAGCCAGCTGCAACCCACGGCTATATAGGACCTACAGGCGATGTTCTTGAGTCGATATATGTCGATCTGAGTACAGCTAGGCCACGTATATACAGCATGGGGGTAGCTGTGATACCAGCCAGCTAAAACCCCCGGCTATATAGGACCTACAGGCGATGTTCTTGAGTCGATCTGAGCACAGCTGGGCCCTGTATATACAGCATGGGGGTAGCTCTGATACCAGCCAGATGCAACCCACGGCCATATAGGACCTACAGGCGATGTTCTTGAGTGGATATATATCGATCTGAGCACAGCTGGGCGCCGTATATACAGCATGGAGGTAGCTCTGATACCATTCAGATGCAACCCACGGCCATATAGGACCTACAGGCGATGTTCTTGAGTCGATATATGTCGATTTGAGCACAGCTAAGCCACGTATATACAGCATGGAGGTAGCTGTGATACCAGCCAGCTGCAACCCACGGCTATATAGGACCTACAGGCGATGTTCTTGAGTCGATATATGTCGATCTGAGCACAGCTGGGCCCCGTATATACAGCATGGGGGTAGCTCTGATACCAGCCAGATGCAACCCACGGCCATATAGGACCTACAGGCGATTTTCTTGAGTCGATATATGTCGATCTGAGTACAGCTGGGCCACGTATATACAGCATGGGGGTAGCTGTGATACCAGTCAGCTGAAACCCCGGCTATATAGGACCTACAGGCGATGTTCTTGAGTCGATATATGTCGATCTGAGCACAGCTGGGCCCCGTATATACAGCATGGGGGTAGCTCTGATACCAGACAGATGCAACCCACGGCCAAATACGACCTACAGGCGATGTTCTTGAGTGGATATATGTCGATCTGAGCACAGCTCGGCGCCGTATATACAGCATGGGGGTAGCTCTGATACCAGCCAGATGCAACCCACAGCCATACAGGACCTACAGGCGATGTTCTTGAGTCGATATATGTCGATCTGAGCACAGCTGGGCCACGTATATACAGCATGGGGGTAGCTGTGATACCAGCCAGCTGCAACCCACGGCTATATAGGACCTACAGGCGATGTTCTTGAGTTGATCTGAGAACAGCTGGGCCCTGTATATACAGCATGGGGGTAGCTCTGATACCAGCCAGATGCAACCCACGGCCATATAGGACCTACAGGCGATGTTCTTGAGTGGATATATGTCGATCTGAGCACAGCTGGGCGTCGTATCTACAGCATGGGGGTAGCTCTGATACCAGCCAGATGCAACCCACGGCCATATAGGACCTACAGGCGATGTTCTTGAGTCGATATATGTCGATCTGAGTACAGCTGGGCCACGTATATACAGCATGGGGGTAGCTGTGATACCAGCCAGCTGAAACCCCGGCTATATAGGACCTACAGGCGATGTTCTTGAGTCGATATATGTCGATCTGAGCACAGCTGGGCCCCGTATATACAGCATGGGGGTAGCTCTGATACCAGCCAGATGCAACCCACGGCCATATAGGACCTACAGGCGATGTTCTTGAGTCGATATATGTCGATCTGAGCATAGCTGGGCCACGTATATACAGCATGGGGGTAGCTGTGATACCAGCCAGCTGCAACCCACGGCTATATAGGACCTACAGGCGATGTTCTTGAGTCGATCTGAGCACAGCTGGGCCCCGTATATACAGCATGGGGGTAGCTCTGATACCAGCCAGATGCAACCCACAGCCATATAGGACCTACAGGCGATGTTCTTGAGTGGATATATGTCGATCTGAGCACAGCTGGGCGCAGTATATACAGCATGAGGGTAGCTCTGATACCAGCCAGATCCAACCCACGGCCATATAGGACCTACAGGCGATGTTCTTGAGTCGATATATGTCGATCTGAGCACAGCTGGGCCACGTATATACAGCATGGGGGTAGCTGTGATACCAGTCAGCTGCAATCCACGGCTATATAGGACCTACAGGCGATGTTCTTAAGTCGATATATGTCGATCTGAGCACAGCTGGGCCCCGTATATACAGCATGGGGGTAGCTCTGATACCAGCCAGATGCAACCCACGGCCATATAGGACCTACAGGCGATGTTCTTGAGTGGATATATGTCGATCTGAGCACAGCTGGACGGCGTATATACAGCATGGGGTTAGCTCTGATACGAGCCAGAAGCAACCTACGGCCATATAGGACCTACAGGCGATGTTCTTGAGTCGATATATGTCGATCTGAGCACAGCTGGGCCACGTATAAACAGCATGGGGGTAGCTGTGATACCAGCCAGCTGCAACCCACGGCTATATAGGACCTACAGGCGATGTTCTTGAGTCGATATATGTCGATCTGATCACAGCTGGGCCCCGTATATACAGCATGGGGGTAGCTCTGATACCAGCCAGATGCAACCCACCGCCATATAGGACCTACAGGCGATGTTCTTGAGTGGATATATGTCGACCTGAGCACAGTTGGGCGCCGTATATACAGCATGGGGGTAGCTCTGATACCAGCCAGATGCAACCCACGGCCATATAGGACCTAGAGGCGATGTTCTTGAGTCGACACATGTCGATCTGAGCACAGCTGGGCCACGTATATACAGCATGGGGGTAGCTGTGATACCAGCCAGCTGCAACCCACGGCTATATAGGACCTACAGGCGATGTTCTTGAGTCGATATATGTCGATCTGAGCACAGCTGGGCCCCGTATATACAGCATGGGGGTAGCTCTGATACCAGCCAGATGCAACCCACGGCCATATAGGACCTACAGGCGATGTTCTTGAGTGGATATATGTCGATCTGAGCACAGCTGGGCGCCGTATATACAGCAGGGGGTAGCTCTGATACTAGCCAGATGCAACCCACAGCCATATAGGACCTACAGGCGATGTTCTTGAGTCGATATATGTCGATCTGAGCAGAGCTGGGCCACGTATATACAGCATGGGGGTAGCTGTGATACCAGCCAGCTGCAACCCACGGCTATATAGGCCCTACAGGCGATGTTCTTGATTCGATATATGTCGATCTGAGTACAGCTGGGCCACGTATATACAGCATGGGGGTAGCTGTGATACCAGCCAGCTGCAACCCACGGCTATATAGGACCTACAGGCGATGTTCTTGAGTTGATCTGAGAACAGCTGGGCCCTGTATATACAGCATGGGGGTAGCTCTGATACCAGCCAGATGCAACCCACGGCCATATAGGACCTACAGGCGATGTTCTTGAGTGGATATATGTCGATCTGAGCACAGCTGGGCGTCGTATCTACAGCATTTGGGTAGCTCTGATACCAGCCAGATGCAACCCACGGCCATATAGGACCTACAGGCGATGTTCTTGAGTCGATATATGTCGATCTGAGTACAGCTGGGCCACGTATATACAGCATGGGGGTAGCTGTGATACCAGCCAGCTGAAACCCCGGCTATATAGGACCTACAGGCGATGTTCTTGAGTCGATATATGTCGATCTGAGCACAGCTGGGCCCCGTATATACAGCATGGGGGTAGCTCTGATACCAGCCAGATGCAACCCACGGCCATATAGGACCTACAGGCGATGTTCTTGAGTCGATATATGTCGATCTGAGCATAGCTGGGCCACGTATATACAGCATGGGGGTAGCTGTGATACCAGCCAGCTGCAACCCACGGCTATATAGGACCTACAGGCGATGTTCTTGAGTCGATCTGAGCACAGCTGGGCCCCGTATATACAGCATGGGGGTATCTCTGATACCAGCCAGATGCAACCCACAGCCATGTAGGACCTACAGGCGATGTTCTTGAGTGGATATATGTCGATCTGAGCACAGCTGGGCGCCGTATATACAGCATGAGGGTAGCTCTGATACCAGCCAGATCCAACCCACGGCCATATAGGACCTACAGGCGATGTTCTTGAGTCGCTATATGTCGATCTGAGCACAGCTGGGCCACGTATATACAGCATGGGGGTAGATGTGATACCAGCCAGCTGCAATCCACGGCTATATAGGACCTACAGGCGATGTTCTTAAGTCGATATATTTCGATCTGAGCACAGCTGGGCCCCGTATATACAGCATGGGGGTAGCTCTGATACCAGCCAGATGCAACCCACGGCCATATAGGACCTACAGGCGATGTTCTTGAGTGGATATATGTCGATCTGAGCACAGCTGGACGGCGTATATACAGCATGGGGTTAGCTCTGATACGAGCCAGAAGCAACCTACGGCCATATAGGACATACAGGCGATGTTTTGAGTCGATATATGTCGATCTGAGCACAGCTGGGCCACGTATAAACAGCATGGGGGTAGCTGTGATACCAGCTAGCTGCAACCCACGGCTATATAGGACCTACAGGCGATGTTCTTGAGTCGATATATGTCGATCTGATCACAGCTGGGCCCCGTATATACAGCATGGGGGTAGCTCTGATACCAGCCAGATGCAACCCACCGCCATATAGGACCTACAGGCGATGTTCTTGAGTGGATATATGTCGACCTGAGCACAGTTGGGCGCCGTATATACAGCATGGGGGTAGCTCTGATACCAGCCAGATGCAACCCACAGCCATACAGGACCTACAGGCGATGTTCTTGAGTCGATATATGTCGATCTGAGCACAGCTGGGCCACGTATATACAGCATGGGGGTAGCTGTGATACCAGCCAGCTGCAACCCACGGCTATATAGGACCTACAGGCGATGTTCTTGAGTTGATCTGAGAACAGCTGGGCCCTGTATATACAGCATGGGGGTAGCTCTGATACCAGCCAGATGCAACCCACGGCCATATAGGACCTACAGGCGCTGTTCTTGAGTGGATATATGTCGATCTGAGCACAGCTGGGCGTCGTATCTACAGCATGGGGGTAGCTCTGATACCAGCCAGATGCAACCCACGGCCATATAGGACCTACAGGCGATGTTCTTGAGTCGATATATGTCGATCTGAGTACAGCTGGGCCACGTATATACAGCATGGGGGTAGCTGTGATACCAGCCAGCTGAAACCCCGGCTATATAGGACCTACAGGCGATGTTCTTGAGTCGATATATGTCGATCTGAGCACAGCTGGGCCCCGTATATACAGCATGGGGGTAGCTCTGATACCAGCCAGATGCAACCCACGGCCATATAGGACCTACAGGCAATGTTCTTGAGTCGATATATGTCGATCTGAGCATAGCTGGGCCACGTATATACAGCATGGGGGTAGCTGTGATACCAGCCAGCTGCAACCCACGGCTATATAGGACCTACAGGCGATGTTCTTGAGTCGATCTGAGCACAGCTGGGCCCCGTATATACAGCATGGGGGTAGCTCTGATACCAGCCAGATGCAACCCACAGCCATATAGGACCTACAGGCGATGTTCTTGAGTGGAAATATGTCGATCTGAGCACAGCTGGGCGTCGTATCTACGGCATGGGGGTAGCTCTGATACCAGCCAGATGCAACCCACGGCCATATAGGACCTACAGGCGATGTTCTTGAGTCGATATATGTCGATCTGAGTACAGCTGGGCCACGTATATACAGCATGGGGGTAGCTGTGATACCAGCCAGCTGAAACCCCGGCTATATAGGACCTACAGGCGATGTTCTTGAGTCGATATATGTCGATCTGAGCACAGCTGGGCCCCGTATATACAGCATGGGGGTAGCTCTGATACCAGACAGATGCAACCCACGGCCAAATACGACCTACAGGCGATGTTCTTGAGTGGATATATGTCGATCTGAGCACAGCTCGGCGCCGTATATACAGCATGGGGGTAGCTCTGATACCAGCCAGATGCAACCCACAGCCATACAGGACCTACAGGCGATGTTCTTGAGTCGATATATGTCGATCTGAGCACAGCTGGGCCACGTATATACAGCATGGGGGTAGCTGTGATACCAGCCAGCTGCAACCCACGGCTATATAGGACCTACAGGCGATGTTCTTGAGTTGATCTGAGAACAGCTGGGCCCTGTATATACAGCATGGGGGTAGCTCTGATACCAGCCAGATGCAACCCACGGCCATATAGGACCTACAGGCGATGTTCTTGAGTGGATATATGTCGATCTGAGCACAGCTGGGCGTCGTATCTACAGCATTTGGGTAGCTCTGATACCAGCCAGATGCAACCCACGGCCATATAGGACCTACAGGCGATGTTCTTGAGTCGATATATGTCGATCTGAGTACAGCTGGGCCACGTATATACAGCATGGGGGTAGCTGTGATACCAGCCAGCTGAAACCCCGGCTATATAGGACCTACAGGCGATGTTCTTGAGTCGATATATGTCGATCTGAGCACAGCTGGGCCCCGTATATACAGCATGGGGGTAGCTCTGATACCAGCCAGATGCAACCCACGGCCATATAGGACCTACAGGCGATGTTCTTGAGTCGATATATGTCGATCTGAGCATAGCTGGGCCACGTATATACAGCATGGGGGTAGCTGTGATACCAGCCAGCTGCAACCCACGGCTATATAGGACCTACAGGCGATGTTCTTGAGTCGATCTGAGCACAGCTGGGCCCCGTATATACAGCATGGGGGTATCTCTGATACCAGCCAGATGCAACCCACAGCCATATAGGACCTACAGGCGATGTTCTTGAGTGGATATATGTCGATCTGAGCACAGCTGGGCGCCGTATATACAGCATGAGGGTAGCTCTGATACCAGCCAGATCCAACCCACGGCCATATAGGACCTACAGGCGATGTTCTTGAGTCGATATATGTCGATCTGAGCACAGCTGGGCCACGTATATACAGCATGGGGGTAGCTGTGATACCAGCCAGCTGCAATCCACGGCTATATAGGACCTACAGGCGATGTTCTTAAGTCGATATATTTCGATCTGAGCACAGCTGGGCCCCGTATATACAGCATGGGGGTAGCTCTGATACCAGCCAGATGCAACCCACGGCCATATAGGACCTACAGGCGATGTTCTTGAGTGGATATATGTCGATCTGAGCACAGCTGGACGGCGTATATACAGCATGGGGTTAGCTCTGATACGAGCCAGAAGCAACCTACGGCCATATAGGACATACAGGCGATGTTCTTGAGTCGATATATGTCGATCTGAGCACAGCTGGGCCACGTATAAACAGCATGGGGGTAGCTGTGATACCAGCCAGCTGCAACCCACGGCTATATAGGACCTACAGGCGATGTTCTTGAGTCGATATATGTCGATCTGATCACAGCTGGGCCCCGTATATACAGCATGGGGGTAGCTCTGATACCAGCCAGATGCAACCCACCGCCATATAGGACCTACAGGCGATGTTCTTGAGTGGATATATGTCGACCTGAGCACAGTTGGGCGCCGTATATACAGCATGGGGGTAGCTCTGATACCAGCCAGATGCAACCCACGGCTATATAGGACCTACAGGCGATGTTCTTGAGTCGATATATGTCGATCTGAGCACAGCTGGGCCCCGTATATACAGCATGGGGGTAGCTCTGATACCAGCCAGATGCAACCCACGGCCATATAGGACCTACAGGCGATGTTCTTGAGTGGATATATGTCGATTTGAGCACAGCTGGGCGCCGTATATACAGCAGGGGGTAGCTCTGATACTAGCCAGATGCAACCCACAGCCATATAGGACCTACAGGCGATGTTCTTGAGTCGATATATGTCGATCTGAGCAGAGCTGGGCCACGTATATACAGCATGGGTGTAGCTGTGATACCAGCCAGCTGCAACCCACGGCTATATAGGACCTACAGGCGATGTTCTTGAGTCGATATATGTCGATCTGAGCACAGCTGGGCCCCGTATATACAGCATGGGGGTAGCTCTGATACCAGCCAGATGCAACCCACGGCCATACAGGACCTACAGGCGATGTTCTTGAGTGGATATATATATATATCGATCTGAGCACAGCTGGGCGCCGTATATACAGCATGGGGGTAGCTCTGATACCAGCCAGATGCAACCCACGGCCATATAGAACCTACCTACAGGCGATGTTCTTGAGTCGATATATGTCGATCTGAGCACAGCTGGGCCACGTATATACAGCATTGGGGTAGCTGTGATACCAGCCAGCTGCAACCCACGGCTATATAGGACCTACAGGCGATGTTCTTGAGTCGATATATGTCGATCTGAGCACAGCTGGGCCGCGTATATACAGCATGGTGGTAGCTCTGATACCAGCCAGATGCAACCCACGGCCATATAGTACCTACAGGCGATGTTCTTGAGTGGATATATGTGGATCTGAGCACAACTAGGCGCCGTATATACAGCATGGGGGTAGCTCTGATACCAGCCAGATGCAACCCACGGCCATATAGGACCTACAGGCGATGTTCTTGAGTGGATATATGTCGATCTGAGCACAGCTGCGCCACGTATATACAGCATGGGGGTAGCTGTGATACCAGTAAGCTGCAACCCACGGCTATATAGGACCTACAGGCGATGTACTTGATTTGATATATGTCGATCTGAGCACAGCTGGGCCCCGTATATACAGCATGGGGGTAGCTCTGATACCAGCCAGATGCAACCCACGGCCATATAGGAGCTACAGGCGATGTTCTTGAGTGAATATATGCCGATCTGAGCACATCTGGGTGCCGTATATACAGCATGGGGGTAGCTCTGATACCAGCCAGATGAAACCCACGGCCATATAGGACCTACAGGCGATGTTCTTGAGTCGATATATGTCGATCTGAGCACAGCTGGGCCACGTATATACAGCATGGGTGTAGCTGTGATACCAGCCAGCTGCAACCCACGGCTATATAGGACCTACAGGCGATGTACTTGATTTGATATATGTCGATCTGAGCACAGCTGGGCCCCGTATATACAGCATGGGGGTAGCTCTGATACCAGCCAGATGCAACCCACGGCCATATAGGAGCTACAGGCGATGTTCTTGAGTGAATATATGCCGATCTGAGCACATCTGGGTGCCGTATATACAGCATGGGGGTAGCTCTGATACCAGCCAGATGAAACCCACGGCCATATAGGACCTACAGGCGATGTTCTTGAGTCGATATATGTCGATCTGAGCACAGCTGGGCCACGTATATACAGCATGGGGGTAGCTGTGATACCAGCCAGCTGCAACCCACGGCTATATAGGACCTACAGGCGATGTTCTTGAGTCGATCTGAGCACAGCTGGGCCCCGTATATACAGCATGGGGGTAGCTCTGATACCAGCCAGATGCAACCCACGGCCATATAGGACCTACAGGCGATGTTCTTGAGTGGATATATATATCGATCTGAGCACAGCTGGGCGCCGTATATACAGCATGGGGGTAGCTCTGATACCATTCAGATGCAACCCACGGCCATATAGGACCTACAGGCGATGTTCTTGAGTCGATATATGTCGATTTGAGCACAGCTGGGCCACGTATATACAGCATGGGGGTAGCTGTGATACCAGCCAGCTGCAACCCACGGCTATATAGGACCTACAGGCGATGTTCTTGAGTCGATATATGTCGATCTGAGCACAGCTGGGCCACGTATATACAGCATGGGGGTAGCTCTGATACCAGCCAGATGCAACCCACGGCCATATAGGACCTACAGGCGATTTTCTTGAGTGGATATATGTCTATCTGAGCACAGCTGGGCGCCGTATATACAGCATGGGATTAGCTCTGATACCAGCCAGATGCAACCCACGGCCATATAGGACCTACAGGCGATGTTCTTGAGTGGATATATGTCGATCTGAGCACAGGTGGGCGCCGTATATACAGCATGGGGGTAGCTCTGATACCAGCCAGATGCAACCCACGGCCATATAGGACCTACAGGCGATGTTCTTGAGTGGATATATGTCGATCTGAGCACAGCTGGGCGCCGTATATACAGCATGGGATTAGCTCTGATACCAGCCAGCTGCAACCCACGGCTATATAGGGCCTACAGGCGATGTTCTTGAGTGGATATATGTCGATCTGAGTACAGCTAGGCCACGTATATACAGCATGGGGGTAGCTGTGATACCAGCCAGCTGCAACCCACGGCTATATAGGGCCTACAGGCGATGTTCTTGAGTGGATATATGTCGATCTGAGTACAGCTGGGCCCCGTATATACAGCATGGGGGTATCTCTGATACCAGCCAGATGCAACCCACGGCCAAATAGGACCTACAGGCGATGTTCTTGAGTGGATATATGTCGATCTGAGCACAGCTGGGCGCCGTATATACAGCATGGGGGTAGCTCTGATACCAGCCAGATGCAACCCACGGCCATACAGGACCTACAGGCGATGTTCTTGAGTCGATATATGTCGATCTGAGCACAGCTGGGCCACGTATATACAGCATGGGGGTAGCTGTGATACCAGCCAGCTGCAACCCACGGCTATATAGGACCTACAGGCGATGTTCTTGAGTCGATCTGAGCACAGCTGGGCCCTGTATATACAGCATGGCGGTAGCTCTGATACCAGCCAGATGCAACCCACGGCCATATAGGACCTACAGGCGATGTTCTTGAGTGGATATATATATCGATCTGAGCACAGCTGGGCGCCGTATATACAGCATGGGGGTAGCTCTGATACCATTCAGATGCAACCCACGGCCATATAGGACCTACAGGCGATGTTCTTGAGTCGATATATGTCGATTTGAGCACAGCTGGGCCACGTATATACAGCATGGGGGTAGCTGTGATACCAGCCAGCTGCAACCCACGGCTATATAGGACCTACAGGCGATGTTCTTGAGTCGATATATGTCGATCTGAGCACAGCTGGGCCACGTATATACAGCATGGGGGTAGCTCTGATACCATCCAGATGCAACCCACGGCCATATAGGACCTACAGGCGATTTTCTTGAGTGGATATATGTCTATCTGAGCACAGCTGGGCGCCGTATATACAGCATGGGATTAGCTCTGATACCAGCCAGATGCAACCCACGGCCATATAGGACCTACAGGCGATGTTCTTGAGTGGATATATGTCGATCTGAGCACAGGTGGGCGCCGTATATACAGCATGGGGGTAGCTCTGATACCAGCCAGATGCAACCCACGGCCATATAGGACCTACAGGCGATGTTCTTGAGTGGATATATGTCGATCTGAGCACAGCTGGGCGCCGTATATACAGCATGGGATTAGCTCTGATACCAGCCAGCTGCAACCCACGGCTATATAGGGCCTACAGGCGATGTTCTTGAGTGGATATATGTCGATCTGAGTACAGCTAGGCCACGTATATACAGCATGGGGGTAGCTGTGATACCAGCCAGCTGCAACCCACGGCTATATAGGGCCTACAGGCGATGTTCTTGAGTGGATATATGTCGATCTGAGTACAGCTAGGCCACGTATATACAGCATGGGGGTAGCTGTGATACCAGCCAGCTGCAACCCACGGCTATATAGGACCTACAGGCGATGTTCTTGAGTCGATATATGTCGATCTGAGTACAGCTAGGCCACGTATATACAGCATGGGGGTAGCTGTGATACCAGCCAGCTAAAACCCCCGGCTATATAGGACCTACAGACGATGTTCTTGAGTCGATATATGTCGATCTGAGCACAGCTGGGCCCCGTATATACAGCATGGGGGTATCTCTGATACCAGCCAGATGCAACCCACGGCCAAATAGGACCTACAGGCGATGTTCTTGAGTGGATATATGTCGATCTGAGCACAGCTGGGCGCCGTATATACAGCATGGGGGTAGCTCTGATACCAGCCAGATGCAACCCACGGCCATACAGGACCTACAGGCGATGTTCTTGAGTCGATATATGTCGATCTGAGCACAGCTGGGCCACGTATATACAGCATGGGGGTAGCTGTGATACCAGCCAGCTGCAACCCACGGCTATATAGGACCTACAGGCGATGTTCTTGAGTCGATCTGAGCACAGCTGGGCCCTGTATATACAGCATGGGGGTAGCTCTGATACCAGCCAGATGCAACCCACGGCCATATAGGACCTACAGGCGATGTTCTTGAGTGGATATATATCGATCTGAGCACAGCTGGGCGCCGTATATACAGCATGGAGGTAGCTCTGATACCATTCAGAAGCAACCCACGGCCATATAGGACCTACAGGCGATGTTCTTGAGTCGATATATGTCGATTTGAGCACAGCTAAGCCACGTATATACAGCATGGAGGTAGCTGTGATACCAGCCAGCTGCAACCCACGGCTATATAGGACCTACAGGCGATGTTCTTGAGTCGATATATGTCGATCTGAGCACAGCTGGGCCCCGTATATACAGCATGGGGGTAGCTCTGATACCAGCCAGATGCAACCCACGGCCATATAGGACCTACAGGCGATTTTCTTAAGTCGATATATGTCGATCTGAGTACAGCTGGGCCACGTATATACAGCATGGGGGTAGCTGTGATACCAGCCAGCTGAAACCCCGGCTATATAGGACCTACAGGCGATGTTCTTGAGTCGATATATGTCGATCTGAGCACAGCTGGGCCCCGTATATACAGCATGGGGGTAGCTCTGATACCAGATAGATGCAACCCACGGCCAAATACGACCTACAGGCGATGTTCTTGAGTGGATATATGGCGATCTGAGCACAGCTCGGCGCCGTATATACAGCATGGGGGTAGCTCTGATACCAGCCAGATGCAACCCACAGCCATACAGGACCTACAGGCGATGTTCTTGAGTCGATATATGTCGATCTGAGCACAGCTGGGCCACGTATATACAGCATGGGGGTAGCTGTGATACCAGCCAGCTGCAACCCACGGCTATATAGGACCTACAGGCGATGTTCTTGAGTTGATCTGAGAACAGCTGGGCCCTGTATATACAGCATGGGGGTAGCTCTGATACCAGCCAGTTGCAACCCACGGCCATATAGGACCTACAGGCGATGTTCTTGAGTGGATATATGTCGATCTGAGCACAGCTGGGCGTCGTATCTACAGCATGGGGGTAGCTCTGATACCAGCCAGATGCAACCCACGGCCATATAGGACCTACAGGCGATGTTCTTGAGTCGATATATGTCGATCTGAGTACAGCTGGGCCACGTATATACAGCATGGGGGTAGCTGTGATACCAGCCAGCTGAAACCCCGGCTATATAGGACCTACAGGCGATGTTCTTGAGTCGATATATGTCGATCTGAGCACAGCTGGGCCCCGTATATACAGCATGGGGGTAGCTCTGATACCAGCCAGATGCAACCCACGGCCATATAGGACCTACAGGCGATGTTCTTGAGTCGATATATGTCGATCTGAGCATAGCTGGGCCACGTATATACAGCATGGGGGTAGCTGTGATACCAGCCAGCTGCAACCCACGGCTATATAGGACCTACAGGCGATGTTCTTGAGTCGATCTGAGCACAGCTGGGCCCCGTATATACAGCATGGGTGTAGCTCTGATACCAGCCAGATGCAACCCACAGCCATATAGGACCTACAGGCGATGTTCTTGAGTGGATATATGTCGATCTGAGCACAGCTGGGCGCAGTATATACAGCATGAGGGTAGCTCTGATACCAGCCAGATCCAACCCACGGCCATATAGGACCTACAGGCGATGTTCTTGAGTCGATATATGTCGATCTGAGCACAGCTGGGCCACGTATATACAGCATTGGGGTAGCTGTGATACCAGTCAGCTGCAATCCACGGCTATATAGGACCTACAGGCGATGTTCTTAAGTCGATATATGTCGATCTGAGCACAGCTGGGCCCCGTATATACAGCATGGGGGTAGCTCTGATACCAGCCAGATGCAACCCACGGCCATATAGGACCTACAGGCGATGTTCTTGAGTGGATATATGTCGATCTGAGCACAGCTGGACGGCGTATATACAGCATGGGGTTAGCTCTGATACGAGCCAGAAGCAACCTACGGCCATATAGGACCTACAGGCGATGTTCTTGAGTCGATATATGTCGATCTGAGCACAGCTGGGCCACGTATAAACAGCATGGGGGTAGCTGTGATACCAGCCAGCTGCAACCCACGGCTATATAGGACCTACAGGCGATGTTCTTGAGTCGATATATGTCGATCTGATCACAGCTGGGCCCCGTATATACAGCATGGGGGTAGCTCTGATACCAGCCAGATGCAACCCACCGCCATATAGGTCCTACAGGCGATGTTCTTGAGTGGATATATGTCGACCTGAGCACAGTTGGGCGCCGTATATACAGCATGGGGGTAGCTCTGATACCAGCCAGATGCAACCCACGGCCATATAGGACCTAGAGGCGATGTTCTTGAGTCGACACATGTCGATCTGAGCACAGCTGGGCCACGTATATACAGCATGGGGGTAGCTGTGATACCAGCCAGCTGCAACCCACGGCTATATAGGACCTACAGGCGATGTTCTTGAGTCGATATATGTCGATCTGAGCACAGCTGGGCCCCGTATATACAGCATGGGGGTAGCTCTGATACCAGCCAGATGCAACCCACGGCCATATAGGACCTACAGGCGATGTTCTTGAGTGGATATATGTCGATCTGAGCACAGCTGGGCGCCGTATATACAGCAGGGGGTAGCTCTGATACTAGCCAGATGCAACCCACAGCCATATAGGACCTACAGGCGATGTTCTTGAGTCGATATATGTCGATCTGAGCAGAGCTGGGCCACGTATATACAGCATGGGGGTAGCTGTGATACCAGCCAGCTGCAACCCACGGCTATATAGGCCCTACAGGCGATGTTCTTGATTCGATATATGTCGATCTGAGTACAGCTGGGCCACGTATATACAGCATGGGGGTAGCTATGATACCAGCCAGCTGCAACCCACGGCTATATAGGACCTACAGGCGATGTTCTTGAGTTGATCTGAGAACAGCTGGGCCCTGTATATACAGCATGGGGGTAGCTCTGATACCAGCCAGATGCAACCCACGGCCATATAGGACCTACAGGCGATGTTCTTGAGTGGATATATGTCGATCTGAGCACAGCTGGGCGTCGTATCTACAGCATTTGGGTAGCTCTGATACCAGCCAGATGCAACCCACGTCCATATAGGACCTACAGGCGATGTTCTTGAGTCGATATATGTCGATCTGAGTACAGCTGGGCCACGTATATACAGCATGGGGGTAGCTGTGATACCAGCCAGCTGAAACCCCGGCTATATAGGACCTACAGGCGATGTTCTTGAGTCGATATATGTCGATCTGAGCACAGCTGGGCCCCGTATATACAGCATGGGGGTAGCTCTGATACCAGCCAGATGCAACCCACGGCCATATAGGACCTACAGGCGATGTTCTTGAGTCGATATATGTCGATCTGAGCATAGCTGGGCCACGTATATACAGCATGGGGGTAGCTGTGATACCAGCCAGCTGCAACCCACGGCTATATAGGACCTACAGGCGATGTTCTTGAGTCGATCTGAGCACAGCTGGGCCCCGTATATACAGCATGGGGGTATCTCTGATACCAGCCAGATGCAACCCACAGCCATACAGGACCTACAGGCGATGTTCTTGAGTGGATATATGTCGATCTGAGCACAGCTGGGCGCCGTATATACAGCATGAGGGTAGCTCTGATACCAGCCAGATCCAACCCACGGCCATATAGGACCTACAGGCGATGTTCTTGAGTCGATATATGTCGATCTGAGCACAGCTGGGCCCCGTATATACAGCATGGGGGTAGCTCTGATACCAGCCAGATGCAACCCACGGCCATATAGGACCTACAGGCGATGTTCTTGAGTGGATATATGTCGATCTGAGCACAGCTGGGCGCCGTATATACAGCAGGGGGTAGCTCTGATACTAGCCAGATGCAACCCACAGCCATATAGGACCTACAGGCGATGTTCTTGAGTCGATATATGTCGATCTGAGCAGAGCTGGGCCACGTATATACAGCATGGGGGTAGCTGTGATACCAGCCAGCTGCAACCCACGGCTATATAGGCCCTACAGGCGATGTTCTTGATTCGATATATGTCGATCTGAGTACAGCTGGGCCACGTATATACAGCATGGGGGTAGCTGTGATACCAGCCAGCTGCAACCCACGGCTATATAGGACCTACAGGCGATGTTCTTGAGTTGATCTGAGAACAGCTGGGCCCTGTATATACAGCATGGGGGTAGCTCTGATACCAGCCAGATGCAACCCACGGCCATATAGGACCTACAGGCGATGTTCTTGAGTGGATATATGTCGATCTGAGCACAGCTGGGCGTCGTATCTACAGCATTTGGGTAGCTCTGATACCAGCCAGATGCAACCCACGTCCATATAGGACCTACAGGCGATGTTCTTGAGTCGATATATGTCGATCTGAGTACAGCTGGGCCACGTATATACAGCATGGGGGTAGCTGTGATACCAGCCAGCTGAAACCCACGGCTATATAGGACCTACAGGCGATGTTTTTGAGTCGATATATGTCGATCTGAGCACAGCTGGGCCCCGTATATACAGCATGGGAGTAGCTCTGATACCAGCCAGATTCAACCCACGGCCATATAGGACCTATAGGCGATGTTCTTGAGTGGATATATGTCGATCTGAGCACAGCTGGGCGCCGTATATACAGCAAGGGGGTAGCTCTGATACCATTCAGATGCAACCCACGGCCATATAGTACCTACAGGCGATGTTCTTGAGTGGATATATGTCGATCTGAGCACAGCTGGGCGCCATAAATACAGCATGGGGGTAGCTCTGATACCAGCCAGATGCAACCCACGGCCATATAGGACCTACAGGCGATGTTCTTGAGTCGATATATGGCGATCTGAGTACAGATAGGCCACGTATATACAGCATGGGGGTAGCTGTGATACCAGCCAGCTAAAACCCCCGGCTATATAGGACCTACAGACGATGTTCTTGTGTCGATATATGTCGATCTGAGCACAGCTGGGCCCCGTATATACAGCATGGGGGTATCTCTGATACCAGCCAGATGCAACCCACGGCCATATAGGACCTACAGGCGATGTTCTTGAGTGGATATATGTCGATCTGAGCACAGGTAAGCGCCGTATATACAGCATGGGGGTAGCTCTGATACCAGCCAGATGCAACTTACGGCCATATAGGACCTACAGGCGTTGTTCTTGAATCGATATATGTCGATCTGAGCACAGCTGGGCCACGTATATACAGCATGGGGGTAGCTGTGATACCAGCCAACTGCAACCCACGGCTATATAGGACCTACAGGCGATGTTCTTGATTCGATATATGTCGATCTGAGCACAGCTGGGCCCCGTATATGCAGCATGGGGGTGGCTCTGATACCAGCCAGATGCAACCCACGGACATATAGGACCTACAGGCGATGTTCTTGAATCGATATATGTCGATCTGAGCACAGCTGGGCCACGTATATACAGCATGGGGGTAGCTGTGATACCAGCCAGCTGCAACCCACGGCTATATAAGACCTACAGGCGATGTTCTTGATTCGATATATGTCGATCTGAGCACAGCTGGGCCCCGTATATACAGCATGGGGGTAGCTCTGATACCAGCCAGATGCAACCCACGGCCATATAGGACCTACAGGCGATGTTCTTGAGTGGATATATGTCGATCTGAGCACAGCTGGATGCCATATATACAGTATGGGGGTAGCTCTGATACCAGCCAGATGAAACCCACGGCCATATAGGACCTACAGGCGATGTTCTTGAGTCGATATATGTCGATCTGAGCACAGCTGGGCGCCGTATATACAGCATGGGGGTAGCTCTGATACCAGCCAGATGCAACCCACGGCCATACAGGACCTACAGGCGATGTTCTTGAGTCGATATATGTCGATCTGAGCACAGCTGGGCCACGTATATACAGCATGGGGGTAGCTGTGATACCAGCCAGCTGCAACCCACGGCTATATAGGACCTACAGGCGATGTTCTTGAATCGATCTGAGCACAGCTGGGCCCTCTATATACAGAATGGGCGTAGCTCTGATACCAGCCAGATGCAACCCACGGCCATATAGAACCTACAGGCGATGTTCTTGAGTGGATATATATCGATCTGAGCACAGCTGGGCGCCGTATATACAGCATGGGGGTAGCTCTGATACCATTCAGATGCAACCCACGGCCATATAGGACCTACAGGCGATGTTCTTGAGTCGATATATGTCGATCTGAGCACAGCTGGGCCACGTATATACAGCATGGAGGTAGCTGTGATACCAGCCAGCTGCAACCCACGGCTATATAGGACCTACAGGCGATGTTCTTGAGTCGATATATGTCGATCTGAGCACAGCTGGGCCCCGTATATATAGCATGGGGGTAGCTCTGATACCAGCCAGATGCAACCCACGGCCATATAGTACCTACAGGCGATTTTCTTGAGTGGATATATGTCGATCTGAGCACAGCTGGGCGCCGTATATACAGCATGGGCATAGCTCTGATACCAGCCAGATGCAACCCACGGCCATATAGGACCTACAGGCGATGTTCTTGAGTCGATATATGTCGATCTGAGCACAGCTGGGCCACGTATATACAGCATGGGGGTAGCTGTGATACCAGCCAGCTGCAACCGACGGCTATATAGGACCTATAGGCGCTGTTCTTGAGTCGATCTGAGCTCAGCTGGGCCCCGTATATACAGCATGGGGGTAGCTCTGATACCAGCCAGATGCAACCCACGGCCATATAGGACCCACAGGCGATGTTCTTGAGTGGATATATGTCGATCTGAGCACAGCTGGGCGCCGTATATACAGCATGGGGGTAGATCTGATACCAGCCAGATGCAACCCACGGCCATATAGGACCTACAGGCGATGTTCTTGAATCGATATATGTCGTTCTGAGCACAGCTGGGCCACGTATATACAGCATGGGGGTAGCTGTGATACCAGTGAGCTGCAACCCACGGCTATATAGGACCTACAGGCGATGTTCTTGAGTCGATATATGTCGATCTGAGCACAGCTGGGCCTCGTATATACAGCATGGGGGTAGCTCTGATACCAGCCAGATTCAACCCACGGCCATATAGGACCTATAGGCGATGTTCTTGAGTGGATATATGTCGATCTGAGCACAGCTGGGCGCCGTATATACAGCATGGGGGGTAGCTCTGATACCATTCAGATGCAACCCACGGCCATATAGGACCTACAGGCGATGTTCTTGAGTGGATATATGTCGATCTGAGCACAGCTGGGCGCCATAAATACAGCATGGGGGTAGCTCTGATACCAGCCAGATGCAACCCACGGCCATATAGGACCTACAGGCGATGTTCTTGAGTCGATATATGTCGATCTGAGCACAGCTGGGCCACGTATATACAGCATGGGGGTAGCTGTGATACCAGCCAGCTGCAACCCACGGCTATATAGGACCTACGGGCGATGTTCTTGAGTCGATCTGAGCACAGCTGGGCCGCGTATATACAGCATGGGGGTAGCTGTGATACCAGCCAGATGCAACCCACGGCCATATAGGACCTACAGGCGATGTTCTTGAGTGGATATATGTCGATCTGAGCACAGCTGGGCGTCGTATCTACAGCATGGGGGTAGCTCTGATACCAGCCAGATGCAACCCACGGCCATATAGGAGCTACAGGCGATGTTCTTGAGTCGATATATGTCGATTTGAGTACAGCTGGGCCACGTATATACAGCATGGGGGTAGCTGTGATACCAGCCAGCTGAAACCCCGGCATATAGGACCTACAGGCGATGTTCTTGAGTCGATATATGTCGATCTGAGCACAGCTGGGCCCCGTATATACAGCATGGGGGTAGCTCTGATACCAGCCAGATGCAAACCACGGCCATATAGGACCTACAGGCGATGTTCTTGAGTGGATATATGTCGATCTGAGCACAGCTGGGCGTCGTATGTACAGCATGGGGGTAGCTCTGATACCAGCCAGATGCAACCCACGGCCATATAGGACCTACAGGCGATGTTCTTGAATCGATATATGTCGATCTGAGCACAGCTGGGCCACGTAGATACAGCATGGGGGTAGCTGTGATACCAGCCAGCTGCAACCCACAGCTATATAGGATCTACAGGCGATGTTCTTGATTTGATATATGTCGATCTAAGCACAGCTGGGCCCCGTATATACAGCATGGGGGTAGCTCTGATACCAGCCAGATGCAACCCACGGCCATATGGGACCTACAGGCGATGTTCTTGAGTGAATATATGTCGATCTGAGCACAGCTGGGTGCCGTATATACAGCATGGGGGTAGCTCTGATACCAGCCAGATGAAACCCACGGCCATATAGGACCTACAGGCGATGTTCTTGAGTCGATATATGTCGATCTGAGCACAGCTGGGCCACGTATATACAGCATGGGTGTAGCTGTGATACCAGCCAGCTGCAACCCACTGCTATATAGGACCTACAGGCGATGTTCTTGAGTCGATATATGTTGATCTGAGCACAGCTGGGCCCCGTATATACAGCATGGGGGTAGCTCTGATACCAGACAGATGCAACCCACGGCCAAATAGGACCTACAGGCGATGTTCTTGATTTGATATATGTCGATCTGAGCACAGCTGGGCCCCGTATATACAGCATGGGGGTAGCTCTGATACCAGCCAGATGCAACCCACGGCCATATGGGACCTACAGGCGATGTTCTTGAGTGAATATATGTCGATCTGAGCACAGCTGGGTGCCGTATATACAGCATGGGGGTAGCTCTGATACCAGCCAGATGAATCCCACGGCCATATAGGACCTACAGGCGATGTTCTTGAGTCGATATATGTCGATCTGAGCACAGCTGGGCCACGTATATACAGCATGGGTGTAGCTGTGATACCAGCCAGCTGCAACCCACTGCTATATAGGACCTACAGGCGATGTTCTTGAGTCGATATATGTCGATTTGAGCACAGCTGGGTCACGTATATACAGCATGGGGGTAGCTGTGATACCAGCCAGCTGCAACCCACGACTATATAGGACCTACAGGCTATGTTCTTGAGTCGATCTGAGCACAGCTGGGCCCCGTATATACAGCATGGGGGTAGCTCTGATACCAGCCAGATGCAACCCACGGCCATATAGGACCTACAAGCGATGTTCTTGAGTGGATATATGTCGATATGAGCACAGCTGGGCGCCGTATATACAGCATGGGGGTAGATCTGATACCAGCCAGATGCAACCCACGGCCATATAGGAACTACAGGCGATGTTCCTGAATCGATATATGTCGTTCTGAGCACAGCTGGGCCACGTATATACAGCATGGAGGTAGCTGTGATACCAGCCAGCTGCAACCCACGGCTATATAGGACTTACAGGCGATGTTCTTGAGTCGATATATGTCGATCTGAGCACAGCTGGGCCCCGTATATACATCATGGGGGTAGCTCTGATACCAGCCAGATGCAACCCACGACCATATAGGACCTACAGGCGATGTTCTTGAGTGGATATATGTCGATCTGAGCACAGCTGGGCGCTGTATATACAGCATGGGGGTAGCTCTGATACCATTGAGATGCAACCCACGGCCATATAGGACCTACAGGCGATGTTCTTGAGTCGATATATGTCGATCTGAGCACAGCTGGGCCCCGTATATACAGCATGGGGGTAGCTCTGATACCAGCCAGATGCAACCTACGGCCATATAGGACCTACAGGCCATGTTCTTGAGTGGATATATGTCGATCTGAGCACAGCTGAGCGCCGTATATACAGCATGGGGGTAGCTCTGATACCAGCCAGATGCAACCCACGGCCATATAGGACCTACAGGCGATGTTCTTGAGTCGATATATGTCGATTTGAGCACAGCTGGGCCACGTATATACAGCATGGGGGCAGCTGTGATACCAGCCAGCTGCAACCCACGGCTATATTGGACATACAGGCGATGTTCTTGAGTCGATATATGTCGATCTGAGCACAGCTGGGCCCCGTATATACAGCATGGGGGTAGCTCTGATACCAGCCAGATGCTACCCACGGCCATATAGGACCTACAGGCGATGTTATTGAGTGGATATATGTCGATCTGAGTACAGCTGGGCCACGTATATACAGCATGGGGGTAGCTGTGATACCAGCCAGCTGAAACCCCGGCTATATAGGACCTACAGGCGATGTTCTTGAGTCGATATATGTCGATCTGAGCACAGCTGGGCCCCGTATATACAGCATGGGGGTAGCTCTGATACCAGCCAGATGCAACCCACGGCCATATAGGACCTACAGGCGATGTTCTTGAGTGGATATATGTCGATCTGAGCACAGCTGGGCGTCGTATCTACAGCATGGGGGTAGCTCTGATACCAGCCAGATGCAACCCACGGCCATATAGGACCTACAGGCGATGTTCTTGAGTCGATATATGTCGATTTGAGTACAGCTGGGCCACTTATATACAGCATGGGGGTAGCTGTGATACCAGCCAGCTGAAACCCCGGCATATAGGACCTACAGGCGATGTTCTTGAGTCGATATATGTCGATCTGAGCACAGCTGGGCCCCGTATATACAGCATAGGGGTAGCTCTGATACCAGCCAGATGCAAACCACGGCCATATAGGACCTACAGGCGATGTTCTTGAGTGGATATATGTCGATCTGAGCACAGCTGGGCGTCGTATGTACAGCATGGGGGTAGCTCTGATACCAGCCAGATGCAACCCACGGCCATATAGGACCTACAGGCGTTGTTCTTGAGTCGATATATGTCGATCTGAGTACAGCTGGGCCACGTATATACAGCATGGGGGTAGCTGTGATACCAGCCAGCTGAAACCCCGGCTATATAGGACCTACAGGCGATGTTCTTGAGTCGATATATGTCGATCTGAGCACAGCTGGGCCCCGTATATACAGCATGGGGGTAGCTCTGATACCAGACAGATGCAACCCACGGCCAAATAGGACCTACAGGCGATGTTCTTGAGTGGATATATGTCGATCTGAGCACAGCTGGGCGCCGTATATACAGCATGGGGGTAGCTCTGATACCAGCCAGATGCAACCCACGGCCATATAGGACCTACAGGCGATGTTCTTGAGTGGATATATATCGATCTGAGCACAGCTGGGCGCCGTATATACAGCCTGGGGGTAGCTCTGATACCATTCAGATGCAACCCACGGCCATATAGGACCTACAGGCGATGTTCTTGAGTCGATATATGTCGATCTGAGCACAGCTGGGCCACGTATATACAGCATGGGGGTAGCTGTGATACCAGCCAGCTGCAACCCACGGCTATATAGGACCTACAGGCGTTGTTCTTGAGTCGATATATGTCGATCTGAGCACAGCTGGGCCACGTATATACAGCATGGGTGTAGCTGTGATACCAGCCAGCTGCAACCCACTGCTATATAGGACCTACAGGCGATGTTCTTGAGTCGATATATGTTGATCTGAGCACAGCTGGGCCCCGTATATACAGCATGGGGGTAGCTCTGATACCAGACAGATGCAACCCACGGCCAAATAGGACCTACAGGCGATGTTCTTGAGTGGATATATGTCGATCTGAGCACAGCTGGGCCCCGTATATACAGCATGGGGGTAGCTCTGATACCAGACAGATGCAACCCACGGCCAAATAGGACCTACAGGCGATGTTCTTGAGTGGATAAATGTCGATCTGAGCACAGCTGGGCGCCGTATATACAGCATGGGGGTAGCTCTGATACCAGCCAGATGCAACCCACGGACATATAGGACCTACAGGCGATGTTCTTGAATCGATATATGTCGATCTGAGCACAGCTGGGCCACGTATATACAGCATGGGGGTAGCTGTGATACCAGCCAGCTGCAACCCACGGCTATATAGGATCTACAGGCGATGTTCTTGATTTGATATATGTCGATCTGAGCACAGCTGGGCCCCGTATATACAGCATGGGGGTAGCTCTGATACCAGCCAGATGCAACCCACGGCCATATGGGACCTACAGGCGATGTTCTTGAGTGAATATATGTCAATCTGAGCACAGCTGGGTGCCGTATATACAGCATGGGGGTAGCTCTGATACCAGCCAGATGAAACCCACGGCCATATAGGACCTACAGGCGATGTTCTTGAGTCGATATATGTCGATCTGAGCACAGCTGGGCCACGTATATACAGCATGGGTGTAGCTGTGATACCAGCCAGCTGCAACCCACTGCTATATAGGACCTACAGGCGATGTTCTTGAGTCGATATATGTTGATCTGAGCACAGCTGGGCCCCGTATATACAGCATGGGGGTAGCTCTGATACCAGACAGATGCAACCCACGGCCAAATAGGACCTACAGGCGATGTTCTTGAGTGGATATATGTCGATCTGAGCACAGCTGGGCGCCGTATATACAGCATGGGGGTAGCTCTGATACCAGCCAGATGCAACCCACGGCCATATAGGACCTACAGGCGATGTTCTTGAGTGGATATATATCGATCTGAGCACAGCTGGGCGCCGTATATACAGCCTGAGGGTAGCTCTGATACCATTCAGATGCAACCCACGGCCATATAGGACCTACAGGCGATGTTCTTGAGTCGATATATGTCGATCTGAGCACAGCTGGGCCACGTATATACAGCATGGGGGTAGCTGTGATACCAGCCAGCTGCAACCCACGGCTATATAGGACCTACAGGCGTTGTTCTTGAGTCGATATATGTCGATCTGAGCACAGCTGGGCCACGTATATACAGCATGGGTGTAGCTGTGATACCAGCCAGCTGCAACCCACTGCTATATAGGACCTACAGGCGATGTTCTTGAGTCGATATATGTTGATCTGAGCACAGCTGGGCCCCGTATATACAGCATGGGGGTAGCTCTGATACCAGACAGATGCAACCCACGGCCAAATAGGACCTACAGGCGATGTTCTTGAGTGGATATATGTCGATCTGAGCACAGCTGGGCGCCGTATATACAGCATGGAGGTAGCTGTGATACCAGCCAGCTGTAACCCACGGCTATATAGGACCTACAGGCGATGTCCTTGAGTCGATCTGAGCACAGCTGGGCCCCGTATATACAGCATGGGGGTAGCTCTGATTCCAGCCAGAAGCAACCGACGGCCATATAGGACCTACAGGCGATGTTCTTGAGTGGATATATATCGATCTGAGCACAGCTGGGCGCCGTATATACAGCATGGGGGTAGCTCTGATACCATTCAGATGCAACCCACGGCCATATAGGAACTACAGGCGATGTTCTTGAGTCGATATATGTTGATCTGAGCACAGCTGGGCCACGTATATACAGCATGGGGGTAGCTGTGATACCAGCCAGCTGCAACCCACGGCTATATAGGACCTACAGGCGATGTACTTGAGTCGATATATGTCGATCTGAGCACAGCTGGGCCACGTATATACAGCATGGGGGTAGCTCTGATACCAGCCAGATGCAACCCACGGCCATATAGGACCTACAGGCGATTTTCTTGAGTGGATATATGTCGATCTGAGCACAGCTGGGCGCCGTATATACAGCATGGGATTAGCTCTGATACCAGCCAGATGCAACCCACGGCCATATAGGACCTACAGGCGATGTTCTTGAGTCGATATATGTCGATCTGAGCACAGCTGGGCCACGTATATACAGCATGGGGGTATCTGTGATACCAGCCAGCTGCAACCCACGGCTATATAGGACCTACAGGCGATGTTCTTGAGTCGATATATGTCGATCTGAGTACAGCTAGGCCACGTATATACAGCATGGGGGTAGCTGTGATACCAGCCAGCTAAAACCCCCGGCTATATAGGACCTACAGACGATGTTCTTGAGTCGATATATGTCTATCTGAGCACAGCTGGGCCCCGTATATACAGCATGGGGGTATCTCTGATACCAGCCAGATGCAACCCACGGCCATATAGGACCTACAGGCGATGTTCTTGAGTGGATATATGTCGATCTGAGCGCAGGTGGGCGCCGTATATACAGCATGGGGGTAGCTCTGATACCAGCCAGATGCAACCCACGGCCATATAGGACCTACAGGCGATGTTCTTGAATCGATATATGTCGATCTGAGCACAGCTGGGCCACGTATATACAGCATGGGGGTAGCTGTGATACCAGCCAGCTGCAACCCACGGCTATATAGGACCTACAGGCGATGTTCTTGATTCGATATATGTCGATCTGAGCACAGCTGGGCCCCGTATATACAGGATGGGGGTAGCTCTGATACCAGCCAGATGCAACCCACGGACATATAGGACCTACAGGCGATGTTCTTGAATCGATATATGTCGATCTGAGCACAGCTGGGCCACGTATATACAGCATGGGGGTAGCTGTGATACCAGCCAGCTGCAACCCACGGCTATATAAGACCTACAGGCGATGTTCTTGATTCGATATATGTCGATCTGAGCACAGCTGGGCCCCGTATATACAGCATGGGGGTAGCTCTGATACCAGCCAGATGCAACCCACGGCCATATAGGACCTACAGGCGATGTTCTTGTGTGGATATATGTCGATCTGAGCACAGCTGGGTGCCATATATACAGCATGGGGGTAGCTCTGATACCAGCCAGATGAAAACCACGGCCATATAGGACCTACAGGCGATGTTCTTGAGTCGATATATGTCGATCTGAGCAGAGCTGGGCCACGTATATACAGCATGGGTGTATCTGTGATACCAGCCAGCTGCAACCCACGGCTATATAGGACCTACAGGCGATGTTCTTGAGTCTATATATGTTGATCTGAGCACAGCTGGGCCCCGTATATACAGCATGGGGGTAGCTGTGATACCAGCCAGCTGCAACCCACGGCCAAATAGGACCTACAGGCGATGTTCTTGAGTGGATATATGTCGATCTGAGCACAGCTGGGCGCCGTATATACAGCATGGGGGTAGCTCTGATACCAGCCAGATGCAACCCACGGCCATACAGGACCTACAGGCGAGGTTCTTGAGTCGATATATGTCGATCTGAGCACAGCTGGGCCACGTATATACAGCATGGGGGTAGCTGTGATACCAGCCAGCTGCAACCCACGGCTATATAGGACCTACAGGCGATGTTCTTGAGTCGATCTGAGCACAGCTGGGCCCTGTATATACAGCATGGGGGTAGTTCTGATACCAGCCAGATGCAACCCACGGCCATATAGGACCTACAGGCGATGTTCTTGAGTGGATATATATATATATCGATCTGGGCACAGCTGGGCGCCGTATATACAGCATGGAGGTAGCTCTGATACCATTCAGATGCAACCCACGGCCATATAGGACCTACAGGCGATGTTCTTGAGTCGATATATGTCGATCTGAGCACAGCTGGGCCACGTATATACAGCATGGAGGTAGCTGTGATACCAGCCAGCTGCAACCCACGGCTATATAGGACCTACAGGCGATGTACTTGAGTCGATATATGTCGATATGAGCACAGCTGGGCCACGTATATACAGCATGGGGGTAGCTCTGATACCAGCCAGATGCAACCCACGGCCATATAGGACCTACAGGCGATTTTCTTGAGTGGATATATGTCGATCTGAGCACAGCTGGGCGCCGTATATACAGCATGGGATTAGCTCTGATACCAGCCAGATGCAACCCACGGCCATATAGGACCTACAGGCGATGTTCTTGAGTCGATATATGTCGATCTGAGCACAGCTGGGCCACGTATATACAGCATGGGTGTATCTGTGATACCAGCCAGCTGCAACCCACGGCTATATAGGACCTACAGGCGATGTTCTTGAGTCTATATATGTTGATCTGAGCACAGCTGGGCCCCGTATATACAGCATGGGGGTAGCTGTGATACCAGCCAGCTGCAACCCACGGCCAAATAGGACCTACAGGCGATGTTCTTGAGTCGATATATGTCGATCTGAGCACAGCTGGGCGCCGTATATACAGCATGGGGGTAGCTCTGATACCAGCCAGATGCAACCCACGGCCATATAGGACCTACAGGCGATGTTCTTGAGTCGATATATGTCGATCTGAGCACAGCTGGGCCACGTATATACAGCATGGGGGTAGCTGTGATACCAGCCAGCTGCAACCCACGGCTATATAGGACCTACAGGCGATGTTCTTGAGTCGATCTGAGCACAGCTGGGCCCTGTATATACAGCATGGGGGTAGCTCTGATACCAGCCAGATGCAACCCACGGCCATATAGGACCTACAGGCGATGTTCTTGAATCGATATATGTCGATCTGAGCACAGCTGGGCCACGTATATACAGCATGGGGGTAGCTGTGATACCAGCCAGCTGCAACCCACGGCTATATAGGACCTACAGGCGATGTTCTTGATTCGATATATGTCGATCTGAGCACAGCTGGGCCCCGTATATACAGGATGGGGGTAGCTCTGATACCAGCCAGATGCAACCCACGGACATATAGGACCTACAGGCGATGTTCTTGAATCGATATATGTCGATCTGAGCACAGCTGGGCCACGTATATACAGCATGGGGGTAGCTGTGATACCAGCCAGCTGCAACCCACGGCTATATAAGACCTACAGGCGATGTTCTTGATTCGATATATGTCGATCTGAGCACAGCTGGGCCCCGTATATACAGCATGGGGGTAGCTCTGATACCAGCCAGATGCAACCCACGGCCATATAGGACCTACAGGCGATGTTCTTGTGTGGATATATGTCGATCTGAGCACAGCTGGGTGCCATATATACAGCATGGGGGTAGCTCTGATACCAGCCAGATGAAAACCACGGCCATATAGGACCTACAGGCGATGTTCTTGAGTCGATATATGTCGATCTGAGCAGAGCTGGGCCACGTATATACAGCATGGGTGTATCTGTGATACCAGCCAGCTGCAACCCACGGCTATATAGGACCTACAGGCGATGTTCTTGAGTCTATATATGTTGATCTGAGCACAGCTAAGCCCCGTATATACAGCATGGGGGTAGCTGTGATACCAGCCAGCTGCAACCCACGGCCAAATAGGACCTACAGGCGATGTTCTTGAGTGGATATATGTCGATCTGAGCACAGCTGGGCGCCGTATATACAGCATGGGGGTAGCTCTGATACCAGCCAGATGCAACCCACGGCCATACAGGACCTACAGGCGAGGTTCTTGAGTCGATATATGTCGATCTGAGCACAGCTGGGCCACGTATATACAGCATGGGGGTAGCTGTGATACCAGCCAGCTGCAACCCACGGCTATATAGGACCTACAGGCGATGTTCTTGAGTCGATCTGAGCACAGCTGGGCCCTGTATATACAGCATGGGGGTAGCTCTGATACCAGCCAGATGCAACCCACGGCCATATAGGACCTACAGGCGATGTTCTTGAGTGGATATATATATCGATCTGGGCACAGCTGGGCGCCGTATATACAGCATGGAGGTAGCTCTGATACCATTCAGATGCAACCCACGGCCATATAGGACCTACAGGCGATGTTCTTGAGTCGATATATGTCGATCTGAGCACAGCTGGGCCACGTATATACAGCATGGAGGTAGCTGTGATACCAGCCAGCTGCAACCCACGGCTATATAGGACCTACAGGCGATGTTCTTGAGTCGATATATGTCGATCTGAGCACAGCTGGGCCCCGTATATACAGCATGGGGGGTAGCTCTGATACCAGCCAGATGCAACCCACGGCCATATAGGACCTACAGGCCATTTTCTTGAGTCGATATATGTCGATCTGAGTACAGCTGGGCCACGTATATACAGCATGGGGGTAGCTGTGATACCAGCCAGCTGAAACCCCGGCTATATAGGACCTACAGGCGATGTTCTTGATTCGATATATGTCGATCTGAGCACAGCTGGGCCCCGTATATACAGCATGGGGGTAGCTCTGATACCAGCCAGATGCAACTCACGGACATATAGGACCTACAGGCGATGTTCTTGAATCGATATATGTCGATCTGAGCACAGCTGGGCCACGTATATACAGCATGGGGGTATCTGTGATACCAGCCAGCTGCAACCCACGGCTATATAAGACCTACAGGCGATGTTTTTGATTCGATATATGTCGATCTGAGCACAGCTGGGCCCCGTATATACAGCATGGGGGTAGCTCTGATACCAGCCAGATGCAACCCACCGCCATATAGGTCCTACAGGCGATGTTCTTGAGTGGATATATGTCGACCTGAGCACAGTTGGGCGCCGTATATACAGCATGGGGGTAGCTCTGATACCAGCCAGATGCAACCCACGGCCATATAGGACCTAGAGGCGATGTTCTTGAGTCGACACATGTCGATCTGAGCACAGCTGGGCCACGTATATACAGCATGGGGGTAGCTGTGATACCAGCCAGCTGCAACCCACGGCTATATAGGACCTACAGGCGATGTTCTTGAGTCGATATATGTCGATCTGAGCACAGCTGGGCCCCGTATATACAGCATGGGGGTAGCTCTGATACCAGCCAGATGCAACCCACGGCCATATAGGACCTACAGGCGATGTTCTTGAGTGGATATATGTCGATCTGAGCACAGCTGGGCGCCGTATATACAGCAGGGGGTAGCTCTGATACTAGCCAGATGCAACCCACAGCCATATAGGACCTACAGGCGATGTTCTTGAGTCGATATATGTCGATCTGAGCAGAGCTGGGCCACGTATATACAGCATGGGGGTAGCTGTGATACCAGCCAGCTGCAACCCACGGCTATATAGGCCCTACAGGCGATGTTCTTGATTCGATATATGTCGATCTGAGTACAGCTGGGCCACGTATATACAGCATGGGGGTAGCTATGATACCAGCCAGCTGCAACCCACGGCTATATAGGACCTACAGGCGATGTTCTTGAGTTGATCTGAGAACAGCTGGGCCCTGTATATACAGCATGGGGGTAGCTCTGATACCAGCCAGATGCAACCCACGGCCATATAGGACCTACAGGCGATGTTCTTGAGTGGATATATGTCGATCTGAGCACAGCTGGGCGTCGTATCTACAGCATTTGGGTAGCTCTGATACCAGCCAGATGCAACCCACGTCCATATAGGACCTACAGGCGATGTTCTTGAGTCGATATATGTCGATCTGAGTACAGCTGGGCCACGTATATACAGCATGGGGGTAGCTGTGATACCAGCCAGCTGAAACCCCGGCTATATAGGACCTACAGGCGATGTTCTTGAGTCGATATATGTCGATCTGAGCACAGCTGGGCCCCGTATATACAGCATGGGGGTAGCTCTGATACCAGCCAGATGCAACCCACGGCCATATAGGACCTACAGGCGATGTTCTTGAGTCGATATATGTCGATCTGAGCATAGCTGGGCCACGTATATACAGCATGGGGGTAGCTGTGATACCAGCCAGCTGCAACCCACGGCTATATAGGACCTACAGGCGATGTTCTTGAGTCGATCTGAGCACAGCTGGGCCCCGTATATACAGCATGGGGGTATCTCTGATACCAGCCAGATGCAACCCACAGCCATACAGGACCTACAGGCGATGTTCTTGAGTGGATATATGTCGATCTGAGCACAGCTGGGCGCCGTATATACAGCATGAGGGTAGCTCTGATACCAGCCAGATCCAACCCACGGCCATATAGGACCTACAGGCGATGTTCTTGAGTCGATATATGTCGATCTGAGCACAGCTGGGCCCCGTATATACAGCATGGGGGTAGCTCTGATACCAGCCAGATGCAACCCACGGCCATATAGGACCTACAGGCGATGTTCTTGAGTGGATATATGTCGATCTGAGCACAGCTGGGCGCCGTATATACAGCAGGGGGTAGCTCTGATACTAGCCAGATGCAACCCACAGCCATATAGGACCTACAGGCGATGTTCTTGAGTCGATATATGTCGATCTGAGCAGAGCTGGGCCACGTATATACAGCATGGGGGTAGCTGTGATACCAGCCAGCTGCAACCCACGGCTATATAGGCCCTACAGGCGATGTTCTTGATTCGATATATGTCGATCTGAGTACAGCTGGGCCACGTATATACAGCATGGGGGTAGCTGTGATACCAGCCAGCTGCAACCCACGGCTATATAGGACCTACAGGCGATGTTCTTGAGTTGATCTGAGAACAGCTGGGCCCTGTATATACAGCATGGGGGTAGCTCTGATACCAGCCAGATGCAACCCACGGCCATATAGGACCTACAGGCGATGTTCTTGAGTGGATATATGTCGATCTGAGCACAGCTGGGCGTCGTATCTACAGCATTTGGGTAGCTCTGATACCAGCCAGATGCAACCCACGTCCATATAGGACCTACAGGCGATGTTCTTGAGTCGATATATGTCGATCTGAGTACAGCTGGGCCACGTATATACAGCATGGGGGTAGCTGTGATACCAGCCAGCTGAAACCCACGGCTATATAGGACCTACAGGCGATGTTTTTGAGTCGATATATGTCGATCTGAGCACAGCTGGGCCCCGTATATACAGCATGGGGGTAGCTCTGATACCAGCCAGATTCAACCCACGGCCATATAGGACCTATAGGCGATGTTCTTGAGTGGATATATGTCGATCTGAGCACAGCTGGGCGCCGTATATACAGCAAGGGGGTAGCTCTGATACCATTCAGATGCAACCCACGGCCATATAGTACCTACAGGCGATGTTCTTGAGTGGATATATGTCGATCTGAGCACAGCTGGGCGCCATAAATACAGCATGGGGGTAGCTCTGATACCAGCCAGATGCAACCCACGGCCATATAGGACCTACAGGCGATGTTCTTGAGTCGATATATGGCGATCTGAGTACAGATAGGCCACGTATATACAGCATGGGGGTAGCTGTGATACCAGCCAGCTAAAACCCCCGGCTATATAGGACCTACAGACGATGTTCTTGAGTCGATATATGTCGATCTGAGCACAGCTGGGCCCCGTATATACAGCATGGGGGTATCTCTGATACCAGCCAGATGCAACCCACGGCCATATAGGACCTACAGGCGATGTTCTTGAGTGGATATATGTCGATCTGAGCACAGGTAAGCGCCGTATATACAGCATGGGGGTAGCTCTGATACCAGCCAGATGCAACTTACGGCCATATAGGACCTACAGGCGTTGTTCTTGAATCGATATATGTCGATCTGAGCACAGCTGGGCCACGTATATACAGCATGGGGGTAGCTGTGATACCAGCCAACTGCAACCCACGGCTATATAGGACCTACAGGCGATGTTCTTGATTCGATATATGTCGATCTGAGCACAGCTGGGCCCCGTATATGCAGCATGGGGGTGGCTCTGATACCAGCCAGATGCAACCCACGGACATATAGGACCTACAGGCGATGTTCTTGAATCGATATATGTCGATCTGAGCACAGCTGGGCCACGTATATACAGCATGGGGGTAGCTGTGATACCAGCCAGCTGCAACCCACGGCTATATAAGACCTACAGGCGATGTTCTTGATTCGATATATGTCGATCTGAGCACAGCTGGGCCCCGTATATACAGCATGGGGGTAGCTCTGATACCAGCCAGATGCAACCCACGGCCATATAGGACCTACAGGCGATGTTCTTGAGTGGATATATGTCGATCTGAGCACAGCTGGATGCCATATATACAGTATGGGGGTAGCTCTGATACCAGCCAGATGAAACCCACGGCCATATAGGACCTACAGGCGATGTTCTTGAGTCGATATATGTCGATCTGAGCACAGCTGGGCGCCGTATATACAGCATGGGGGTAGCTCTGATACCAGCCAGATGCAACCCACGGCCATACAGGACCTACAGGCGATGTTCTTGAGTCGATATATGTCGATCTGAGCACAGCTGGGCCACGTATATACAGCATGGGGGTAGCTGTGATACCAGCCAGCTGCAACCCACGGCTATATAGGACCTACAGGCGATGTTCTTGAATCGATCTGAGCACAGCTGGGCCCTCTATATACAGAATGGGCGTAGCTCTGATACCAGCCAGATGCAACCCACGGCCATATAGAACCTACAGGCGATGTTCTTGAGTGGATATATATCGATCTGAGCACAGCTGGGCGCCGTATATACAGCATGGGGGTAGCTCTGATACCATTCAGATGCAACCCACGGCCATATAGGACCTACAGGCGATGTTCTTGAGTCGATATATGTCGATCTGAGCACAGCTGGGCCACGTATATACAGCATGGAGGTAGCTGTGATACCAGCCAGCTGCAACCCACGGCTATATAGGACCTACAGGCGATGTTCTTGAGTCGATATATGTCGATCTGAGCACAGCTGGGCCCCGTATATATAGCATGGGGGTAGCTCTGATACCAGCCAGATGCAACCCACGGCCATATAGTACCTACAGGCGATTTTCTTGAGTGGATATATGTCGATCTGAGCACAGCTGGGCGCCGTATATACAGCATGGGCATAGCTCTGATACCAGCCAGATGCAACCCACGGCCATATAGGACCTACAGGCGATGTTCTTGAGTCGATATATGTCGATCTGAGCACAGCTGGGCCACGTATATACAGCATGGGGGTAGCTGTGATACCAGCCAGCTGCAACCGACGGCTATATAGGACCTATAGGCGCTGTTCTTGAGTCGATCTGAGCTCAGCTGGGCCCCGTATATACAGCATGGGGGTAGCTCTGATACCAGCCAGATGCAACCCACGGCCATATAGGACCCACAGGCGATGTTCTTGAGTGGATATATGTCGATCTGAGCACAGCTGGGCGCCGTATATACAGCATGGGGGTAGATCTGATACCAGCCAGATGCAACCCACGGCCATATTGGACCTACAGGCGATGTTCTTGAATCGATATATGTCGTTCTGAGCACAGCTGGGCCACGTATATACAGCATGGGGGTAGCTGTGATACCAGTGAGCTGCAACCCACGGCTATATAGGACCTACAGGCGATGTTCTTGAGTCGATATATGTCGATCTGAGCACAGCTGGGCCTCGTATATACAGCATGGGGGTAGCTCTGATACCAGCCAGATTCAACCCACGGCCATATAGGACCTATAGGCGATGTTCTTGAGTGGATATATGTCGATCTGAGCACAGCTGGGCGCCGTATATACAGCATGGGGGGTAGCTCTGATACCATTCAGATGCAACCCACGGCCATATAGGACCTACAGGCGATGTTCTTGAGTGGATATATGTCGATCTGAGCACAGCTGGGCGCCATAAATACAGCATGGGGGTAGCTCTGATACCAGCCAGATGCAACCCACGGCCATATAGGACCTACAGGCGATGTTCTTGAGTCGATATATGTCGATCTGAGCACAGCTGGGCCACGTATATACAGCATGGGGGTAGCTGTGATACCAGCCAGCTGCAACCCACGGCTATATAGGACCTACGGGCGATGTTCTTGAGTCGATCTGAGCACAGCTGGGCCGCGTATATACAGCATGGGGGTAGCTGTGATACCAGCCAGATGCAACCCACGGCCATATAGGACCTACAGGCGATGTTCTTGAGTGGATATATGTCGATCTGAGCACAGCTGGGCGTCGTATCTACAGCATGGGGGTAGCTCTGATACCAGCCAGATGCAACCCACGGCCATATAGGAGCTACAGGCGATGTTCTTGAGTCGATATATGTCGATTTGAGTACAGCTGGGCCACGTATATACAGCATGGGGGTAGCTGTGATACCAGCCAGCTGAAACCCCGGCATATAGGACCTACAGGCGATGTTCTTGAGTCGATATATGTCGATCTGAGCACAGCTGGGCCCCGTATATACAGCATGGGGGTAGCTCTGATACCAGCCAGATGCAAACCACGGCCATATAGGACCTACAGGCGATGTTCTTGAGTGGATATATGTCGATCTGAGCACAGCTGGGCGTCGTATGTACAGCATGGGGGTAGCTCTGATACCAGCCAGATGCAACCCACGGCCATATAGGACCTACAGGCGATGTTCTTGAATCGATATATGTCGATCTGAGCACAGCTGGGCCACGTAGATACAGCATGGGGGTAGCTGTGATACCAGCCAGCTGCAACCCACAGCTATATAGGATCTACAGGCGATGTTCTTGATTTGATATATGTCGATCTAAGCACAGCTGGGCCCCGTATATACAGCATGGGGGTAGCTCTGATACCAGCCAGATGCAACCCACGGCCATATGGGACCTACAGGCGATGTTCTTGAGTGAATATATGTCGATCTGAGCACAGCTGGGTGCCGTATATACAGCATGGGGGTAGCTCTGATACCAGCCAGATGAAACCCACGGCCATATAGGACCTACAGGCGATGTTCTTGAGTCGATATATGTCGATCTGAGCACAGCTGGGCCACGTATATACAGCATGGGTGTAGCTGTGATACCAGCCAGCTGCAACCCACTGCTATATAGGACCTACAGGCGATGTTCTTGAGTCGATATATGTTGATCTGAGCACAGCTGGGCCCCGTATATACAGCATGGGGGTAGCTCTGATACCAGACAGATGCAACCCACGGCCAAATAGGACCTACAGGCGATGTTCTTGATTTGATATATGTCGATCTGAGCACAGCTGGGCCCCGTATATACAGCATGGGGGTAGCTCTGATACCAGCCAGATGCAACCCACGGCCATATGGGACCTACAGGCGATGTTCTTGAGTGAATATATGTCGATCTGAGCACAGCTGGGTGCCGTATATACAGCATGGGGGTAGCTCTGATACCAGCCAGATGAATCCCACGGCCATATAGGACCTACAGGCGATGTTCTTGAGTCGATATATGTCGATCTGAGCACAGCTGGGCCACGTATATACAGCATGGGTGTAGCTGTGATACCAGCCAGCTGCAACCCACTGCTATATAGGACCTACAGGCGATGTTCTTGAGTCGATATATGTCGATCTGAGCACAGCTGGGTCACGTATATACAGCATGGGGGTAGCTGTGATACCAGCCAGCTGCAACCCACGACTATATAGGACCTACAGGCTATGTTCTTGAGTCGATCTGAGCACAGCTGGGCCCCGTATATACAGCATGGGGGTAGCTCTGATACCAGCCAGATGCAACCCACGGCCATATAGGACCTACAAGCGATGTTCTTGAGTGGATATATGTCGATATGAGCACAGCTGGGCGCCGTATATACAGCATGGGGGTAGATCTGATACCAGCCAGATGCAACCCACGGCCATATAGGAACTACAGGCGATGTTCCTGAATCGATATATGTCGTTCTGAGCACAGCTGGGCCACGTATATACAGCATGGAGGTAGCTGTGATACCAGCCAGCTGCAACCCACGGCTATATAGGACTTACAGGCGATGTTCTTGAGTCGATATATGTCGATCTGAGCACAGCTGGGCCCCGTATATACATCATGGGGGTAGCTCTGATACCAGCCAGATGCAACCCACGACCATATAGGACCTACAGGCGATGTTCTTGAGTGGATATATGTCGATCTGAGCACAGCTGGGCGCTGTATATACAGCATGGGGGTAGCTCTGATACCATTGAGATGCAACCCACGGCCATATAGGACCTACAGGCGATGTTCTTGAGTCGATATATGTCGATCTGAGCACAGCTGGGCCCCGTATATACAGCATGGGGGTAGCTCTGATACCAGCCAGATGCAACCTACGGCCATATAGGACCTACAGGCCATGTTCTTGAGTGGATATATGTCGATCTGAGCACAGCTGAGCGCCGTATATACAGCATGGGGGTAGCTCTGATACCAGCCAGATGCAACCCACGGCCATATAGGACCTACAGGCGATGTTCTTGAGTCGATATATGTCGATTTGAGCACAGCTGGGCCACGTATATACAGCATGGGGGCAGCTGTGATACCAGCCAGCTGCAACCCACGGCTATATTGGACATACAGGCGATGTTCTTGAGTCGATATATGTCGATCTGAGCACAGCTGGGCCCCGTATATACAGCATGGGGGTAGCTCTGATACCAGCCAGATGCTACCCACGGCCATATAGGACCTACAGGCGATGTTATTGAGTGGATATATGTCGATCTGAGTACAGCTGGGCCACGTATATACAGCATGGGGGTAGCTGTGATACCAGCCAGCTGAAACCCCGGCTATATAGGACCTACAGGCGATGTTCTTGAGTCGATATATGTCGATCTGAGCACAGCTGGGCCCCGTATATACAGCATGGGGGTAGCTCTGATACCAGCCAGATGCAACCCACGGCCATATAGGACCTACAGGCGATGTTCTTGAGTGGATATATGTCGATCTGAGCACAGCTGGGCGTCGTATCTACAGCATGGGGGTAGCTCTGATACCAGCCAGATGCAACCCACGGCCATATAGGACCTACAGGCGATGTTCTTGAGTCGATATATGTCGATTTGAGTACAGCTGGGCCACTTATATACAGCATGGGGGTAGCTGTGATACCAGCCAGCTGAAACCCCGGCATATAGGACCTACAGGCGATGTTCTTGAGTCGATATATGTCGATCTGAGCACAGCTGGGCCCCGTATATACAGCATAGGGGTAGCTCTGATACCAGCCAGATGCAAACCACGGCCATATAGGACCTACAGGCGATGTTCTTGAGTGGATATATGTCGATCTGAGCACAGCTGGGCGTCGTATGTACAGCATGGGGGTAGCTCTGATACCAGCCAGATGCAACCCACGGCCATATAGGACCTACAGGCGTTGTTCTTGAGTCGATATATGTCGATCTGAGTACAGCTGGGCCACGTATATACAGCATGGGGGTAGCTGTGATACCAGCCAGCTGAAACCCCGGCTATATAGGACCTACAGGCGATGTTCTTGAGTCGATATATGTCGATCTGAGCACAGCTGGGCCCCGTATATACAGCATGGGGGTAGCTCTGATACCAGACAGATGCAACCCACGGCCAAATAGGACCTACAGGCGATGTTCTTGAGTGGATATATGTCGATCTGAGCACAGCTGGGCGCCGTATATACAGCATGGGGGTAGCTCTGATACCAGCCAGATGCAACCCACGGCCATATAGGACCTACAGGCGATGTTCTTGAGTGGATATATATCGATCTGAGCACAGCTGGGCGCCGTATATACAGCCTGGGGGTAGCTCTGATACCATTCAGATGCAACCCACGGCCATATAGGACCTACAGGCGATGTTCTTGAGTCGATATATGTCGATCTGAGCACAGCTGGGCCACGTATATACAGCATGGGGGTAGCTGTGATACCAGCCAGCTGCAACCCACGGCTATATAGGACCTACAGGCGTTGTTCTTGAGTCGATATATGTCGATCTGAGCACAGCTGGGCCACGTATATACAGCATGGGTGTAGCTGTGATACCAGCCAGCTGCAACCCACTGCTATATAGGACCTACAGGCGATGTTCTTGAGTCGATATATGTTGATCTGAGCACAGCTGGGCCCCGTATATACAGCATGGGGGTAGCTCTGATACCAGACAGATGCAACCCACGGCCAAATAGGACCTACAGGCGATGTTCTTGAGTGGATATATGTCGATCTGAGCACAGCTGGGCCCCGTATATACAGCATGGGGGTAGCTCTGATACCAGACAGATGCAACCCACGGCCAAATAGGACCTACAGGCGATGTTCTTGAGTGGATAAATGTCGATCTGAGCACAGCTGGGCGCCGTATATACAGCATGGGGGTAGCTCTGATACCAGCCAGATGCAACCCACGGACATATAGGACCTACAGGCGATGTTCTTGAATCGATATATGTCGATCTGAGCACAGCTGGGCCACGTATATACAGCATGGGGGTAGCTGTGATACCAGCCAGCTGCAACCCACGGCTATATAGGATCTACAGGCGATGTTCTTGATTTGATATATGTCGATCTGAGCACAGCTGGGCCCCGTATATACAGCATGGGGGTAGCTCTGATACCAGCCAGATGCAACCCACGGCCATATGGGACCTACAGGCGATGTTCTTGAGTGAATATATGTCAATCTGAGCACAGCTGGGTGCCGTATATACAGCATGGGGGTAGCTCTGATACCAGCCAGATGAAACCCACGGCCATATAGGACCTACAGGCGATGTTCTTGAGTCGATATATGTCGATCTGAGCACAGCTGGGCCACGTATATACAGCATGGGTGTAGCTGTGATACCAGCCAGCTGCAACCCACTGCTATATAGGACCTACAGGCGATGTTCTTGAGTCGATATATGTTGATCTGAGCACAGCTGGGCCCCGTATATACAGCATGGGGGTAGCTCTGATACCAGACAGATGCAACCCACGGCCAAATAGGACCTACAGGCGATGTTCTTGAGTGGATATATGTCGATCTGAGCACAGCTGGGCGCCGTATATACAGCATGGGGGTAGCTCTGATACCAGCCAGATGCAACCCACGGCCATATAGGACCTACAGGCGATGTTCTTGAGTGGATATATATCGATCTGAGCACAGCTGGGCGCCGTATATACAGCCTGAGGGTAGCTCTGATACCATTCAGATGCAACCCACGGCCATATAGGACCTACAGGCGATGTTCTTGAGTCGATATATGTCGATCTGAGCACAGCTGGGCCACGTATATACAGCATGGGGGTAGCTGTGATACCAGCCAGCTGCAACCCACGGCTATATAGGACCTACAGGCGTTGTTCTTGAGTCGATATATGTCGATCTGAGCACAGCTGGGCCACGTATATACAGCATGGGTGTAGCTGTGATACCAGCCAGCTGCAACCCACTGCTATATAGGACCTACAGGCGATGTTCTTGAGTCGATATATGTTGATCTGAGCACAGCTGGGCCCCGTATATACAGCATGGGGGTAGCTCTGATACCAGACAGATGCAACCCACGGCCAAATAGGACCTACAGGCGATGTTCTTGAGTGGATATATGTCGATCTGAGCACAGCTGGGCGCCGTATATACAGCATGGAGGTAGCTGTGATACCAGCCAGCTGTAACCCACGGCTATATAGGACCTACAGGCGATGTCCTTGAGTCGATCTGAGCACAGCTGGGCCCCGTATATACAGCATGGGGGTAGCTCTGATTCCAGCCAGAAGCAACCGACGGCCATATAGGACCTACAGGCGATGTTCTTGAGTGGATATATATCGATCTGAGCACAGCTGGGCGCCGTATATACAGCATGGGGGTAGCTCTGATACCATTCAGATGCAACCCACGGCCATATAGGAACTACAGGCGATGTTCTTGAGTCGATATATGTTGATCTGAGCACAGCTGGGCCACGTATATACAGCATGGGGGTAGCTGTGATACCAGCCAGCTGCAACCCACGGCTATATAGGACCTACAGGCGATGTACTTGAGTCGATATATGTCGATCTGAGCACAGCTGGGCCACGTATATACAGCATGGGGGTAGCTCTGATACCAGCCAGATGCAACCCACGGCCATATAGGACCTACAGGCGATTTTCTTGAGTGGATATATGTCGATCTGAGCACAGCTGGGCGCCGTATATACAGCATGGGATTAGCTCTGATACCAGCCAGATGCAACCCACGGCCATATAGGACCTACAGGCGATGTTCTTGAGTCGATATATGTCGATCTGAGCACAGCTGGGCCACGTATATACAGCATGGGGGTATCTGTGATACCAGCCAGCTGCAACCCACGGCTATATAGGACCTACAGGCGATGTTCTTGAGTCGATATATGTCGATCTGAGTACAGCTAGGCCACGTATATACAGCATGGGGGTAGCTGTGATACCAGCCAGCTAAAACCCCCGGCTATATAGGACCTACAGACGATGTTCTTGAGTCGATATATGTCTATCTGAGCACAGCTGGGCCCCGTATATACAGCATGGGGGTATCTCTGATACCAGCCAGATGCAACCCACGGCCATATAGGACCTACAGGCGATGTTCTTGAGTGGATATATGTCGATCTGAGCGCAGGTGGGCGCCGTATATACAGCATGGGGGTAGCTCTGATACCAGCCAGATGCAACCCACGGCCATATAGGACCTACAGGCGATGTTCTTGAATCGATATATGTCGATCTGAGCACAGCTGGGCCACGTATATACAGCATGGGGGTAGCTGTGATACCAGCCAGCTGCAACCCACGGCTATATAGGACCTACAGGCGATGTTCTTGATTCGATATATGTCGATCTGAGCACAGCTGGGCCCCGTATATACAGGATGGGGGTAGCTCTGATACCAGCCAGATGCAACCCACGGACATATAGGACCTACAGGCGATGTTCTTGAATCGATATATGTCGATCTGAGCACAGCTGGGCCACGTATATACAGCATGGGGGTAGCTGTGATACCAGCCAGCTGCAACCCACGGCTATATAAGACCTACAGGCGATGTTCTTGATTCGATATATGTCGATCTGAGCACAGCTGGGCCCCGTATATACAGCATGGGGGTAGCTCTGATACCAGCCAGATGCAACCCACGGCCATATAGGACCTACAGGCGATGTTCTTGTGTGGATATATGTCGATCTGAGCACAGCTGGGTGCCATATATACAGCATGGGGGTAGCTCTGATACCAGCCAGATGAAAACCACGGCCATATAGGACCTACAGGCGATGTTCTTGAGTCGATATATGTCGATCTGAGCAGAGCTGGGCCACGTATATACAGCATGGGTGTATCTGTGATACCAGCCAGCTGCAACCCACGGCTATATAGGACCTACAGGCGATGTTCTTGAGTCTATATATGTTGATCTGAGCACAGCTGGGCCCCGTATATACAGCATGGGGGTAGCTGTGATACCAGCCAGCTGCAACCCACGGCCAAATAGGACCTACAGGCGATGTTCTTGAGTGGATATATGTCGATCTGAGCACAGCTGGGCGCCGTATATACAGCATGGGGGTAGCTCTGATACCAGCCAGATGCAACCCACGGCCATACAGGACCTACAGGCGAGGTTCTTGAGTCGATATATGTCGATCTGAGCACAGCTGGGCCACGTATATACAGCATGGGGGTAGCTGTGATACCAGCCAGCTGCAACCCACGGCTATATAGGACCTACAGGCGATGTTCTTGAGTCGATCTGAGCACAGCTGGGCCCTGTATATACAGCATGGGGGTAGTTCTGATACCAGCCAGATGCAACCCACGGCCATATAGGACCTACAGGCGATGTTCTTGAGTGGATATATATATATATCGATCTGGGCACAGCTGGGCGCCGTATATACAGCATGGAGGTAGCTCTGATACCATTCAGATGCAACCCACGGCCATATAGGACCTACAGGCGATGTTCTTGAGTCGATATATGTCGATCTGAGCACAGCTGGGCCACGTATATACAGCATGGAGGTAGCTGTGATACCAGCCAGCTGCAACCCACGGCTATATAGGACCTACAGGCGATGTACTTGAGTCGATATATGTCGATATGAGCACAGCTGGGCCACGTATATACAGCATGGGGGTAGCTCTGATACCAGCCAGATGCAACCCACGGCCATATAGGACCTACAGGCGATTTTCTTGAGTGGATATATGTCGATCTGAGCACAGCTGGGCGCCGTATATACAGCATGGGATTAGCTCTGATACCAGCCAGATGCAACCCACGGCCATATAGGACCTACAGGCGATGTTCTTGAGTCGATATATGTCGATCTGAGCACAGCTGGGCCACGTATATACAGCATGGGTGTATCTGTGATACCAGCCAGCTGCAACCCACGGCTATATAGGACCTACAGGCGATGTTCTTGAGTCTATATATGTTGATCTGAGCACAGCTGGGCCCCGTATATACAGCATGGGGGTAGCTGTGATACCAGCCAGCTGCAACCCACGGCCAAATAGGACCTACAGGCGATGTTCTTGAGTCGATATATGTCGATCTGAGCACAGCTGGGCGCCGTATATACAGCATGGGGGTAGCTCTGATACCAGCCAGATGCAACCCACGGCCATATAGGACCTACAGGCGATGTTCTTGAGTCGATATATGTCGATCTGAGCACAGCTGGGCCACGTATATACAGCATGGGGGTAGCTGTGATACCAGCCAGCTGCAACCCACGGCTATATAGGACCTACAGGCGATGTTCTTGAGTCGATCTGAGCACAGCTGGGCCCTGTATATACAGCATGGGGGTAGCTCTGATACCAGCCAGATGCAACCCACGGCCATATAGGACCTACAGGCGATGTTCTTGAATCGATATATGTCGATCTGAGCACAGCTGGGCCACGTATATACAGCATGGGGGTAGCTGTGATACCAGCCAGCTGCAACCCACGGCTATATAGGACCTACAGGCGATGTTCTTGATTCGATATATGTCGATCTGAGCACAGCTGGGCCCCGTATATACAGGATGGGGGTAGCTCTGATACCAGCCAGATGCAACCCACGGACATATAGGACCTACAGGCGATGTTCTTGAATCGATATATGTCGATCTGAGCACAGCTGGGCCACGTATATACAGCATGGGGGTAGCTGTGATACCAGCCAGCTGCAACCCACGGCTATATAAGACCTACAGGCGATGTTCTTGATTCGATATATGTCGATCTGAGCACAGCTGGGCCCCGTATATACAGCATGGGGGTAGCTCTGATACCAGCCAGATGCAACCCACGGCCATATAGGACCTACAGGCGATGTTCTTGTGTGGATATATGTCGATCTGAGCACAGCTGGGTGCCATATATACAGCATGGGGGTAGCTCTGATACCAGCCAGATGAAAACCACGGCCATATAGGACCTACAGGCGATGTTCTTGAGTCGATATATGTCGATCTGAGCAGAGCTGGGCCACGTATATACAGCATGGGTGTATCTGTGATACCAGCCAGCTGCAACCCACGGCTATATAGGACCTACAGGCGATGTTCTTGAGTCTATATATGTTGATCTGAGCACAGCTAAGCCCCGTATATACAGCATGGGGGTAGCTGTGATACCAGCCAGCTGCAACCCACGGCCAAATAGGACCTACAGGCGATGTTCTTGAGTGGATATATGTCGATCTGAGCACAGCTGGGCGCCGTATATACAGCATGGGGGTAGCTCTGATACCAGCCAGATGCAACCCACGGCCATACAGGACCTACAGGCGAGGTTCTTGAGTCGATATATGTCGATCTGAGCACAGCTGGGCCACGTATATACAGCATGGGGGTAGCTGTGATACCAGCCAGCTGCAACCCACGGCTATATAGGACCTACAGGCGATGTTCTTGAGTCGATCTGAGCACAGCTGGGCCCTGTATATACAGCATGGGGGTAGCTCTGATACCAGCCAGATGCAACCCACGGCCATATAGGACCTACAGGCGATGTTCTTGAGTGGATATATATATCGATCTGGGCACAGCTGGGCGCCGTATATACAGCATGGAGGTAGCTCTGATACCATTCAGATGCAACCCACGGCCATATAGGACCTACAGGCGATGTTCTTGAGTCGATATATGTCGATCTGAGCACAGCTGGGCCACGTATATACAGCATGGAGGTAGCTGTGATACCAGCCAGCTGCAACCCACGGCTATATAGGACCTACAGGCGATGTTCTTGAGTCGATATATGTCGATCTGAGCACAGCTGGGCCCCGTATATACAGCATGGGGGGTAGCTCTGATACCAGCCAGATGCAACCCACGGCCATATAGGACCTACAGGCCATTTTCTTGAGTCGATATATGTCGATCTGAGTACAGCTGGGCCACGTATATACAGCATGGGGGTAGCTGTGATACCAGCCAGCTGAAACCCCGGCTATATAGGACCTACAGGCGATGTTCTTGATTCGATATATGTCGATCTGAGCACAGCTGGGCCCCGTATATACAGCATGGGGGTAGCTCTGATACCAGCCAGATGCAACTCACGGACATATAGGACCTACAGGCGATGTTCTTGAATCGATATATGTCGATCTGAGCACAGCTGGGCCACGTATATACAGCATGGGGGTATCTGTGATACCAGCCAGCTGCAACCCACGGCTATATAAGACCTACAGGCGATGTTTTTGATTCGATATATGTCGATCTGAGCACAGCTGGGCCCCGTATATACAGCATGGGGGTACCTCTGATACCAGCCAGATGCAACCCACGGCCATATAGGACCTACAGGCGATGTTCTTGAGTGGATATATGTCGATCTGAGCACAGATAGGTGCCATATATACAGCATGGGGGTAGCTCTGATACCAGCCAGATGAAACCCACGGCCATATAGGACCTACAGGCGATGTTCTTGAGTCGATATATGTCGATCTGAGCACAGCTGGGCGCCGTATATACAGCATGGGGGTAGCTCTGATGCCAGCCAGATGCAACCCACGGCCATACAGGACCTACAGGCGATGTTCTTGAGTCGATATATGTCGATCTGAGCACAGCTGGGCCACGTATATACAGCATGGGGGTAGCTGTGATACCAGCCAGCTGCAACCGACGGCTATATAGGACCTACAGGCGCTGTTCTTGAGTCGATCTGAGCACAACTGGGCCCCGTATATACAGCATGGGGGTAGCTCTGATACCAGCCAGATGCAACCCACGGCCATATAGGACCTACAGGCGATGTTCTTGTGTGGATATATGTCGATCTGAGCACAGCTGGGTGCCATATATACAGCATGGGGGTAGCTCTGATACCAGCCAGATGAAAACCACGGCCATATAGGACCTACAGGCGATGTTCTTGAGTCGATATATGTCGATCTGAGCAGAGCTGGGCCACGTATATACAGCATGGGTGTATCTGTGATACCAGCCAGCTGCAACCCACGGCTATATAGGACCTACAGGCGATGTTCTTGAGTCTATATATGTTGATCTGAGCACAGCTGGGCCCCGTATATACAGCATGGGGATAGCTCTGATACCAGCCAGATGCAACCCACGGCCATATAGGACCTACAGGCGATGTTCTTGTGTGGATATATGTCGATCTGAGCACAGCTGGGTGCCATATATACAGCATGGGGGTAGCTCTGATACCAGCCAGATGAAAACCACGGCCATATAGGACCTACAGGCGATGTTCTTGAGTCGATATATGTCGATCTGAGCAGAGCTGGGCCACGTATATACAGCATGGGTGTATCTGTGATACCAGCCAGCTGCAACCCACGGCTATATAGGACCTACAGGCGATGTTCTTGCGTCTATATATGTTGATCTGAGCACAGCTGGGCCCCGTATATACAGCATGGGGGTAGCTGTGATACCAGCCAGCTGCAACCCACGGCCAAATAGGACCTACAGGCGATGTTCTTGAGTGGATATATGTCGATCTGAGCACAGCTGGGCCCTGTATATACAGCATGGGGGTAGCTCTGATACCAGCCAGATGCAACCCACGGCCATATAGGACCTACAGGCGATGTTCTTGAGTGGATATATATATATATATATCGATCTGGGCACAGCTGGGCGCCGTATATACAGCATGGAGGTAGCTCTGATACCATTCAGATGCAACCCACGGCCATATAGGACCTACAGGCGATGTTCTTGAGTCGATATATGTCGATCTGAGCACAGCTGGGCCACGTATATACAGCATGGAGGTAGCTGTGATACCAGCCAGCTGCAACCCACGGCTATATAGGACCTACAGGCGATGTACTTGAGTCGATATATGTCGATCTGAGCACAGCTGGGCCACGTATATACAGCATGGGGGTAGCTCTGATACCAGCCAGATGCAACCCACGGCCATATAGGACCTACAGGCGATTTTCTTGAGTGGATATATGTCGATCTGAGCACAGCTGGGCGCCGTATATACAGCATGGGATTAGCTCTGATACCAGCCAGATGCAACCCACGGCCATATAGGACCTACAGGCGATGTTCTTGAGTCGATATATGTCGATCTGAGCACAGCTGGGCCACGTATATACAGCATGGGTGTATCTGTGATACCAGCCAGCTGCAACCCACGGCTATATAGGACCTACAGGCGATGTTCTTGAGTCTATATATGTTGATCTGAGCACAGCTGGGCCCCGTATATACAGCATGGGGGTAGCTGTGATACCAGCCAGCTGCAACCCACGGCCAAATAGGACCTACAGGCGATGTTCTTGAGTCGATATATGTCGATCTGAGCACAGCTGGGCGCCGTATATACAGCATGGGGGTAGCTCTGATACCAGCCAGATGCAACCCACGGCCATATAGGACCTACAGGCGATGTTCTTGAGTCGATATATGTCGATCTGAGCACAGCTGGGCCACGTATATACAGCATGGGGGTAGCTGTGATACCAGCCAGCTGCAACCCACGGCTATATAGGACCTACAGGCGATGTTCTTGAGTCGATATATGTCGATCTGAGTACAGCTGGGCCACGTATATACAGCATGGGGGTAGCTGTGATACCAGCCAGCTGAAACCCCGGCTATATAGGACCTACAGGCGATGTTCTTGAGTCGATATATGTCGATCTGAGCACAGCTGGGCCCCATATATACAGCATGGGGGTAGCTCTGATACCATTCCGATGCAACCTACAGCCATATAGGACCTACAGGCGATGTTCTTGAGTCGATATATGTCGATCTGAGCACAGCTGGGCCACGTATATACAGCATGGAGGTAGCTGTGATACCAGCCAGCTGCAACCCACGGCTATATAGGACCTACAGGCGATGTACTTGAGTCGATATATGTCGATCTGAGCACAGCTGGGCCACGTATATACAGCATGGGGGTAGCTCTGATACCAGCCAGATGCAACCCACGGCCATATAGGACCTACAGGCGATTTTCTTGAGTGGATATATGTCGATCTGAGCACAGCTGGGCGCCGTATATACAGCATGGGATTAGCTCTGATACCAGCCAGATGCAACCCACGGCCATATAGGACCTACAGGCGATGTTCTTGAGTCGATATATGTCGATCTGAGCACAGCTGGGCCACGTATATACAGCATGGGTGTATCTGTGATACCAGCCAGCTGCAACCCACGGCTATATAGGACCTACAGGCGATGTTCTTGAGTCTATATATGTTGATCTGAGCACAGCTGGGCCCCGTATATACAGCATGGGGGTAGCTGTGATAGCAGCCAGCTGCAACCCACGGCCAAATAGGACCTACAGGCGATGTTCTTGAGTCGATATATGTCGATCTGAGCACAGCTGGGCGCCGTATATACAGCATGGGGGTAGCTCTGATACCAGCCAGATGCAACCCACGGCCATATAGGACCTACAGGCGATGTTCTTGAGTGGATATATGTCGATCTGAGCACAGCTGGGCGCCGTATATACAGCATGGGGGTAGATCTGATACCAGCCAGATGCAACCCACGACCATATAGACACTACAGGCGATGTTCCTGAATCGATATATGTCGATCTGAGCACAGCTGGGCCACGTATATACAGCATGGGGGTAGCTGTGATACCAGCCAGCTGCAACCCACGACTATATAGGACCTACAGGCTATGTTCTTGAGTCGATCTAAGCACAGCTGGGCCCCGTATATACAGCATGGGGGTAGCTCTGATACCAGCCAGATGCAACCCACGGCCATATAGGACCTATAGGCGATGTTCTTGAGTGGATATATGTCGATCTGAGCACAGCTGGGCGCCGTATATACAGCATGGGAGTAGATCTGATACCAGCCAGATGCAACCCACGGCCATATAGGACCTACAGGCGATGTTCTTGAGTCGATATATGTCGATCTGAGCACAGCTGGGCCAAGTATATACAGCATGGGGGTAGCTGTGATACCAGCCAGCTGCAACCGACGGCTATATAGGACCTACAGGCGCTGTTCTTGAGTCGATCTGAGCACAGCTGGGCCCCGTATATACAGCATGGGGTTAGCTCTGATACCAGCCAGATGCAACCCACGGCCATATAGGACCTACAGGCGATGTTCTTGAGTCGATATATGTCGATCTGAGCACAGCTGGGCCACGTATATACAGCATGGGGGTAGCTGTGATACCAGCCAGCTGCAACCCACGGCCATATAGGACCTACAGGCGATGTTCTTGAGTGAATATATGTCGATCTGAGCACAGCTGGGCGCCGTATATACAGCATGGAGGTAGCTCTGATACCAGCCAGATGCAACCCACGGCCATATAGGACCTACAGGCGATGTTCTTGAGTCGATATATGTCGATCTGAGCACAGCTGGGCCACGTATATACAGCATGGGGGTAGCTGTGATACCAGCCAGCTGCAACCCACGACTATATAGGACCTACAGGCTATGTTCTTGAGTCGATCTGAGCACAGCTGGGCCCCGTATATACAGCATGGGGGTAGCTCTGATACCAGCCAGATGCAACCCACGGCCATATAGGACCTACAGGCGATGTTCTTGAGTGGATATATGTCGATCTGAGCACAGCTGGGCGCCGTATATACAGCATGGGGGTAGATCTGATACCAGTCAGATGCAACCCACGACCATATAGACACTACAGGCGATGTTCCTGAATCGATATATGTCGTTCTGAGCACAGCTGCGCCACGTATATACAGCATGGGGGTAGCTGTGATACCAGCCAGCTGCAACCCACGGCTATATAGGACCTACAGGCGATGTTCTTGAGTCGATATATGTCGATCTGAGCACAGCTGGGCCCCGTATATACATCATGGGGGTAGCTCTGATACCAGCCAGATGCAACCCACGACCATATAGGACCTACATGCGATGTTCTTGAGTGGATATATGTCGATCTGAGCACAGCTGGGCGCCGTATATACAGCATGGTGGTAGCTCTGATACCATTCAGATGCAACCCACGGCCATATAGGACCTACAGGCGATGTTCTTGAGTCGATATATGTCGATCTGAGCACAGCTGGGCCCCGTATATACAGCATGGGGGTAGCTCTGATACCAGCCAGATGCAACCCACGGCCATATAGGACCTACAGGCCATGTTCTTGAGTGTATATATGTCGATCTGAGCACAGCTGGGCGCCGTATATACAGCATGGGGGTAGCTCTGATACCAGCCAGATGCAACCCACGGCCATATAGGACCTACAGGCGATGTTCTTGAGTCGATATATGTCGATTTGAGCACAGCTGGGCCACGTATATACAGCATGGGGGCAGCTGTGATACCAGCCAGCTGCAACCCACTGCTATATTGGACATACAGGCGATGTTCTTGAGTCGATATATGTCGATCTGAGCACAGCTGGGCCCCGTATATACAGCATGGGGGTAGCTCTGATACCAGCCAGATGCAACCCACGGCCATATAGGACCTACAGGCGATGTTCTTGAGTGGATATATGTCGATCTTAGTACAGCTGGGCCACGTATATACAGCATGGGGGTAGCTGTGATACCAGCCAGCTGAAACCCCGGCTATATAGGACCTACAGGCGATGTTCTTGAGTCGATATATGTCGATCTGAGCACAGCTGGGCCCCGTATATACAGCATGGGGGTAGCTATGATACCAGCCAGATGCAACCCACGGCCATATAGGACCTACAGGCGATGTTCTTGAGTGGATATATGTCGATCTGAGCACAGCTGGGCGTCGTATCTACAGCATGGGGGTAGCTCTGATACCAGCCAGATGCAACCCACGGCCATATAGGACCTACAGGCGATGTTCTTGAGTCGATATATGTCGATCTGAGTACAGCTGGGCCACGTATATACAGCATGGGGGTAGCTGTGATACCAGCCAGCTGAAACCCCGGCTATATAGGACCTACAGGAGATGTTCTTGAGTCGATATATGTCGATCTGAGCACAGCTGGGCCCCGTATATACAGCATGGGGGTAGCTCTGATACCAGCCAGATGCAAACCACGGCCATATAGGACCTACAGGCGATGTTCTTGAGTGGATATATGTCGATCTGAGCACAGCTGGGCGTCGTATGTACAGCATGGGGGTAGCTCTGATACCAGCCAGATGCAACGCACGGCCATATAGGACCTACAGGCGATGTTCTTGAGTCGATATATGTCGATCTGAGTACAGCTGGGCCACGTATATACAGCATGGGGGTAGCTGTGATACCAGCCAGCTGAAACCCCGGCTATATAGGACCTACAGGCGATGTTCTTGAGTCGATATATGTCGATCTGAGCACAGCTGGGCCCCATATATACAGCATGGGGGTACCTCTGATACCAGCCAGATGCAACCCACGGACATATAGGACCTACAGGCGATGTTCTTGAATCGATATATGTCGATCTGAGCACAGCTGGGCCACGTATATACAGCATGGGGGTATCTGTGATACCAGCCAGCTGCAACCCACGGCTATATAGGACCTACAGGCGATGTTCTTGATTTGATATATGTCGATCTGAGCACAGCTGGGCCCCGTATATACAGCATGGGGGTAGCTCTGATACCAGCCAGATGCAACCCACGGCCATATAGGACCTACAGGCGATGTTCTTGAGTGAATATATGTCGATCTGAGCACAGCTGGGTGCCGTATATACAGCATGGGGGTAGCTCTGATACCAGCCAGATGAAACCCACGGCCATATAGGACCTATAGGCGATGTTCTTGAGTCGATATATGTCGATCTGAGCACAGCTGGGCCACGTATATACAGCATGGGTGTAGCTGTGATACCAGCCAGCTGCAACCCACTGCTATATAGGACCTTCATGCGATGTTCTTGAGTCGATATATGTTGATCTGAGCACAGCTGAGCCCCGTATATACAGCATGGGGGTAGCTCTGATACCAGACAGATGCAACCCACGGCCAAATAGGACCTACAGGCGATGTTCTTGAGTGGATATATGTCGATCTGAGCACAGCTGGGCGCCGTATATACAGCATGGGGGTAGCTCTGATACCAGCCAGATGCAACCCACGGCCATATAGGACCTACAGGCGATGTTCTTGAGTGGATATATATCGATCTGAGCACAGCTGGGCGCCTTATATACAGCATGGGGGTAGCTCTGATACCATTCAGATGCAACCCACGGCCATATAGGACCTACAGGCGATGCTCTTGAGTCGATATATGTCGATCTGAGCACAGCTGGGCCACGTATATACAGCATGGGGGTAGCTGTGATACCAGCCAGCTGCAACCCACGGCTATATAGGACCTACAGGCGTTGTTCTTGAGTCGATATATGTCGATCTGAGCACAGCTGGGCCACGTATATACAGCATGGGTGTAGCTGTGATACCAGCCAGCTGCAACCCACTGCTATATAGGACCTACAGGCGATGTTCTTGAGTCGATATATGTTGATCTGAGCACAGCTGGGCTCCGTATATACAGCATGGGGGTAGCTCTGATACCAGACAGATGCAACCCACGGCCAAATAGGACCTACAGGCGATGTTCTTGAGTGGATATATGTCGATCTGAGCACAACTGGGCGCCGTATATACAGCATGGAGGTAGCTGTGATACCAGCCAGCTGCAACCCATGGCTATATAGGACCTACAGGCGATGTTCTTGAGTCGATCTGAGCACAGCTGGGCCCCGTATATACAGCATGGGGGTAGCTCTGATACCAGCCAGATGCAACCCACGGCCATATAGGACCTACAGGCGATGTTCTTGAGTGGATATATATATATATATATCGATCTGAGCACAGCTGGGCGCCGTATATACAGCATGGGGGTAGCTCTGATACCATTCAGATGCAACCCACGGCCATATAGGACCTACAGGCGATGTTCTTGAGTCGATATATGTCGATCTGAGCACAGCTGGGCCACGTATATACAGCATGGGGGTAGCTGTGATACCAGCCAGCTGCAACCCACGGCTATATAGGACCTACAGGCGTTGTTCTTGAGTCGATATATGTCGATCTGAGCACAGCTGGGCCACGTATATACAGCATGGGTGTAGCTGTGATACCAGCCAGCTGCAACCCACTGCTATATAGGACCTACAGGCGATGTTCTTGAGTCGATATATGTTGATCTGAGCACAGCTGGGCCCCGTATATACAGCATGGGGGTAGCTCTGATACCAGACAGATGCAACCCACGGCCAAATAGGACCTACAGGCGATGTTCTTGAGTGGATATATGTCGATCTGAGCACAACTGGGCGCCGTATATACAGCATGGAGGTAGCTGTGATACCAGCCAGATGCAACGAACGGCCATATAGGACCTACAGGCGATGTTCTTGAGTGGATATATATCGATCTGAGCACAGCTGGGCGCCGTATATACAGCATGGAGGTAGCTCTGATACCATTCACATGCAACCCACGGCTATATAGGACCTACAGGCGATGTTCTTGAGTCGATATATGTCGATTTGAGCACAGCTGGGCCACGTATATACAACATGGAGGTAGCTGTGATACCAGCCAGCTGCAACCCACGGCTATATAGGACCTACAGGCGATGTTCTTGAGTCGATCTGAGCACAGCTGGGCCCTGTATATACAGCATGGGGGTAGCTCTGATACCAGCCAGATGCAACCCACGGCCATATAGGACCTACAGGCGATGTTCTTGAGTGGATATATGTCGATCTGAGCACAGCTGGGCGTCGTATCTACAGCATGGGGGTAGCTCTGATACCAGCCAGATGCAACCCACGGCCATATAGGACCTACAGGCGATGTTCTTGAGTGGATATATATATCGATCTGAGCACAGCTGGGCGCCGTATATACAGCATGGGGGTAGCTCTGATACCATTCAGATGCAACCCACGGCCATATAGGACCTACAGGCGATGTTCTTGAGTGGATATATATCGATCTGAGCACAGCTGGGCGCCGTATATACAGAATGGAGGTAGCTCTGATACCATTCAGATGCAACCCACGGCTATATAGGACCTACAGGCGATGTTCTTGAGTCGATATATGTCGATTTGAGCACAGCTGGGCCACGTATATACAACATGGAGGTAGCTGTGATACCAGCCAGCTGCAACCCACGGCTATATAGGACCTACAGGCGAAGTTCTTGAGTCGATATATGTCGAACTGAGCACAGCTGGGCCCCATATATACAGCATGGGGTTAGCTCTGATACCAGCCAGATGCAACCCACGGCCATATAGGACCTACAGGCGATTTTCTTGAGTCGATATATGTCGATCTGAGTACAGCTGGGCCACGTATATACAGCATGGGGGTAGCTGTGATACCAGCCAGCTGAAACCCCGGCTATATAGGACCTACAGGCGATGTTCTTGAGTCGATATATGTCGATCTGAGCACAGCTGGGCCCCGTATATACAGCATGGGGGTAGCTCTGATACCAGACAGATGCAACCCACGACCAAATAGGACCTACAGGCGATGTTCTTGAGTGGATATATGTCGATCTGAGCACAGCTGGGCGCCGTATATACAGCATGGGGGTAGCTCTGATACCAGCCAGATGCAACCCACGGCCATACAGGACCTACAGGCGATGTTCTTGAGTCGATATATGTCGATCTGAGCACAGCTGGGCCACGTATATACAGCATGGGGGTAGCTGTGATACCAGCCAGCTGCAACCCACGGCTATATAGGACCTACAGGCGATGTTCTTGAGTCGATCTGAGCACAGCTGGGCCCTGTATATACAGCATGGGGGTAGCTCTGATACCAGCCAGATGCAACCCACGGCCATATAGGACCTACAGGCGATGTTCTTGAGTGGATATATGTCGATCTGAGCACAGATGGGCGTCGTATCTACAGCATGGGGGTAGCTCTGATACCAGCCAGATGCAACCCACGGCCATATAGGACCTACAGGCGATGTTCTTGAGTCGATATATGTCGATCTGAGTACAGCTGGGCCACGTATATACAGCATGGGGGTAGCTGTGATACCAGCCAGCTGAAACCCCGGCTATATAGGACCTACAGGCGATGTTCTTGAGTCGATATATGTCGATCTGAGCACAGCTGGGCCCCGTAAATACAGCATGGGGGTAGCTCTGATACCAGCCAGATGCAACCCACGGCCATATAGGACCTACAGGCGATGTTCTTGAGTCGATATATGTCGATCTGAGCACAGCTGGGCCACGTATATACAGAATGGGGGTAGCTGTGATACCAGCCAGCTGCAACCCACGGCTATATAGGACCTACAGGCGATGTTCTTGAGTCGATATGAGCACAGCTGGGCCCCGTATATACAGCATGGGGGTAGCTCTGATACCAGCCAGATGCAACCCACAGCCATATAGGACCTACAGGCGATGGTCTTGAGTGGATATATGTCGATCTGAGCACAGCTGGGCGCCGTATATACAGCATGGGGGTAGCTCTGATACCAGCCAGATCCAACCCACGGCCATATAGGACCTACAGGCGATGTTCTTGAGTAGATATATGTCGATCTGAGCACAGCTGGGCCACGTATATACAGCATGGGGGTAGCTGTGATACCAGCCAGCTGCAATCGACGGCTATATAGGACCTACAGGCGATGTTCTTAAGTCGATATATGTCGATCTGAGCACAGCTGGGCCCCGTATATACAGCATGGGGGTAGCTCTGATACCAGCCAGATGCAACCCACGGCCATATAGGACCTACAGGCGATGTTCTTGAGTGGATATATGTCGATCTGAGCACAGCTGGGCGTCGTATGTACAGCATGGGGGTAGCTCTGATACCAGCCAGATGCAACCCACGGCCATATAGAACCTACAGGCGATGTTCTTGAGTCGATATATGTCGATCTGAGTACAGCTGGGCCACGTATATACAGCATGGGGGTAGCTGTGATACCAGCCAGCGGAAACCCCGGCTATATAGGACCTACAGGCAATGTTCTTAAGTCGATATATGTCGATCTGAGCACAGCTGGGCCCCGTATATACAGCATGGGGGTAGCACTGATACCAGCCGGACCAACCCACGGACATATAGGACCTACAGGCGATGTTCTTGAATCGATATATGTCGATCTGAGCACCGCTGGGCCACGTATATACAGCATGGGGGTAGCTGTGATACCAGCCAGCTGCAACCCACGGCTATATAGGACCTACAGGCGATGTTCTTGATTTGATATATATCGATCTGAGCACAGCTGGGCCCCGTATATACAGCATGGGGGTAGCTCTGATACCAGCCAGATGCAACCCACGGCCATATAGGACCTACAGGCGATATTCTTGAGTGGATATATGTCGATCTGAGCACAGCTGGGCCCCGTATATACAGCATGGGGGTAGCTCTGATACCAGACAGATGCAACCCACGGCCAAATAGGACCTACAGGCGATGTTCTTGAGTGGATATATGTCGATCTGAGCACAGCTGGGCGCCGTATATACAGCATGGGGGTAGCTCTGATACCAGCCAGATGCAACCCACGGCCATATAGGACCTACAGGCGATGTTCTTGAGTAGATATATATATATCGATCTGAGCACAGCTGGGCGCCGTATATACAGCATGGGGGTAGCTCTGATACCATTCAGATGCAACCCACGGCCATATAGGACCTACAGGCGATGTTCTTGAGTCGATATATGTCGATCTGAGCACAGCTGGGCCACGTATATACAGCATGGGGGTAGCTGTGATACCAGCCAGCTGCAACCCACGGCTATATAGGACCTACAGGCGATGTTCTAGAGTAGATATATGTCGATCTGAGCACAGCTGGGCCACGTATATACAGCATGGGTGTAGCTGTGATACCAGCCAGCTGCAACCCACTGCTATATAGGACCTACAGGCGATGTTCTTGAGTCGATATATGTTGATCTGAGCACAGCTGGGCCCCGTATATACAGCATGGGGGTAGCTCTGATACCAGACAGATGCAACCCACGGCCAAATAGGACCTACAGGCGATGTTCTTGAGTGGATATATGTCGATCTGAGCACAGCTGGGCGCCGTATATACACCATGGAGGTAGCTGTGATACCAGCCAGCTGCAACCCACGGCTATATAGGACCTACAGGCGATGTTCTTGAGTCGATATATGTCGATCTAAACACAGCTGGGCCCCGTATATACAGCATGGGGGTAGCTCTGATACCAGCCAGATGCAACCCACGGCCATATAGTACCTACAGGCGATTTTCTTGAGTGGATATATGTCGATCTGAGCACAGCTGGGCGCCGTATATACAGCATGGGGTTAGCTCTGATACCAGCCAGATGCAACCCACGGCCATATAGGACCTACAGGCGATGTTCTTGAGTCGATATATGTCGATCTGAGCACAGCTGGGCCACGTATATACAGCATGGGGGTAGCTGTGATACCAGCCAGCTGCAACCCACGCTATATAGGAATTAAAGGCGATGTTCTTGAGTCGATATATGTCGATCTGAGTACAGCTAGGCCACGTATATACAGCATGGGGGTAGCTGTGATACCAGCCAGCTGCAACCCACGGCTATATAGGACCTACAGGCGATGTTCTTGAGTCGATATATGTTGATCTGAGCACAGCTGGGCCCCGTATATACAGCATGGGGGTAGCTCTGATACCAGACAGATGCAACCCACGGCCAAATAGGACCTACAGGCGATGTTCTTGAGTGGATATATGTCGATCTGAGCATAGGTGGGCGCCGTATATACAGCATGGGGGTAGCTCTGATACCAGCCAGATGCAACCCACGGCCATATAGGACCTACAGGCGATGTTCTTGAGTGGATATATGTCGATCTGAGCACAGGTGGGCGCCGTATATACAGCATGGGGGTAGCTCTGATACCAGCCAGATGCAACCCACGGCCATATAGGACCTACAGGCAATGTTCTTGTGTGGATATATGTCGATCTGAGCACAGCTGGGTGCCATATATACAGCATGGGGGTAGCTCTGATACCAGCCAGATGAAACCCACGGCCATATAGGACCTACAGGCGATGTTCTTGAGTCGATATATGTCGATCTGAGCACAGCTGGGCCACGTATATACAGCATGGGTGTAGCTGTGATACCAGCCAGCTGCAACCCACGGCTATATAGGACCTACAGGCGATGTTCTTGAGTCGATATATGTTGATCTGAGCACAGCTGGGCCCCGTATATACAGCATGGGGGTAGCTCTGATACCAGACAGATGCAACCCACGGCCAAATAGGACCTACAGGCGATGTTCTTGAGTGGATATATGTCGATCTGAGCACAGCTGGGCCCCGTATATACAGCATGGGGGTTGCTCTGATACCAGCCAGATGCAACCCACGGCCATATAGGACCTACAGGCGATGTTCTTGAGTGGATATATATCGATCTGAGCACAGCTGGGCGCCGTATATACAGCAGGGGGGTAGCTCTGATACCATTCAGATGCAACCTACGGCCATATAGGACCTACAGGCGATGTTCTTGAGTCGATATATGTCGATCTGAGCACAGCTGGGCCACGTATATACAGCATGGGGGTAGCTGTGATACCAGCCAGCTGCAACCCACGGCTATATAGGACCTACAGGCGATGTTCTTGAATCGATATATGTCGATCTGAGCACAGCTGGGCCACGTATTTACAGCATGGGGGTAGCTCTGATACCAGCCAGATGCAACCCACGGCCATATAGGACCTACAGGCGATTTTCTTGAGTGGATATATGTCGATCTGAGCACAGCTGGGAGCCGTATATACAGCATGGGATTAGCTCTGATACCAGCCAGATGCAACCCACGGCCATATAGGACCTACAGGCGATGTTCTTGAGTCGATATATGTCGATCTGAGCACAGCTGGGCCACGTATATACATCATGGGGGTAGCTGTGATACCAGCCAGCTGCAACCCACAGCTATATAGGACCTACAGGCGATGTTCTTGAGTCGATATATGTCGATCTGAGTACAGCTAGGCCACGTATATACAGCATGGGGGTAGCTGTGATACCAGCCAGCTAAAACCCCCGGCTATATAGGACCTACAGACGATGTTCTTGAGTCGATATATGTCGATCTGAGCACAGCTGGGCCCCGTATATACAGCATGGGGGTATCTCTGATACCAGCCAGATGCAACCCACGGCCATATAGGACCTACAGGCGATGTTCTTGAGTGGATATATGTCGATCTGAGCACAGGTGGGCGCCGTATATACAGCATGGGGGTAGCTCTGATACCAGCCAGATGCTACCCACGGCCATATAGGACCTACAGGCGATGTTCTTGAGTGGATATATGTCGATCTTAGTACAGCTGGGCCAGGTATATACAGCATGGGGGTAGCTGTGATACCAGCCAGCTGAAACCCCGGCTATATAGGACCTACAGGCGATGTTCTTGAGTCGATATATGTCGATCTGAGCACAGCTGGGCCCCGTATATACAGCATGGGGGTAGCTATGATACCAGCCAGATGCAACCCACGGCCATATAGGACCTACAGGCGATGTTCTTGAGTGGATATATGTCGATCTGAGCACAGCTGGGCGTCGTATCTACAGCATGGGGGTAGCTCTGATACCAGCCAGATGCAACCCACGGCCATATAGGACCTACAGGCGATGTTCTTGAGTCGATATATGTCGATCTGAGTACAGCTGGGCCACGTATATACAGCATGGGGGTAGCTGTGATACCAGCCAGCTGAAACCCCGGCTATATAGGACCTACAGGCGATGTTCTTGAGTCGATATATGTCGATCTGAGCACAGCTGGGCCCCGTATATACAGCATGGGGGTAGCTCTGATACCAGCCAGATGCAAACCACGGCCATATAGGACCTACAGGCGATGTTCTTGAGTGGATATATGTCGATCTGAGCACAGCTGGGCGTCGTATGTACAGCATGGCGGTAGCTCTGATACCAGCCAGATGCAACCCACGGCCATATAGGACCTACAGGCGATGTTCTTGAGTCGATATATGTCGATCTGAGTACAGCTGGGCCACGCATATACAGCATGGGGGTAGCTGTGATACCAGCCAGCTGAAACCCCGGCTATATAGGACCTACAGGCGATGTTCTTGAGTCGATATATGTTGATCTGAGCACAGCTGGGCCCCATATATACAGCATGGGGGTAGCTCTGATACCAGCCAGATGCAACCCACGGACATATAGGACCTACAGGCGATGTTCTTGAATCGATATATGTCGATCTGAGCACAGCTGGGCCACGTATATACAGCATGGGGATATCTGTGAAACCAGCCAGCTGCAACCCACGGCTATATAGGACCTACAGGCGATGTTCTTGATTTGATATATGTCGATCTGAGCACAGCTGGGTGCCGTATATACAGCATGGGGGTAGCTCTGATACCAGCCAGATGAAACCCACGGCCATATAGGACCTACAGGCGATGTTCTTGAGTCGATATATGTCGATCTGAGCACAGCTGGGCCACGTATATACAGCATGGGTGTAGCTGTGATACCAGCCAGCTGCAACCCACTGCTATATAGGACCTACATGCGATGTTCTTGAGTCGATATATGTTGATCTGAGCACAGCTGGGCCCCGTATATACAGCATGGGGGTAGCTCTGATACTAGACAGATGCAACCCACGGCCAAATAGGACCTACAGGCGATGTTCTTGAGTGGATATATGTCGATCTGAGCACAGCTGGGCGCCGTATATACAGCATGGGGGTAGCTCTGATACCAGCCAGATGCAACCCACGGCCATATAGGACCTACAGGCGATGTTCTTGAGTGGATATATATCGATCTGAGCACAGCTGGGCGCCGTATATACAGCATGGGGGTAGCTCTGATACCATTCAGATGCAACCCACGGCCATATAGGACCTACAGGCGATGTTCTTGAGTCGATATATGTCGATCTGAGCACAGCTGGGCCACGTATATACAGCATGGGGGTAGCTGTGATACCAGCCAGCTGCAACCCACGGCTATATAGGACCTACAGGCGTTGTTCTTGAGTCGATATATGTCGATCTGAGCACAGCTGGGCCACGTATATACAGCATGGGTGTAGCTGTGATACCAGCCAGCTGCAACCCACTGCTATATAGGACCTACGGGCGATGTTCTTGAGTCGATATATGTTGATCTGAGCACAGCTGGGCCCCGTATATACAGCATGGGGGTAGCTCTGATACCAGACAGATGCAACCCACGGAAAATAGGACCTACAGGCGATGTTCTTGAGTGGATATATGTCGATCTGAGCACAACTGGGCGCCGTATATACAGCATGGAGGTAGCTGTGATACCAGCCAGCTGCAACCCATGGCTATATAGGACCTACAGGCGATGTTCTTGAATCGATCTGAGCACAGCTGGGCCCCGTATATACAGCATGGGGGTAGCTCTGATACCAGCCAGATGCAACCCACGGCCATATAGGACCTACAGGCGATGTTCTTGAGTGGATATATATATCGATCTGAGCACAGCTGGGCGCCGTATATACAGCATGGGGGTAGCTCTGATACCATTCAGATGCAACCCACGGCCATATAGGACCTACAGGCGATGTTCTTGAGTGGATATATATATATATATATATCGATCTGAGCACAGCTGGGCGCCGTATATACAGCATGGAGGTAGCTCTGATACCATTCAGATGCAACCCACGGCTATATAGGACCTACAGGCGATGTTCTTGAGTCGATATATGTCGATCTGAGCACAGCTGGGCCCCGTATATACAGCATGGGGGTATCTCTGATACCAGCCAGATGCAACCCACGGCCATATAGGACCTACAGGCGATGTTCTTGAGTGGATATATGTCGATCTGAGCACAGGTGGGCGCCGTATATACAGCATGGGGGTAGCTCTGATACCAGCCAGATGCAACCCACGGCCATATAGGACCTACAGGCGATGTTCTTGAATCGATATATGTCGATCTGAGCACAGCTGGGCCACGTATATACAGCATGGGGGTAGCTGTGATACCAGCCAGCTGCAACCCACGGCTATATAGGACCTACAGGCGATGTTCTTGATTCGATATATGTCGATCTGAGCACAGCTGGGCCCCGTATATACAGGATGGGGGTAGCTCTGATACCAGCCAGATGCAACCCACGGACATATAGGACCTACAGGCGATGTTCTTGAATCGATATATGTCGATCTGAGCACAGCTGGGCCACGTATATACAGCATGGGGGTAGCTGTGATACCAGCCAGCTGCAACCCACGGCTATATAAGACCTACAGGCGATGTTCTTGATTCGATATATGTCGATCTGAGCACAGCTGGGCCCCGTATATACAGCATGGGGGTAGCTCTGATACCAGCCAGATGCAACCCACGGCCATATAGGACCTACAGGCGATGTTCTTGTGTGGAGATATGTCGATCTGAGCACAGCTGGGTGCCATATATACAGCAGGGGGGTAGCTCTGATACCAGCCAGATGAAAACCACGGCCATATAGGACCTACAGGCGATGTTCTTGAGTCGATATATGTCGATCTGAGCACAGCTGGGCCACGTATATACAGCATGGGTGTAGCTGTGATACCAGCCAGCTGCAACCCACGGCTATATAGGACCTACAGGCGATGTTCTTGAGTCTATATATGTTGATCTGAGCACAGCTGGGCCCCGTATATACAGCATGGGGGTAGCTGTGATACCAGCCAGCTGCAACCCAAGGCCAAATAGGACCTACAGGCGATGTTCTTGAGTGGATATATGTCGATCTGAGCACAGCTGGGCGCCGTATATACAGCATGGGGGTAGCTCTGATACCAGCCAGATGCAACCCACGGCCATACAGGACCTACAGGCGATGTTCTCGAGTCGATATATGTCGATCTGAGCACAGCTGGGCCACGTATATACAGCATGAAGGTAGCTGTGATACCAGCCAGCTGCAACCCACGGCTATATAGGACCTACAGGCGATGTTCTTGAGTCGATCTGAGCACAGCTGGGCCCTGTATATACAGCATGGGGGTAGCTCTGATACCAGCCAGATGCAACCCACGGCCATATAGGACCTACAGGCGATGTTCTTCAGTGGATATATATCGATCTGCGCACAGCTGGGCGCCGTATATACAGCATGGAGGTAGCTCTGATACCATTCAGATGCAACCCACGGCCATATAGGACCTACAGGCGATGTTCTTGAGTCGATATATGTCGATCTGAGCACAGCTGGGCCACGTATATACAGCATGGAGGTAGCTGTGATACCAGCCAGCTGCAACCCACGGCTATATAGGACCTACAGGCGATGTTCTTGAGTCGATATATGTCGATCTGAGCACAGCTGGGCCCCGTATATACAGCATGGGGGTAGCTCTGATACCAGCCAGATGCAACCCACGGCCATATAGGACCTACAGGCGATTTTCTTGTGTCGATATATGTCGATCTGAGTACAGCTGGGCCACGTATATACAGCATGGGGGTAGCTGTGATACCAGCCAGCTGAAACCCCGGCTATATAGGACCTACAGGCGATGTTCTTGAGTCGATATATGTCGATCTGAGCACAGCTGGGCCCCGTATATACAGCATGGGGGTAGCTCTGATACCAGACAGATGCAACCCACGGCCAAATAGGACCTACAGGCGATGTTCTTGAGTGGATATATGTCGATCTGAGCACAGCTGGGCGCTGTATATACAGCATGGGGGTAGCTCTGATACCAGCCAGATGCAACCCACGGCCATACAGGACCTACAGGCGATGTTCTTGAGTCGATATATGTCGATCTGAGCACAGCTGGGCCACGTATATACAGCATGGGGGTAGCTGTGATACCAGCCAGCTGCAACCCACGGCTATATAGGACCTACAAGCGATGTTCTTGAGTCGATCTGAGCACAGCTGGGCCCTGTATATACAGCATGGGGGTAGCTCTGATACCAGCCAGATGCAACACACGGCCATATAGGACCTACAGGCGATGTTCTTGAGTGGATATATGTCAATCTAAATACAGCTGGGCGTCGTATCTACAGCATGGGGGTAGCTCTGATACCAGCCAGATGCAACCCACGGCCATATAGGACCTAGAGGCGATGTTCTTGAGTCGATATATGTCGATCTGAGTACAGCTGGGCCACGTATATACAGCATGGGGGTAGCTGTGATACCAGCCAGCTGAAACCCCGGCTATATAGGACCTACAGGCGATGTTCTTGAGTCGATATATGTCGATCTGAGCACAGCTGGGCCCCGTATATACAACATGGAGGTAGCTCTGATACCAGCCAGATGCAAACCACGGCCATATAGGACCTACAGGCGATGTTCTTGAGTGGATATATGTCGATCTGAGCACAGCTGGGCGTCGTATGTACAGCATGGGGGTAGCTCTGATACCAGCCAGATGCAACCCACGGCCATATAGGACCTACAGGCGATGTTCTTGAGTCGATATATGTCGATCTGAGTACAGCTGGGCCACGTATATACAGCATGGGGGTAGCTGTGATACCAGCCAGCGGAAACCCCGGCTATATAGGACCTACAGGTGATGTTCTTAAGTCGATATATGTCGATCTGAGCACAGCTGGGCCCCGTATATACAGCATGGGGGTAGCACTGATACCAGCCGGACCAACCCACGGACATATAGGACCTACAGGCGATGTTCTTGAATCGATATATGTCGATCTGAGCACAGCTGGGCCACGTATATACAGCATGGGGGTAGCTGTGATACCAGCCAGCTGCAACCCACGGCTATATAGGACCTACAGGCGATGTTCTTGATTTGATATATATCGATCTGAGCATAGCTGGGCCCCGTATATACAGCATGGGGGTAGCTCTGATACCAGCCAGATGCAACCCACGGCCATATAGGACCTACAGGCGATGTTCTTGAGTGGATATATGTCGATCTGAGCACAGCTGGGTGCCGTATATACAGCATGGGGGTAGCTCTGATACCAACCAAATGAAACCCACGGCCATATAGGACCTACAGGCGATGTTCTTGAGTCGATATATGTCGATCTGAGCACAGCTGGGCCACGTATATACAGCATGGGTGTAGCTGTGATACCAGCCAGCTGCAACCCACTGCTATATAGGACCTACAGGCGATGTTCTTGAGTCGATATATGTTGATCTGAGCACAGCTGGGCCCCGTATATACAGCATGGGGGTAGCTCTGATACCAGACAGATGCAACCCACGGCCAAATAGGACCTACAGGCGATGTTCTTGAGTGGATATATGTCGATCTGAGCACAGCTGGGCGCCGTATATACAGCATGGGGGTAGCTCTGATACCAGCCAGATGCAACCCACGGCCATATAGGACCTACAGGCGATGTTCTTGAGTGGATATATATATATCGATCTGAGCACAGCTGGGCGCCGTATATACAGCATGGGGGTAGCTCTGATACCATTCAGATGCAACCCACGGCCATATAGGACCTACAGGCGATGTTCTTGAGTCGATATATGTCGATCTGAGCACAGCTGGGCCACGTATATACAGCATGGGGGTAGCTGTGATACCAGCCAGCTGCAACCCACGGCTATATAGGACCTACAGGCGATGTTCTTGAGTAGATATATGTCGATCTGAGCACAGCTGGGCCACGTATATACAGCATGGGTGTAGCTGTGATACCAGCCAGCTGCAACCCACTGCTATATAGGACCTACAGGCGATGTTCTTGAGTCGATATATGTTGATCTGAGCAAAGCTGGGACCCGTATATACAGCATGGGGGTAGCTCTGATACCAGACAGATGCAACCCACGGCCAAATAGGACCTACAGGCGATGTTCTTGAGTGGATATATGTCGATCTGAGCACAGCTGGGCGCCGTATATACACCATGGAGGTAGCTGTGATACCAGCCAGCTGCAACCCACGGCTATATAGGACCTACAGGCCATGTTCTTGAGTCGATCTGAGCACAGCTGGGCCCCGTATATACAGCATGGGGGTAGCTGTGATACCAGCCAGCTGAAACCCCGGCTATATAGGACCTACAGGCGATGTTCTTGAGTCGATATATGTCGATCTGAGCACAGCTGGGCCCCGTATATACAGCATGGGGGTAGCTCTGATACCAGACAGATGCAACCCACGGCCAAATAGGACCTACAGGCGATGTTCTTGAGTGGATATATGTCGATCTGAGCACAGCTGGGCGCCGTATATACAGCATGGGGGTAGCTCTGATACCAGCCAGATGCAACCCACGGCCATACAGGACCTACAGGCGATGTTCTTGAGTCGATATATGTCGATCTGAGCACAGCTGGGCCACGTATATACAGCATGTGGGTAGCTGTGATACCAGCCAGCTGCAACCCACGGCTATATAGGACCTACAAGCGATGTTCTTGAGTCGATCTGAGCACAGCTGGGCCCTGTATATACAGCATGGGGGTAGCTCTGATACCAGCCAGATGCAACACACGGCCATATAGGACCTACAGGCGATGTTCTTGAGTGGATATATGTCAATCTAAATACAGCTGGGCGTCGTATCTACAGCATGGGGGTAGCTCTGATACCAGCCAGATGCAACCCACGGCCATATAGGACCTAGAGGCGATGTTCTTGAGTCGATATATGTCGATCTGAGTACAGCTGGGCCACGTATATACAGCATGGGGGTAGCTGTGATACCAGCCAGCTGAAACCCCGGCTATATAGGACCTACAGGCGATGTTCTTGAGTCGATATATGTCGATCTGAGCACAGCTGGGCCCCGTATATACAACATGGGGGTAGCTCTGATACCAGCCAGATGCAAACCACGGCCATATAGGACCTACAGGCGATGTTCTTGAGTGGATATATGTCGATCTGAGCACAGCTGGGCGTCGTATGTACAGCATGGGGGTAGCTCTGATACCAGCCAGATGCAACCCACGGCCATATAGGACCTACAGGCGATGTTCTTGAGTCGATATATGTCGATCTGAGTACAGCTGGGCCACGTATATACAGCATGGGGGTAGCTGTGATACCAGCCAGCGGAAACCCCGGCTATATAGGACCTACAGGCGATGTTCTTAAGTCGATATATGTCGATCTGAGCACAGCTGGGCCCCGTATATACAGCATGGGGGTAGCACTGATACCAGCCGGACCAACCCACGGACATATAGGACCTACAGGCGATGTTCTTGAATCGATATATGTCGATCTGAGCACAGCTGGGCCACGTATATACAGCATGGGGGTAGCTGTGATACCAGCCAGCTGCAACCCACGGCTATATAGGACCTACAGGCGATGTTCTTGATTTGATATATATCGATCTGAGCATAGCTGGGCCCCGTATATACAGCATGGGGGTAGCTCTGATACCAGCCAGATGCAACCCACGGCCATATAGGACCTACAGGCGATGTTCTTGAGTGGATATATGTCGATCTGAGCACAGCTGGGTGCCGTATATACAGCATGGGGGTAGCTCTGATACCAACCAAATGAAACCCACGGCCATATAGGACCTACAGGCGATGTTCTTGAGTCGATATATGTCGATCTGAGCACAGCTGGGCCACGTATATACAGCATGGGTGTAGCTGTGATACCAGCCAGCTGCAACCCACTGCTATATAGGACCTACAGGCGATGTTCTTGAGTCGATATATGTTGATCTGAGCACAGCTGGGCCCCGTATATACAGCATGGGGGTAGCTCTGATACCAGACAGATGCAACCCACGGCCAAATAGGACCTACAGGCGATGTTCTTGAGTGGATATATGTCGATCTGAGCACAGCTGGGCGCCGTATATACAGCATGGGGGTAGCTCTGATACCAGCCAGATGCAACCCACGGCCATATAGGACCTACAGGCGATGTTCTTGAGTGGATATATATATATCGATCTGAGCACAGCTGGGCGCCGTATATACAGCATGGGGGTAGCTCTGATACCATTCAGATGCAACCCACGGCCATATAGGACCTACAGGCGATGTTCTTGAGTCGATATATGTCGATCTGAGCACAGCTGGGCCACGTATATACAGCATGGGGGTAGCTGTGATACCAGCCAGCTGCAACCCACGGCTATATAGGACCTACAGGCGATGTTCTTGAGTAGATATATGTCGATCTGAGCACAGCTGGGCCACGTATATACAGCATGGGTGTAGCTGTGATACCAGCCAGCTGCAACCCACTGCTATATAGGACCTACAGGCGATGTTCTTGAGTCGATATATGTTGATCTGAGCAAAGCTGGGACCCGTATATACAGCATGGGGGTAGCTCTGATACCAGACAGATGCAACCCACGGCCAAATAGGACCTACAGGCGATGTTCTTGAGTGGATATATGTCGATCTGAGCACAGCTGGGCGCCGTATATACACCATGGAGGTAGCTGTGATACCAGCCAGCTGCAACCCACGGCTATATAGGACCTACAGGCCATGTTCTTGAGTCGATCTGAGCACAGCTGGGCCCCGTATATACAGCATGGGGGTAGCTCTGATACCAGCCAGATGCAACCCACGGCCATATAGGACCTACAGGCGATGTTCTTGAGTGGATATATATCGATCTGAGCACAGCTGGGCGCCGTATATACAGCATGGGGGTAGCTCTGATACCATTCAGATGCAACCCACGGCCATATAGGACCTACAGGCGATGTTCTTGAGTCGATATATGTCGATCTGAGCACAGCTGGGCCACGTATATACAGCATGGGGGTAGCTGTGATACCAGCCAGCTGCAACCCACGGCTATATAGGACCTACAGGCGATGTTCTTGAGTCGATATATGTCGATCTGAGCACAGCTGGGCCCCGTATATACAGCATGGGGGGTAGCTCTGATACCAGCCAGATGCAACCCACGGCCATATAGGACCTACAGGCGATTTTCTTGAGTGGATATATGTCGATCTGAGCACAGCTGGGCGCCGTATATACAGCATGGGGTTAGCTCTGATACCAGCCAGATGCAACCCACGGCCATATAGGACCTACAGGCGATGTTCTTGAGTCGATATATGTCGATCTGAGCACAGCTGGGCCACGTATATACAGCATGGGGGTAGCTGTGATACCAGCCAGCTGCAACCCACGGCTATATAGGACCTAAAGGCGATGTTCTTGAGTCGATATATGTCGATCTGAGTACAGCTAGGCCACGTATATACAGCATGGGGGTAGCTGTGATACCAGCCAGCTAAAACCCCCGGCTATATAGGACCTACAGACGATGTTCTTGAGTCGATATATGTCGATCTGAGCACAGCTGGGCCCCGTATATACAGCATGGGGGTATCTCTGATACCAGCCAGATGCAACCCACGGCCATATAGGACCTACAGGCGATGTTCTTGAGTGGATATATGTCGATCTGAGCACAGGTGGGCGCCGTATATACAGCATGGGGGTAGCTCTGATACCAGCCAGATGCAACCCACGGCCATATAGGACCTATAGGCAATGTTCTTGTGTGGATATATGTCGATCTGAGCACAGGTGGGTGCCATATATACAGCATGGGGGTAGCTCTGATACCAGCCAGATGAAACCCACGGCCATATAGGACCTACAGGCGATGTTCTTGAGTCGATATATGTTGATCTGAGCACAGCTGGGCCCCGTATATACAGCATGGGGGTAGCTCTGATACCAGACAGATGCAACCCACGGCCAAATAGGACCTACAGGCGATGTTCTTGAGTGGATATATGTCGATCTGAGCACAGCTGGGCCCCGTATATACAGCACGGGGGTAGCTCTGATACCAGCCAGATGCAACCCACGGCCATATAGGACCTACAGGCGATTTTCTTGAGTGGATATATGTCGATCTGAGCACAGCTGTGCGCCGTATATACAGCATGGGGTTAGTTCTGATACCAGCCAGATGCAACCCACGGCCATATAGGACCTACAGGCGATGTTCTTGAGTCGATATATGTCGATCTGAGCATAGCTGGGCCACGCATATACAGCATGGGGGTAGCTGTGATACCAGCCAGCTGCAACCCACGGCTATATAGGACTTACAGGCGATGTTCTTGAGTCGATATATGTCGATGTGAGCACAGCTGGCCCCGTATATACAGCATGGGGGTAGCTCTGATACCAGCCAGATGCAACCCACGGCCATATAGGACCTACAGGCGATGTTCTTGAGTCGATATATATCGATCTGAGCACAGCTGGGCCCCGTATATAAAGCATGGGGGTAGCTCTGATACCAGCCAGATGCAACCCACGGCCATATAGGACCTACAGGCGATGTTCTTGAGTGGATATATGTCGATCTGAGCACAGCTGGGCGCCGTATATACAGCATGGGGTTAGCTCTGATACCAGCCAGATGCAACCCACGGCCATATAGGACCTACAGGCGATGTTCTTGAGTCGATATATGTCGATCTGAGCACAGCTGGGCCACGTATATACAGCATGGGGGTAGCTGTGATACCAGCCAGCTGCAACCCACGGCTATATAGGACCTACAGGCGATGTTCTTGAGTCGATATATGTCGATCTGAGCACAGCTGGGCCCCGTATATACAGCATGGGGGTAGCTCTGATACCAGCCAGATGCAATCTACGGCCATATGGGACCTACAGGCGATGTTCTTGAATGGATATATGTCGATCTGAGCACAGCTGGGCGCCGTATGTACAGCATGGGGGTAGCTCTGATACCAGCCAGATGCAACCCACGGCCATATAGGACCTACAGGCGATGTTCTTGAGTGGATATATGTCGATCTGAGCACAGGTGGGCGCCGTATATACAGCATGGGGGTAGCTCTGATACCAGCCAGATGCAACCCACGGCCATATAGGACCTACAGGCAATGTTCTTGTGTGGATATATGTCGATCTGAGCACAGGTGGGTGCCATATATACAGCATGGGGGTAGCTCTGATACCAGCCAGATGAAACCCACGGCCATATAGGACCTACAGGCGATGTTCTTGAGTCGATATATGTCGATCTGAGCACAGCTGGGCCACGTATATACAGCATGGGTGTAGCTGTGATACCAGCCAGCTGCAACCCACGGCTATATAGGACCTACAGGCGATGTTCTTGAGTCGATATATGTTGATCTGAGCACAGCTGGGCCCCGTATATACAGGATGGGGGTAGCTCTGATACCAGACAGATGCAACCCACGGCCAAATAGGACCTACAGGCGATGTTCTTGAGTGGATATATGTCGATCTGAGCACAGCTGGGCCCCGTATATACAGCACGGGGGTAGCTCTGATACCAGCCAGATGCAACCCACGGCCATATAGGACCTACAGGCGATTTTCTTGAGTGGATATATGTCGATCTGAGCACAGCTGTGCGCCGTATATACAGCATGGGGTTAGCTCTGATACCAGCCAGATGCAACCCACGGCCATATAGGACCTACAGGCGATGTTCTTGAGTGGATATATGTCGATCTGAGCACAGCTGGGCGCCGTATATACAGCATGGGGTTAGTTCTGATACCAGCCAGATGCAACCCACGGCCATATAGGACCTACAGGCGATGTTCTTGAGTCGATATATGTCGATCTGAGCATAGCTGGGCCACGTATATACAGCATGGGGGTAGCTGTGATACCAGCCAGCTGCAACCCACGGCTATATAGGACTTACAGGCGATGTTCTTGAGTCGATATATGTCGATGTGAGCACAGCTGGCCCCGTATATACAGCATGGGGGTAGCTCTGATACCAGCCAGATGCAACCCACAGCCATATAGGACCTACAGGCGATGTTCTTGAGTCGATATATGTCGATCTGAGCACAGCTGGGCCCCGTATATAAAGCATGGGGGTAGCTCTGATACCAGCCAGATGCAACCCACGGCCATATAGGACCTACAGGCGATGTTCTTGAGTGGATATATGTCGATCTGAGCACAGCTGGGCGCCGTATATACAGCATGGGGTTAGCTCTGATACCAGCCAGATGCAACCCACGGCCATATAGGACCTACAGGCGATGTTCTTGAGTCGATACATGTCGATCTGAGCACAGCTGGGCCACGTATATACAGCATGGGGGTAGCTGTGATACCAGCCAGCTGCAACCCACGGCTATATAGGACCTACAGGCGATGTTCTTGAGTCGATATATGTCGATCTGAGCACAGCTGGGCCCCGTATATACAGCATGGGGGTAGCTCTGATACCAGCCAGATGCAATCCACGGCCATATGGGACCTACAGGCGATGTTCTTGAATGGATATATGTCGATCTGAGCACAGCTGGGCGCCGTATGTACAGCATGGGGGTAGCTCTGATACCAGCCAGATGCAACCCACGGCCATATAGGACCTACAGGCGATGTTCTTGAGTCGATATATGTCGATCTGAGTACAGCTAGGCCACGTATATACAGCATGGGGGTAGCTGTGATACCAGCCAGCTAAAACCCCCGGCTATATAGGACCTACATACGATGTTCTTGAGTCGATATATGTCGATCTGAGCACAGCTGGGCCCCGTATATACAGCATGGGGGTAGCTCTGATACCAGCCAGATGCAACCCACGGCCATATAGGACCTACAGGCGATGTTCTTGAGTGGATATATGTCGATCTGAGCACAGCTGGGCGCCGTATATACAGCATGGGGTTAGCTCTGATACCAGCCAGATGCAACCCACTGCCATATAGGACCTACAGGCGATGTTCTTGAGTGGATATATATCGATCTGAGCACAGCTGGGCGCCGTATATACAGCATGGAGGTAGCTCTGATACCATTCAGATGCAACCCACGGCCATATAGGACCTACAGGCGATGTTCTTGAGTCCATATATGTCGATCTGAGCACAGCTGGGCCACGTATATACAGCATGGAGGTAGCTGTGATACCAGCCAGCTGCAACCCACGGCTATATAGGACCTACAGGCGATGTTCTTGAGTCGATATATGTCGATCTGAGCACAGCTGGGCCCCGTATATACAGCATGGGGGTAGCTCTGATACCAGCCAGATGCAACCCACGGCCATATAGGACCTACAGGCGATTTTCTTGAGTGGATATATGTCGATCTGAGCACAGCTGTGCGCCGTATATACAGCATGGGGTTAGTTCTGATACCAGCCAGATGCAACCCACGGCCATATAGGACCTACAGGCGATGTTCTTGAGTCGATATATGTTGATCTGAGCACAGCTGGGCCACGTATATACAGCATGGGGGTATCTGTGATACCAGCCAGCTGCAACCCACGGCTATATAGGACTTACAGGCGATGTTCTTGAGTCGATATATGTCGATGTGAGCACAGCTGGCCCCGTATATACAGCATGGGGGTAGCTCTGATACCAGCCAGATGCAACCCACGGCCATATAGGACCTACAGGCGATGTTCTTGAGTCGATATATGTCGATCTGAGCACAGCTGGGCCCCGTATATAAAGCATGGGGGTAGCTCTGATACCAGCCAGATGCAACCCACGGCCATATAGGACCTTCAGGCGATGTTCTTGAGTGGATATATGTCGATCTGAGCACAGCTGGGCGCCGTATATACAGCATGGGGTTAGCTCTGATACCAGCCAGATGCAACCCACGGCCATATAGGACCTACAGGCGATGTTCTTGAGTCGATATATGTCGATCTGAGCACAGCTGGGCCACGTATATACAGCATGGGGGTAGCTGTGATACCAGCCAGCTGCAACCCACGGCTATATAGGACCTACAGGCGATGTTCTTGAGTCGATATATGTCGATCTGAGCACAGCTGGGCCCCGTATATACAGCATGGGGGTAGCTCTGATACCAGCCAGATGCAATCCACGGCCATATGGGACCTACAGGCGATGTTCTTGAATGGATATATGTCGATCTGAGCACAGCTGGGCGCCGTATGTACAGCATGGGGGTAGCTCTGATACCAGCCAGATGCAACCCACGGCCATATAGGACCTACAGGCGATGTTCTTGAGTCGATATATGTCGATCTGAGTACAGCTAGGCCACGTATATACAGCATGGGGGTAGCTGTGATACCAGCCAGCTAAAACCCCCGGCTATATAGGACCTACATACGATGTTCTTGAGTCGATATATGTCGATCTGAGCACAGCTGGGCCCCGTATATACAGCATGGGGGTAGCTCTGATACCAGCCAGATGCAACCCACGGCCATATAGGACCTACAGGCGATGTTCTTGAGTGGATATATGTCGATCTGAGCACAGGTGGGTGCCGTATATACAGCATGGGGGTAGCTCTGATACCAGCCAGATGCAACCCACGGCCATATAGGACCTGCAGGCGATGTTCTTGAGTCGATCTGAGCACAGCTGGGCCCTGTATATACAGCATGGGGGTAGCTCTGATACCAGCCAGATGCAACCCACTGCCATATAGGACCTACAGGCGATGTTCTTGAGTGGATATATATCGATCTGAGCACAGCTGGGCGCCGTATATACAGCATGGAGGTAGCTCTGATACCATTCAGATGCAACCCACGGCCATATAGGACCTACAGGCGATGTTCTTGAGTCCATATATGTCGATCTGAGCACAGCTGGGCCACGTATATACAGCATGGAGGTAGCTGTGATACCAGCCAGCTGCAACCCACGGCTATATAGGACCTACAGGCGATGTTCTTGAGTCGATATATGTCGATCTGAGCACAGCTGGGCCCCGTATATACAGCATGGGGGTAGCTCTGATTCCAGCCAGATGCAACCCACGGCCATATAGGACCTACAGGCGATTTTCTTGAGTGGATATATGTCGATCTGAGCACAGCTGTGCGCCGTATATACAGCATGGGGTTAGTTCTGATACCAGCCAGATGCAACCCACGGCCATATAGGACCTACAGGCGATGTTCTTGAGTCGATATATGTTGATCTGAGCACAGCTGGGCCACGTATATACAGCATGGGGGTATCTGTGATACCAGCCAGCTGCAACCCACGGCTATATAGGACTTACAGGCGATGTTCTTGAGTCGATATATGTCGATGTGAGCACAGCTGGCCCCGTATATACAGCATGGGGGTAGCTCTGATACCAGCCAGATGCAACCCACGGCCATATAGGACCTACAGGCGATGTTCTTGAGTCGATATATGTCGATCTGAGCACAGCTGGGCCCCGTATATAAAGCATGGGGGTAGCTCTGATACCAGCCAGATGCAACCCACGGCCATATAGGACCTACAGGCGATGTTCTTGAGTGGATATATGTCGATCTGAGCACAGCTGGGCGCCGTATATACAGCATGGGGTTAGCTCTGATACCAGCCAGATGCAACCCACGGCCATATAGGACCTACAGGCGATGTTCTTGAGTCGATATATGTCGATCTGAGCACAGCTGGGCCACGTATATACAGCATGGGGGTAGCTGTGATACCAGCCAGCTGCAACCCACGGCTATATAGGACCTACAGGCGATGTTCTTGAGTCGATATATGTCGATCTGAGCACAGCTGGGCCCCGTATATACAGCATGGGGGTAGCTCTGATACCAGCCAGATGCAATCCACGGCCATATAGGACATACAGGCGATGTTCTTGAATGGATATATGTCGATCTGAGCACAGCTGGGCGCCGTATGTACAGCATGGGGGTAGCTCTGATACCAGCCAGATGCAACCCACGGCCATATAGGACCTACAGGCGATGTTCTTGAGTCGATATATGTCGATCTGAGTACAGCTAGGTCACGTATATACAGCATGGGGGTAGCTGTGATACCAGCCAGCTAAAACCCCCGGCTATATAGGACCTACAGACGATGTTCTTGAGTCGATATATGTCGATCTGAGCACAGCTGGGCCCCGTATATACAGCATGGGGGTAGCTCTGATACCAGCCAGATGCAACCCACGGCCATATAGGACCTACAGGCGATGTTCTTGAGTGGATATATGTGAATCTGAGCACAGGTGGGTGCCGTATATACAGCATGGGGGTAGCTCTGATACCAGCCAGATGCAACCCACGGCCATATAGGACCTGCAGGCGATGTTCTTGAATCGATATATGTCGATCTAAACACAGCTGGGCCACGTATATACAGCATGGGGGTAGCTGTGATACCAGCCAGCTGCAACCCACGGCTATATAGGACCTACAGGCGATGTTCTTAATTCGATATATGTCGATCTGAGCACAGCTGGGCCCCGTATATACAGCATGGGGGTAGCTCTGATTCTAGCCAGATGCAACCCACGGCCATATAAGACCTACAGGCGATATTCTTGAGTGGATATATGTCGATCTGAGCACAGCTGGGCGCCGTATATACAGCATGGGGGTAGCTCTGATACCAGCCAGATGCAACCCACGGCCATATAGTACCTAGGCGATGTTCTTGAATCGTTATATGTCGATCTGAGTACAGCTGGGCCACGTATATACAGCATGGGGGTAGCTGTGATACCAGCCAGCTGCAACCCACGGCTATATAGGACCTACAGGCGATGTTCTTGATTCGATATATGTCGATCTGAGCACAGCTGGGCCCCGTATATACAGCATGGGGGTAGCTCTGATACCAGCCAGATGCAACCCACGGCCATATAGGACCTACAGGCGATGTTCTTGAGTCGATATATGTCGATCTGAGCACAGCTGGCCACGTATATACAGCATGGGGGTAGCTGTGATACCAGCCAGCTGCAACCCACGGCTAAATAGGACCTACAGGCGATGTTCTTGAGTCGATATATGTTGATCTGAGCACAGCTGGGCCCCGTATATACAGCATGGGGGTAGCTCTGATACCAGCCAGATGCAACCCACGGCCATATAGGACCTACAGGCGATGTTCTTGAGTCGATATATGTCGATCTGAGCACAGCTGGGCCCGTATATAAAGCATGGGGGTAGCTCTGATACCAGCCAGATGCAACCCACGGCCATATAGGACCTACAGGCGATGTTCTTGAGTGGATATATGTCGATCTGAGCACAGCTGGGCGCCGTATATACAGCATGGGGTTAGCTCTGATACCAGCCAGATGCAACCCACGGCCATATAGGACCTACAGGCGATGTTCTTGAGTCGATATATGTCGATCTGAGCACAGCTGGGCCACGTATATACAGCATGGGGGTAGCTGTGATACCAGCCAGCTGCAACCCACGGCTATAAAGGACCTACAGGCGATGTTCTTGAGTCGATATATGTCGATGTGAGCACAGCTGGCCCCGTATATACAGCATGGGGGTAGCTCTGATACCAGCCAGATGCAACCCACGGCCATATAGGACCTACAGGCGATGTTCTTGAGTCGATATATGTCGATCTGAGCACAGCTGGGCCCCGTATATAAAGCATGGGGGTAGCTCTGATACCAGCCAGATGCAACCCACGTCTATATAGGACCTACAGGCGATGTTCTTGAGTGGATATATGTCGATCTGAGCACAGCTGGGCGCCGTATATACAGCATGGGGTTAGCTCTGATACCAGCCAGATGCAACCCACGGCCATATAGGACCTACAGGCGATGTTCTTGAGTCGATATATGTCGATCTGAGCACAGCTGGGCCACGTATATACAGCATGGGGGTAGCTGTGATACCAGCCAGCTGCAACCCACGGCTATATAGGACCTACAGGCGATGTTCTTGAGTCGATATATGTCGATCTGAGCACAGCTGGGCCCCGTATATACAGCATGGGGGTAGCTCTGATACCAGCCAGATGCAATCCACGGCCATATAGGACCTACAGGCGATGTTCTTGAATGGATATATGTCGATCTGAGCACAGCTGGGCGCCGTATGTACAGCATGGGGTTAGCTCTGATACCAGCCAGATGCAACCCACGGCCATATAGGACCTACAGGCGATGTTCTTGAATCGAAATATGTCGTTCTGAGCACAGCTGGGCCACGTATATACAGCATGGGGGTAGCTGTGATACCAGTGAGCTGCAACCCACGGCTATATAGGACCTACAGGCGATGTTCTTGAGTCGATATATGTCGATCTGAGCACAGCTGGGCCCCGTATATACAGCATGGGGGTAGCTCTGATACCAGCCAGATTCAACCCACGGTCATATAGGACCCACAGGCGATGTTCTTGTGTGGATATATGTCGATCTGAGCACAGCTGGGCGCCGTATATACAGCATGGGGGTAGCTCTGATACCATTCAGATGCAACCCACGGCCATATAGGACCTACAGGCGATGTTCTTGAGTGGATATATGTCGATCTGAGCACAGCTGGGCCACGTATATACAGCATGGGGGTAGCTGTGATACCAGCCAGCTGCAACCCACGGCTATTTAGGACCTACGGGCGATGTTCTTGAGTCGATCTGAGCACAGCTGGGCCACGTATATACAGCATGGGGGTAGCTCTGATACCAGCCAGATGCAACCCACGACCATATAGGACCTACAGGCGATGTTCTTGACTGGATATATGTCGATCTGAGCACAGCTGGGCGCCGTATATACAGCATGGGGGTAGCTCTGATACCATTCAGATGCAACACACGGCCATATAGGACCTACAGGCGATGTTCTTGAGTCGATATATGTCGATCTGAGCACAGCTGGGCTACGTATATATAGCATGGTGGTAGCTGTGATACCAGCCAGCTGCAACCCACGGCTATATAGGACCTACAGGCGATGTTCTTGAGTGGATATATGTCGATCTGAGCACAGCTGGGCGTCGTATGTACAGCATGGGGGTAGGTCTGATACCAGCCAGATGCAACCCACGGCCATATAGGACCTACAGGCGATGTTCTTGAGTCGATATATGTCGATCTGAGTACAGCTGGGCCACGTATATACAGCATGGGGGTAGCTGTGATACCAGCCAGCTGAAACCCCGGCTATATAGGACCTACAGGCGATGTTCTTGAGTCGATATATGTCGATCTGAGCACAGCTGGGCCCCGTATATACAGCATGGGGTAGCTCTGATACCAGCCAGATGCAACCCACGGACATATAGGACCTACAGGCGATGTTCTTGAATCGATATATGTCGATCTGAGCACAGCTGGGCCCCGTATATACAGCATGGGGGTAGCTCTGATACCAGCCAGATGCAAACCACGGCCATATAGGACCTACAGGCGATGTTCTTGAGTGGATATATGTCGATCTGAGCACAGCTGGGCGTCGTATGTACAGCATGGGGGTAGCTCTGATACCAGCCAGATGCAAACCACGGCCATATAGGACCTACAGGCGATGTTCTTGAGTGGATATATGTCGATCTGAGCACAGCTGGGCTTCGTATGTACAGCATGGGGGTAGCTCTGATACCAGCCAGATGCAACCCACGGCCATATAGGACCTACAGGCGATGTTCTTGAGTGGATATATGTCGATCTGAGCACAGCTGGGCGCCGTATATACAGCATGGAGGTAGCTCTGATACCAGCCAGATGCAACCCACGGCCATATAGGACCTATAGGCGATGTTCTTGAGTCGATATATGTCGATCGGAGAACAGCTGGGCCACGTATATACAGCATGGGGGTAGCTGTGATACCAGCCAGCTGCAACCCACGACTATATAGGACCTACAGGCTATGTTCTTGAATCGATCTGAGCACAGCTGGGCCCCGTATATACAGCATGGGGGTAGCTCTGATACCAGACAGATGCAACCCACGGCCATATAGGACCTACAGGCGATGTTCTTGAGTGGATATATGTCGATCTGAGCACAGCTGGGCGCCGTATATACAGCATGGGGGTAGCTCTGATACCAGACAGATGCAACCCACGGCCATATAGGACCTACAGGCGATGTTCTTGAGTGGATATATATATATATCGATCTGAGCACAGCTGGGCGCCGTATATACAGCATGGGGGTAGCTCTGATACCATTCAGATGCAACCCACGGCCATATAGGACCTACAGGCGATGTTCTTGAGTCGATATATGTCGATCTGAGCACAGCTGGGCCACGTATATACAGCATGGGGGTAGCTGTGATACCAGCCAGCTGCAACCCACGGCTATATAGGACCTACAGGCGATGTTCTTGAGTCGATATATGTCGATCTGAGCACAGCTAGGCCACGTATATACAGCATGGGTGTAGCTGTGATACCAGCCAGCTGCAACCCACTGCTATATAGGACCTACAGGCGATGTTTTTGAGTCGATATATGTTGATCTGAGCACAGCTGGGCCCGTATATACAGCATGGGGGTAGCTCTGATACCAGACAGATGCAACCCACGGCCAAATAGGACCTACAGGCGATGTTCTTGAGTGGATATATGTCGATCTGAGCACAGCTGGGCGCCGTATATACAGCATGGAGGTAGCTGTGATACCAGCCAGCTGTAACCCACGGCTATATAGGACCTACAGGCGATGTTCTTGAGTCGATCTGAGCACAGCTGGGGCCCGTATATACAGCATGGGGGTAGCTCTGATACCAGCCAGATGCAACCCACGGCCATATAGGACCTACAGGCGATGTTCTTGAGTGGATATATATCGATCTGAGCACAGCTGGGCGCCGTATATACAGCATGGGGGTAGCTCTGATACCATTCAGATGTAACCCACGGCCATATAGGACCTACAGGCGATGTTCTTGAGTCGATATATGTCGATCTGAGCACAGCTGGGCCACGTATATACAGCATGGGGGTAGCTGTGATACCAGCCAGCTGCAACCCACGGCTATATAGGACCTACAGGCGATGTCCTTGAGTCGATATATGTCGATCTGAGCACAGCTGGGCCCCGTATATACAGCATGGGTGTAGCTCTGATACCAGCCAGATGCAACCCACGGCCATATAGGACCTACAGGCGATTTTCTTGAGTGCATATATGTCGATCTGAGCGCAGCTGGGCGCCGTATATACAGCATGGGGTTAGCTCTGATACCAGCCAGATGCAACCCACGGCCATATACGACCTACAGGCTATGTCCTTGAGTCGATATATGTCGATCTGAGCACAGCTGGGCCACGTATATACAGCATGGGGGTAGCTGTGATACCAGCCAGGTGCAACCCACGGCTATATAGGACCTACAGGCGATGTTCTTGAGTCGATATATGTCGATCTGAGTACAGCTAGGCCACGTATATACAGCATGGGGGTAGCTGTGATACCAGCCAGCTAAAACCCCCGGCTATATAGGACCTACAGACGATGTTCTTGAGTCGTTATATGTCGATCTGAGCACAGCTGGGCCCCGTATATACAGCATGGGGGTATCTCTGATACCAGCCAGATGCAACCCACGGCCATATAGGACCTACAGGCGATGTTCTTGAGTGGATATATGTCGATCTGAGCACAGGTGGGCGCCGTATATACAGCATGGGGGTAGCTCTATTACCAGCCAGATGCAACCCACGGCCATATAGGACCTACAGGCGATGTTCTTGAATCGATATATGTCGATCTGAGCACAGCTGGGCCACGTATATACAGCATGGGGGTAGCTGTGATACCAGCCAGCTGCAACCCACGGCTATATAGGACCTACAGGCGATGTTCTTGATTCGATATATGTTGATCTGAGCACAGCTGGGCCCCGTATATACAGCATGGGGGTAGCTCTCATACCAGCCAGATGCAACCCACGGACATATAGGACCTACAGGCGATGTTCTTGAATCGATATATGTCGATCTGAGCACAGCTGGGCCCCGTATATACAGCATGGGGGTAGCTCTGATACCAGCCAGATGCAACCCACGGCCATATAGGACCTACAGGCGATGTTCTTGAGTGGATATATGTCGATCTGAGCACAGCTGGGTGCCATATATACCGCATGGGGGTAGCTCTGATACCAGCCAGATGAAACCCACGGCCATATAGGACCTACAGGCTATGTTCTTGAATCGATATATGTCGATCTGAGCACAGCTGGGCGCCGTATATACAGCATGGGGGTAGCTCTGATACCAGCCAGATGCAACCCACGGCCATACAGGACCTACAGGCGATGTTCTTGAGTCAATATATGTCGATCTGAGCACAGCTGGGCCACGTATATACAGCATGGGGGTAGCTGTGATACCAGCCAGCTGCAACCGACTGCTATATAGGACCTACAGGCGATGTTCTTGAGTCGATCTGAGCACAGCTGGGCCCTGTATATACAGCATGGGGGTAGCTCTGATACCAGCCAGATGCAACCCACGGCCATATAGGACCTACAGGCGATGTTCTTGAGTGGATATATATCGATCTGAGCACAGCTGGGCGCCGTATATACAGCATGGGGGTAGCTCTGGTACCATTCAGATGCAACCCACGGCCATATAGGACCTACAGGCGATGTTCTTGAGTCGATATATGTCGATCTAAGCACAGCTGGGCCACGTATATACAGCATGGAGGTAGCTGTGATACCAGCCAGCTGCAACCCACGGCTATATAGGACCTACAGGCGATGTTCTTGAGTCGATATATGTCGATCTGAGCACAGCTGGGCCCCGTATATACAGCATGGGGGTAGCTCTGATACCAGCCAGATGCAACACACGGCCATATACGACTTACAGGCTATTTTCTTGAGTGGATATATATCGATCTGAGCACAGCTGGGCGCCATATATACAGCATAGAGGTAGCTCTGATACCATTCAGATGCAACCCACGGCCATATAGGACCTACAGGCGATGTTCTTGAGTCGATATATGTCGATCTGAGCACAGCTGGGCCACGTATATACAGCATGGAGGTAGCTGTGATACCAGCCAGCTGCAACCCACGGCTATATAGGACCTACAGGCGATGTTCTTGAGTCGATATATGTCGATCTGAGCACAGCTGGGCCCCGTATATACAGCATGGGGGTAGCTCTGATACCAGCCAGATGCAACCCACGGCCATATAGGACCCACAGGCGATGTTCTTGAGTCGATATATGTCGATCTGAGCACAGCTGGGCCACGTATATACAGCATGGGGGTAGCTGTGATACCAGCCAGCTGCAACCCACGGCTATATAGGACCTACAGGCGATGTTCTTGAGTCGATATATGTCGATCTGAGCACAGCTGGGCCCCGTATATACAGCATGGGGGTAGCTCTGATACCAGCCAGATGCAATCCACGGCCATATAGGACCTACAGGCGATGTTCTTGAATGGATATATGTCGATCTGAGCACAGCTGGGCGCCGTATGTACAGCATGGGGTTAGCTCTGATACCAGCCAGATGCAACCCACGGCCATATAGGACCTACAGGCGATGTTCTTGAATCGAAATATGTCGTTCTGAGCACAGCTGGGCCACGTATATACAGCATGGGGGTAGCTGTGATACCAGTGAGCTGCAACCCACGGCTATATAGGACCTACAGGCGATGTTCTTGAGTCGATATATGTCGATCTGAGCACAGCTGGGCCCCGTATATACAGCATGGGGGTAGCTCTGATACCAGCCAGATTCAACCCACGGCCATATAGGACCCACAGGCGATGTTCTTGAGTGGATATATGTCGATCTGAGCACAGCTGGGCGCCGTATATACAGCATGGGGGTAGCTCTGATACCATTCAGATGCAACCCACGGCCATATAGGACCTACAGGCGATGTTCTTGAGTGGATATATGTCGATCTGAGCACAGCTGGGCCACGTATATACAGCATGGGGGTAGCTGTGATACCAGCCAGCTGCAACCCACGGCTATTTAGGACCTACGGGCGATGTTCTTGAGTCGATCTGAGCACAGCTGGGCCACGTATATACAGCATGGGGGTAGCTCTGATACCAGCCAGATGCAACCCACGACCATATAGGACCTACAGGCGATGTTCTTGACTGGATATATGTCGATCTGAGCACAGCTGGGCGCCGTATATACAGCATGGGGGTAGCTCTGATACCATTCAGATGCAACACACGGCCATATAGGACCTACAGGCGATGTTCTTGAGTCGATATATGTCGATCTGAGCACAGCTGGGCTACGTATATATAGCATGGTGGTAGCTGTGATACCAGCCAGCTGCAACCCACGGCTATATAGGACCTACAGGCGATGTTCTTGAGTGGATATATGTCGATCTGAGCACAGCTGGGCGTCGTATGTACAGCATGGGGGTAGGTCTGATACCAGCCAGATGCAACCCACGGCCATATAGGACCTACAGGCGATGTTCTTGAGTCGATATATGTCGATCTGAGTACAGCTGGGCCACGTATATACAGCATGGGGGTAGCTGTGATACCAGCCAGCTGAAACCCCGGCTATATAGGACCTACAGGCGATGTTCTTGAGTCGATATATGTCGATCTGAGCACAGCTGGGCCCCGTATATACAGCATGGGGTAGCTCTGATACCAGCCAGATGCAACCCACGGACATATAGGACCTACAGGCGATGTTCTTGAATCGATATATGTCGATCTGAGCACAGCTGGGCCCCGTATATACAGCATGGGGGTAGCTCTGATACCAGCCAGATGCAAACCACGGCCATATAGGACCTACAGGCGATGTTCTTGAGTGGATATATGTCGATCTGAGCACAGCTGGGCGTCGTATGTACAGCATGGGGGTAGCTCTGATACCAGCCAGATGCAAACCACGGCCATATAGGACCTACAGGCGATGTTCTTGAGTGGATATATGTCGATCTGAGCACAGCTGGGCTTCGTATGTACAGCATGGGGGTAGCTTTGATACCAGCCAGATGCAACCCACGGCCATATAGGACCTACAGGCGATGTTCTTGAGTGGTTATATGTCGATCTGAGCACAGCTGGGCGCCGTATATACAGCATGGAGGTAGCTCTGATACCAGCCAGATGCAACCCACGGCCATATAGGACCTATAGGCGATGTTCTTGAGTCGATATATGTCGATCGGAGAACAGCTGGGCCACGTATATACAGCATGGGGGTAGCTGTGATACCAGCCAGCTGCAACCCACGACTATATAGGACCTACAGGCTATGTTCTTGAATCGATCTGAGCACAGCTGGGCCCCGTATATACAGCATGGGGGTAGCTCTGATACCAGACAGATGCAACCCACGGCCATATAGGACCTACAGGCGATGTTCTTGAGTGGATATATGTCGATCTGAGCACAGCTGGGCGCCGTATATACAGCATGGGGGTAGCTCTGATACCAGACAGATGCAACCCACGGCCATATAGGACCTACAGGCGATGTTCTTGAGTGGATATATATATATCGATCTGAGCACAGCTGGGCGCCGTATATACAGCATGGGGGTAGCTCTGATACCATTCAGATGCAACCCACGGCCATATAGGACCTACAGGCGATGTTCTTGAGTCGATATATGTCGATCTGAGCACAGCTGGGCCACGTATATACAGCATGGGGGTAGCTGTGATACCAGCCAGCTGCAACCCACGGCTATATAGGACCTACAGGCGATGTTCTTGAGTCGATATATGTCGATCTGAGCACAGCTAGGCCACGTATATACAGCATGGGTGTAGCTGTGATACCAGCCAGCTGCAACCCACTGCTATATAGGACCTACAGGCGATGTTTTTGAGTCGATATATGTTGATCTGAGCACAGCTGGGCCCGTATATACAGCATGGGGGTAGCTCTGATACCAGACAGATGCAACCCACGGCCAAATAGGACCTACAGGCGATGTTCTTGAGTGGATATATGTCGATCTGAGCACAGCTGGGCGCCGTATATACAGCATGGAGGTAGCTGTGATACCAGCCAGCTGTAACCCACGGCTATATAGGACCTACAGGCGATGTTCTTGAGTCGATCTGAGCACAGCTGGGGCCCGTATATACAGCATGGGGGTAGCTCTGATACCAGCCAGATGCAACCCACGGCCATATAGGACCTACAGGCGATGTTCTTGAGTGGATATATATCGATCTGAGCACAGCTGGGCGCCGTATATACAGCATGGGGGTAGCTCTGATACCATTCAGATGTAACCCACGGCCATATAGGACCTACAGGCGATGTTCTTGAGTCGATATATGTCGATCTGAGCACAGCTGGGCCACGTATATACAGCATGGGGGTAGCTGTGATACCAGCCAGCTGCAACCCACGGCTATATAGGACCTACAGGCGATGTCCTTGAGTCGATATATGTCGATCTGAGCACAGCTGGGCCCCGTATATACAGCATGGGTGTAGCTCTGATACCAGCCAGATGCAACCCACGGCCATATAGGACCTACAGGCGATTTTCTTGAGTGCATATATGTCGATCTGAGCGCAGCTGGGCGCCGTATATACAGCATGGGGTTAGCTCTGATACCAGCCAGATGCAACCCACGGCCATATACGACCTACAGGCTATGTCCTTGAGTCGATATATGTCGATCTGAGCACAGCTGGGCCACGTATATACAGCATGGGGGTAGCTGTGATACCAGCCAGGTGCAACCCACGGCTATATAGGACCTACAGGCGATGTTCTTGAGTCGATATATGTCGATCTGAGTACAGCTAGGCCACGTATATACAGCATGGGGGTAGCTGTGATACCAGCCAGCTAAAACCCCCGGCTATATAGGACCTACAGACGATGTTCTTGAGTCGTTATATGTCGATCTGAGCACAGCTGGGCCCCGTATATACAGCATGGGGGTATCTCTGATACCAGCCAGATGCAACCCACGGCCATATAGGACCTACAGGCGATGTTCTTGAGTGGATATATGTCGATCTGAGCACAGGTGGGCGCCGTATATACAGCATGGGGGTAGCTCTATTACCAGCCAGATGCAACCCACGGCCATATAGGACCTACAGGCGATGTTCTTGAATCGATATATGTCGATCTGAGCACAGCTGGGCCACGTATATACAGCATGGGGGTAGCTGTGATACCAGCCAGCTGCAACCCACGGCTATATAGGACCTACAGGCGATGTTCTTGATTCGATATATGTTGATCTGAGCACAGCTGGGCCCCGTATATACAGCATGGGGGTAGCTCTCATACCAGCCAGATGCAACCCACGGACATATAGGACCTACAGGCGATGTTCTTGAATCGATATATGTCGATCTGAGCACAGCTGGGCCCCGTATATACAGCATGGGGGTAGCTCTGATACCAGCCAGATGCAACCCACGGCCATATAGGACCTACAGGCGATGTTCTTGAGTGGATATATGTCGATCTGAGCACAGCTGGGTGCCATATATACCGCATGGGGGTAGCTCTGATACCAGCCAGATGAAACCCACGGCCATATAGGACCTACAGGCTATGTTCTTGAATCGATATATGTCGATCTGAGCACAGCTGGGCGCCGTATATACAGCATGGGGGTAGCTCTGATACCAGCCAGATGCAACCCACGGCCATACAGGACCTACAGGCGATGTTCTTGAGTCAATATATGTCGATCTGAGCACAGCTGGGCCACGTATATACAGCATGGGGGTAGCTGTGATACCAGCCAGCTGCAACCGACGGCTATATAGGACCTACAGGCGATGTTCTTGAGTCGATCTGAGCACAGCTGGGCCCTGTATATACAGCATGGGGGTAGCTCTGATACCAGCCAGATGCAACCCACGGCCATATAGGACCTACAGGCGATGTTCTTGAGTGGATATATATCGATCTGAGCACAGCTGGGCGCCGTATATACAGCATGGGGGTAGCTCTGGTACCATTCAGATGCAACCCACGGCCATATAGGACCTACAGGCGATGTTCTTGAGTCGATATATGTCGATCTAAGCACAGCTGGGCCACGTATATACAGCATGGAGGTAGCTGTGATACCAGCCAGCTGCAACCCACGGCTATATAGGACCTACAGGCGATGTTCTTGAGTCGATATATGTCGATCTGAGCACAGCTGGGCCCCGTATATACAGCATGGGGGTAGCTCTGATACCAGCCAGATGCAACACACGGCCATATACGACTTACAGGCTATTTTCTTGAGTGGATATATATCGATCTGAGCACAGCTGGGCGCCATATATACAGCATAGAGGTAGCTCTGATACCATTCAGATGCAACCCACGGCCATATAGGACCTACAGGCGATGTTCTTGAGTCGATATATGTCGATCTGAGCACAGCTGGGCCACGTATATACAGCATGGAGGTAGCTGTGATACCAGCCAGCTGCAACCCACGGCTATATAGGACCTACAGGCGATGTTCTTGAGTCGATATATGTCGATCTGAGCACAGCTGGGCCCCGTATATACAGCATGGGGGTAGCTCTGATACCAGCCAGATGCAACCCACGGCCATATAGGACCCACAGGCGATGTTCTTGAGTCGATATATGTCGATCTGAGCACAGCTGGGCCACGTATATACAGCATGGGGGTAGCTGTGATACCAGTGAGCTGCAACCCACGGCTATATAGGACCTACAGGCGATGTTCTTGAGTCGATATATGTCGATCTGAGCACAGCTGGGCCCCGTATATACAGCATGGGGGTAGCTGTGATACCAGCCAGATTCAACCCACGGCCATATAGGTCCTATAGGCGATGTTCTTGAGTGGATATATGTCGATCTGAGCACATCTGGGCGCCGTATATACAGCATGGGGGTAGCTCTGATACCATTCAGATGCAACCCACGGCCATATAGGACCTACAGGCGATGTTCTTGAGTGGATATATGTCGATCTGAGCACAGCTGGGCGCCATAAATACAGCATGGGGGTAGCTCTGATACCAGCCAGATGCAACCCACGGCCATATAGGACCTACAGGCGATGTTCTTGAGTCGATATATGTCGATCTGAGCACAGCTGGGCCACGTATATACAGCATGGGGGTAGCTGTGATACCAGCCAACTGCAACCCACGGCTATATAGGACCTACGGGCGATGTTCTTGAGTCGATCTGAGCACAGCTGGGCCCCGTATATACAGCATGGGGGTAGCTGTGATACCAGCCAGATGCAACCCACGGCTATATAGGACCTACAGGCGATGTTCTTGAGTGGATATATGTCGATCTGAGCACAGCTGGGCGCCGTATATACAGCATGGAGGTAGCTCTGATACCAGCCAGATGCAACCCACGGCCATATAGGACCTACAGGCGATGTTCTTGAGTCGATATATGTCGATCTGAGCACAGCTGGGCCACGTATATACAGCATGGGGGTAGCTGTGATGCCAGCCAGCTGCAACCCACGACTATATAGGACCTACAGGCTATGTTCTTGAGTCGATCTGAGCACATCTGGGCCCCGTATATACAGCATGGGGGTAGCTCTGATACCAGCCAGATGCAACCCACGGCCATATAGGACCTACAGGCGATGTTCTTGAGTGGATATATGTTGATCTGAGCACAGCTGGGCGCCGTATATACAGCATGGGGGTAGATCTGATACCAGCCAGATGCAACCCACGGCCATATAGGAACTACAGGCGATGTTCCTGAATCGATATAAGTCGTTCTGAGCACAGCTGGGCCACGTATATACAGCATGGGGGTAGCTGTGATACCAGCCAGCTGCAACCCACGGCTATATAGGACCTACAGGCGATGTTCTTGAGTCGATATATGTCGATCTGAGCACAGCTGGGCCCCGTATATACATCATGGGGGTAGCTCTGATACCAGCCAGATGCAACCCACGACCATATAGGACCTACAGGCGATGTTCTTGAGTGGATATATGTCGATCTGAGCACAGCTGGGCGCCGTATATACAGCATGGGGGTAGCTCTGATACCATTCAGACGCAACCCACGGCCATATAGGACCTACAGGCGATGTTCTTGAGTCGATATATGTCGATCTGAGCACAGCTGGGCCCCGTATATACAGCATGGGGGTAGCTCTGATACCAGCCAGATGCAACCCTCGACCATATAGGACCTACAGGCGATGTTCTTGAGTGGATATATGTCGATCTGAGCACAGCTGGGCGTCGTATCTACAGCATGGGGGTAGCTCTGATACCAGCCAGATGCAACCCACGGCCATATAGGACCTACAGGCGATGTTCTTGAGTCGATATATGTCGATCTGAGTACAGCTGGGCCACGTATATACAGCATGGGGGTAGCTGTGATACCAGCCAGCTAAAACCCCGGCTATATAGGACCTACAGGCGATGTTCTTGAGTCGATATATGTCGATCTGAGCACAGCTGGGCCCCGTATATACAGCATGGGGGTAGCTCTGATACCAGACAGATGCAACCCACGGCCAAATAGGACCTACAGGCGATGTTCTTGAGTGGATATATGTCGATCTGAGCACAGCTGGGCGCCGTATATACAGCATGGGGGTAGCTCTGATACCAGCCAGATGCAACCCACGGCCATACAGGACCTACAGGCGATGTTCTTGAGTCGATATATGTCGATCTGAGCACAGCTGGGCCACGTATATACAGCATGGGGGTAGCTGTGATACCAGCCAGCTGCAACCCACGGCTATATAGGACCTACAAGCGATGTTCTTGAGTCGATCTGAGCACAGCTGGGCTCTGTATATACAGCATGGGGGTAGCTCTGATACCAGCCAGATGCAACCCACGGCCATATAGGACCTACAGGCGATGTTCTTGAGTGGATATATGTCGATCTAAATACAGCTGGGCGTCGTATCTACAGCATGGGGGTAGCTCTGATACCAGCCAGATGCAACCCACGGCCATATAGGACCTACAGGCGATGTTCTTAAGTCGATATATGTCGATCTGAGTACAGCTGGGCCACGTATATACAGCATGGGGGTAGCTGTGATACCAGCCAGCTGAAACCGCGGCTATATAGGACCTACAGGCGATGTTCTTGAGTCGATATATGTCGATCTGAGCACAGCTGGGCCCCGTATATACAACATGGGGGTAGCTGTGATACCAGCCAGATGCAAACCACGGCCATATAGGACCTACAGGCGATGTTCTTGAGTGGATATATGTCGATCTGAGCACAGCTGGGCGTCGTATGTACAGCATGGGGGTAGCTCTGATACCAGCCAGATGCAACCCACGGCCATATAGGACCTACAGGCGATGTTCTTGAGTCGATATATGTCGAGCTGAGTACAGCTGGGCCACGTATATACAGCATGGGGGTAGCTGTGATACCAGCCAGCGGAAACCCCGGCTATATAGGACTTACAGGCGATGTTCTTAAGTCGATATATGTCGATCTGAGCACAGCTGGGCCCCGTATATACAGCATGGGGGTAGCTCTGATACCAGCCAGATGCAACCCACGGCCATATAGGAGCTACAGGCGATGTTCTTGAGTCGATATATGTCGATCTGAGTACAGCTGGGCCACGTATATACAGCATGGGGGTAGCTGTGATACCAGCCAGCTGAAACCCCGGCTATATAGGACCTACAGGCGATGTTCTTGAGTCGATATATGTCGATCTGAGCACAGCTGGGCCCCGTATATACAGCATGGGGGTAGCTCTGATTCCAGACAGATGCAACCCACGGCCAAATAGGACCTACAGGCGATGTTCTTGAGTGGATATATGTCGATCTGAGCACAGCTGGGCGCCGTATATACAGCATGGGGGTAGCTCTGATACCAGCCAGATGCAACCCACGGCCATACAGGACCTACAGGCGATGTTCTTGAGTCGATATATGTCGATCTGAGCACAGCTGGGCCACGTATATACAGCATGGGGGTAGCTGTGATACCAGCCAGCTGCAACCCACGGCTATATAGGACCTACAAGCGATGTTCTTGAGTCGACCTGAGCACAGCTGGGCTCTGTATATACAGCATGGGGGTAGCTCTGATACCAGCCAGATGCAACCCACGGCCATATAGGACCTACAGGCGATGTTCTTGAGTGGATATATGTCGATCTAAATACAGCTGGGCGTCGTATCTACAGCATGGGGGTAGCTCTGATACCAGCCAGATGCAACCCACGGCCATTTAGGACCTACAGGCGATGTTCTTAAGTCGATATATGTCGATCTGAGTACAGCTGGGCCACGTATATACAGCATGGGGGTAGCTGTGATACCAGCCAGCTGAAACCCCGGCTATATAGGACCTACAGGCGATGTTCTTGAGTCGATATATGTCGATCTGAGCACAGCTGGGCCCCGTATATACAACATGGGGGTAGCTGTGATACCAGCCAGATGCAAACCACGGCCATATAGGACCTACAGGCGATGTTCTTGAGTGGATATATGTCGATCTGAGCACAGCTGGGCGTCGTATGTACAGCATGGGGGTAGCTCTGATACCAGCCAGATGCAACCCACGGCCATATAGGACCTACAGGCGATGTTCTTGAGTCGATATATGTCGATCTGAGTACAGCTGGGCCACGTATATACAGCATGGGGGTAGCTGTGATACCAGCCAGCGGAAACCCCGGCTATATAGGACCTACAGGCGATGTTCTTAAGTCGATATATGTCGATCTGAGCACAGCTGGGCCCCGTATATACAGCATGGGGGTAGCACTGATACCAGCCGGACCAACCCACGGACATATAGGACCTACAGGCGATGTTCTTGAATCGATATATGTCGATCTGAGCACAGCTGGGCCACGTATATACAGCATGGGGGTAGCTGTGATACCAGCCAGCTGCAACCCACGGCTATATAGGACCTACAGGCGATGTTCTTGATTTGATATATATCGATCTGAGCACAGCTGGGCCCCGTATATACAGCATGGGGGTAGCTCTGATACCAGCCAGATGCAACCCACGGCCATATAGGACCTACAGGCGATGTTCTTGAGTGGATATATGTCGATCTGAGCAAAGCTGGGTGCCGTATATGCAGCATGGGGGTAGCTCTGATACCAACCAAATGAAACCCACGGCCATATAGGACCTACAGGCGATGTTCTTGAGTCGATATATGTCGATCTGAGCACAGCTGGGCCACGTATATACAGCATGGGTGTAGCTGTGATACCAGCCAGCTGCAACCCACTGCTATATAGGACCTACAGGCGATGTTCTTGAGTCGATATATGTTGATCTGAGCACAGCTGGGCCCCGTATATACAGCATGGGGGTAGCTCTGATACCAGACAGATGCAACCCACGGCCAAATAGGACCTACAGGCGATGTTCTTGAGTGGATATATGTCGATCTGAGCACAGCTGGGCGCCGTATATACAGCATGGGGGTAGCTCTGATACCAGCCAGATGCAACCCACGGCCATATAGGACCTACAGGCGATGTTCTTGAGTGGATATATATCGATCTGAGCACAGCTGGGCGCCGTATATACAGCATGGGGGTAGCTCTGATACCATTCAGATGCATCCCACGGCCATATAGGACCTACAGGCGATGTTCTTGAGTCGATATATGTCGATATATGGCCACGTATATACAGCATGGGGGTAGCTGTGATACCAGCCAGCTGCAACCCACGGCTATATAGGACCTACAGGCGATGTTCTTGAGTCGATATATGTCGATCTGAGCACAGCTGGGCCCCGTATATACAGCATGGGGGTAGCTCTGATACCAGCCAGATGCAACCCACGGCCATATAGGACCTACAGGCGATTTTCTTGAGTGGATATATGTCGATCTGAGCACAGCTGGGCGCCGTATATACAGCATGGGGTTAGCTCTGATACCAGCCAGATGCAACCCATGGCCATATAGGACCTACAGGCGATGTTCTTGAGTCGATATATGTCGATCTGAGCACAGCTGGGCCACGTATATACAGCATGGGGGTAGCTGTGATACCAGCCAGCTGAACCCACGGCTATATAGGACCTAAAGGCGATGTTCTTGAGTCGATATATGTCGATCTGAGTACAGCTAGGCCACGTATATACAGCATGGGGGTAGCTGTGATACCAGCCAGCTGCAACCCACGGCTATATAGGACCTACAGGCGATGTTCTTGAGTCGATATATGTCGATCTGAGTACAGCTGTGCCACGTATATACAGCATGGGGGTAGCTGTGATACCAGCCAGCTGAAACCTCGGCTATATAGGACCTACAGGCGATGCTCTTGAGTCGATATATGTCGATCTGAGCACAGCTGGGCCCCGTATATACAGCATGGGGGTAGCTCTGATACCAGCCAGATGCAACCCACGGACATATAGGACCTACAGGCGATGTTCTTGAGTCGATATATGTTGATCTGAGCACAGCTGGGCCCCGTATATACAGCATGGGGGTAGCTCTGACACCAGACAGATGCAACCCACGGCCAAATAGGACCTACAGGCGATGTTCTTGAGTGGATATATGTCGATCAGAGCACAGCTGGCCGCCGTATATACAGCATGGAGGTAGCTGTGATACCAGCCAGCTGCAACCCACGGCTATATAGGACCTACAGGCGATGTTCTTGAGTCGATCTGAGCACAGCTGGGCCCCGTATATACAGCATGGGGGTAGCTCTGATACCAGCCAGATGCAACCCACGGCCATATAGGACCTACAGGCGATGTTCTTGAGTGGATATATATCGATCTGAGCACAGCTGGGCGCCGTATATACAGCATGGGGGTAGCTCTGACACCAGACAGATGCAACCCACGGCCAAATAGGACCTACAGGCGATTTTCTTGAGTGGATATATGTCGATCTGAGCACAGCTGGGCGCTGTATATACAGCATGGGGTTAGCTCTGATACCAGCCAGATGCAACCCACGGCCATATAGGACCTACAGGCGATGTTCTTGAGTCGATATATGTCGATCTGAGCACAGCTGGGCCACGTATATACAGCATGGGGGTAGCTGTGATACCAGCCAGCTGCAACCCACGGCTATATAGGACCTACAGGCGATGTTCTTGAGTCGATATATGTCGATCTGAGTACAGCTAGGCCACGTATATACAGCATGGGGGTAGCTGTGATACCAGCCAGCTAAAACCCCGGCTATATAGGACCTACAGACGATGTTCTTGAGTCGATATATGTCGATCTGAGCACAGCTGGGCCCCGTATATACAGCATGGGGGTAGCTCTGATACCAGCCAGATGCAACCCACGGCCATATAGGACCCACAGGCGATGTTCTTGAGTGGATATATGTCGATCTGAGCACAGCTGGGCGCCGTATATACAGCATGGGGGTAGATCTGATACCAGCCAGATGCAACCCACGGCCATATAGGACCTACAGGCGATGTTCTTGAATCGATATATGTTGTTCTGAGCACAGCTGGGCCACGTATATACAGCATGGGGGTAGCTGTGATACCAGTGAGCTGCAACCCACGGCTATATAGGACCTACAGGCGATGTTCTTGAGTCGATATATGTCGATCTGAGCACAGCTGGGCCCCGTATATACAGCATGGGGGTAGCTCTGATACCAGCCAGATTCAACCCACGGCCATATAGGACCTACAGGCGATGTTCTTGAGTGGATATATGTCGATCTGAGCACAGCTGGGCGCCATAAATACAGCATGGGGGTAGCTCTGATACCAGCCAGATGCAACCCACGGCCATATAGGACCTACAGGCGATGTTCTTGAGTCGATATATGTCGATCTGAGCACAGCTGGGCCACGTATATACAGCATGGGGGTAGCTGTGATACCAGCCAGCTGCAACCCACGGCTATATAGGACCTACAGGCGATGTTCTTGAATCGATATATGTTGTTCTGAGCACAGCTGGGCCACGTATATACAGCATGGGGGTAGCTGTGATACCAGTGAGCTGCAATCCACGGCTATATAGGACCTACAGGCGATGTTCTTGAGTCGATATATGTCGATCTGAGCACAGCTGGGCCACGTATATACAGCATGGGGGTAGCTGTGAAACCAGCCAGCTGCAACCCACGGCTATATAGGACCTACAGGCGATGTTCTTGAGTGGATATATGTCGATCTGAGCACAGCTGGGCGCCATAAATACAGCATGGGGGTAGCTCTGATACCAGCCAGATGCAACCCACGGCCATATAGGACCTACAGGCGATGTTCTTGAGTGGATATATGTCGATCTGAGCACAGCTGGGCGCCATAAATACAGCATGGGGGTAGCTCTGATACCAGCCAGATGCAACCCACGGCCATATAGGACCTACAGGCGATGTTCTTGAGTCGATATATGTCGATCTGAGCACAGCTGGGCCCCGTATATACAGCATGGGGGTAGCTGTGATACCAGCCAGATGCAACCCACGGCTATATAGGACCTACAGGCGATGTTCTTGAGTGGATATATGTCGATCTGAGCACAGCTGGGCGCCGTATATACAGCATGGAGGTAGCTCTGATACCAGCCAGATGCAACCCACGGCCATATAGGACCTACAGGCGATGTTCTTGAGTCGATATATGTCGATCTGAGCACAGCTGGGCCACGTATATACAGCATGGGGGTAGCTGTGATGCCAGCCAGCTGCAACCCACGACTATATAGGACCTACAGGCTATGTTCTTGAGTCGATCTGAGCACAGCTGGGCCCCGTATATACAGCATGGGGTAGCTCTGATACCAGCCAGATGCAACCCACGGCCATATAGGACCTACAGGCGATGTTCTTGAGTGGATATATGTCGATCTGAGCACAGCTGGGCGCCGTATATACAGCATGGGGGTAGATCTGATACCAGCCAGATGCAACCCACGGCCATATAGGAACTACAGGCGATGTTCCTGAATAGATATATGTCGTTCTGAGCACAGCTGGGCCACGTATATACAGCATGGGGGTAGCTGTGATACCAGCCAGCGGCAACCCACGGCTATATAGGACCTACAGGCGATGTTCTTGAGTCGATATATGTCGATCTGAGCACAGCTGGGCCCCATATATACATCATAGGGGTAGCTCTGATACCAGCCAGATGCAACCCACGACCATATAGGACCTACAGGCGATGTTCTTGAGTGGATATATGTCGATCTGAGCACAGCTGGGCGCCGTATATACAGCATGGGGGTAGCTCTGATACCATTCAGATGCAACCCACGGCCATATAGGACCTACAGGCGATGTTCTTGAGTCGATATATGTCGATCTGAGCACAGCTAGGCCCCGTATATACAGCATGGGGGTAGCTCTGATACCAGACAGATGCAACCATCGGCCATATAGGACCTACAGGCGATGTTCTTGAGTGGATATATGTCGATCTGAGCACAGCTGGGCGTCGTATCTACAGCATGGTGGTAGCTCTGATACCAGCCAGATGCAACCCACGGCCATATAGGACCTACAGGCGATGTTCTTGAGTCGATATATGTCGATCTGAGTACAGCTGGGCCGCGTATATACAGCATGGGGGTAGCTGTGATACCAGCCAGCTGAAACCCCGGCTATATAGGACCTACAGGCGATGTTCTTGAGTCGATATATGTCGATCTGAGCACAGCTGGGCCCCGTATATACAGCATGGGGGTAGCTCTGATACCAGCCAGATGCAACCCACGGCCATATAGGACCTACAGGCGATGTTCTTGAGTGGATATATGTCGATCTGAGCACATCTGGACGTCGTATGTACAGCATGGGGGTAGCTGTGATACCAGCCAGCTGCAACCCACGGCTATATAGGACCTACAGGCGATGTTCTTGATTTGATATATGTCGATCTGAGCACAGCTGGGCCCCGTATATACAGCATGGGGTAGCTCTGATACCAGCCAGATGCAACCCACGGCCATATAGGACCTACAGGCGATGTTCTTGAGTGGATATATGTCGATCTGAGCACAGCTGGGTGCCGTATATACAGCATGGGGGTAGCTCTGATACCAGCCATATGAAACCCACGGCCATATAGGACCTACAGGCGATGTTCTTGAGTCGATATATGTCGATCTGAGCACAGCTGGGCCACGTATATACAGCATGGGTGTATCTGTGATACCAGCCAGCTGCAACCCACTGCTATATAGGACCTACAGGCGATGTTCTTGAGTCGATATATGTTGATCTGAGCACAGCTGGGCCCCGTATATACAGCATGGGGGTAGCTCTGATACCAGACAGATGCAACCCACGGCCAAATAGGACCTACAGGCGATGTTCTTGTGTGGATATATGTCGATCTGAGCACAGCTGGGCGCCGTATATACAGCACGGGGGTAGCTCTGATACCAGCCAGATGCAACCCACGGCCATATAGGACCTACAGGCGATGTTCTTGAGTGGATATATATCGATCTGAGCACAGCTGGGCTTCTTATATATAGCATAGGGGTAGCTCTGATACCATTCAGATGCAACCCACGGCCATATAGGACCTACAGGCGATGTTCTTGAGTCGATATATGTCGATCTGAGCATAGCTGGGCCACGTATATACAGCATGGGGGTAGCTATGATACCAGCCAGCTGCAACCCACGGCTATATAGGACCTACAGGCGATGTTCTTGGGTCGATATATGTCGATCTGAGCACAGCTGGGCCACGTATATACAGCATGGGTGTAGCTGTGATACCAGCCAGCTGCAACCCACTGCTATATAGGACCTACAGGCGATGTTCTTGAGTCGATATATGTTGATCTGAGCACAGCTGGGCCCCGTATATACAGCATGGGGGTAGCTCTGATTCCAGACAGATGCAACCCACGGCCAAATAGGACCTACAGGCGATGTTCTTGAGTGGATATATGTCGATCTGAGCACAGCTGGGCCACGTATATACAGCATGGAGGTAGCTGTGATACCAGCCAGCTGCAACCCACGGCTATATAGGACCTACAGGCGATGTTCTTGAGTCGATCTGAGCACAGCTGGGCCCCGTATATACAGCATGGGGGTAGCTCTGATACCAGCCAGATGCAACCCACGGCCATATAGGACCTACAGGCGATGTTCTTGAGTGGATATATATCGATCTGAGCACAGCTGGGCGCCGTATATACAGCATGGGGGTAGCTCTGATACCCTTCAGATGCAACCCACGGCCATATAGGACCTACAGGCGATGTTCTTGAGTCGATATATGTCCATCTGAGCACAGCTGGGCCACGTATATACAGCATGGGGGTAGCTGTGATACCAGCCAGCTGCAACCCACGGCTATATAGGACCTACAGGCGATGTTCTTGAGTCGATATATGTCGATCTGAGCACAGCTGGGCCCCGTATATACAGCATGGGGGTAGCTGTGATACCAGCCAGCTGCAACCCACGGCTATATAGGACCTACAGGCGATGTTCTTGAGTCGATCTGAGCACAGCTGGGCCCTGTATATACAGCATGGGGGTAGCTCTGATACCAGCCAGATGCAACCCACGGCCATATAGGACCTACAGGCGATGTTCTTGAGTGGAATATATATCGATCTGAGCACAGCTGGGCGCCGTATATACAGCATGGAGGTAGCTCTGATACCATTCAGATGCAACCCACGGCCATATAGGACCTACAGGCGATGTTCTTGAGTCGATATATGTCGATCTGAGCACAGCTGGGCCACGTATATACAGCATGGAGGTAGCTGTGATACCATCCAGCTGCAACCCACGGCTATATAGGACCTACAGGCGATGTTCTTGGGTCGATATATGTCGATCTGAGCACAGCTGGGCCCCGTATATACAGCATGGGGGTAGCTCTGATACCAGCCAGATGCAACCCACGGCCATATAGGACCTACAGGCGATTTTCTTGAGTGGATATATGTCGATCTGAGCACAGCTGGGCGCCGTATATACAGCATGGGGTTAGCTCTGATACCAGCCAGATGCAACCCACGGCCATATAGGACCTACAGGCGATGTTCTTGAGTCGATATATGTCGATCTGAGCACAGCTGGGCCACGTATATACAGCATGGGGGTAGCTGTGATACCAGCCACCTGCAACCCACGGCCATATAGGACCTACAGGCGATACTCTTGAGTCGATATATGTCGATCTGAGCACAGCTGGGCCACGTATATACAGCATGGGGGTAGCTGTGATACCAGCCAGCTAAAACCCCCGGCTATATAGGACCTACAGACGATGTTCTTGAGTCGATATATTTCGATCTGAGTACAGCTGGGCCCCGTATATACAGCATGGGGGTATCTCTGATACCAGCCAGGTGCAACCCACGGCCATATAGGACCTACAGGCGATGTTCTTGAGTGGATATATGTCGATCTGAGCACAGGTGGGCGCCGTATATACAGCATGGGGGTAGCTCTGATACCAGCCAGATGCAACCCACGGCCATATAGGACCTACAAGCGATGTGCTTGAATCGATATATGTCGATCTGAGCACAGCTGGGCCCCGTATATACAGCATGGGGGTAGCTCTGATTCCATCCAGATGCAACCCACGGCCATATAAGACCTACAGGCGATGTTCTTGAGTGGATATATGTCGATCTGAGCACAGCTGGGCGCCGTATATACAGCATGGGGGTAGCTCTGATACCAGCCAGATGCAACCCACGGCCATATAGGACCTACAGGCGATGTTGTTGAGTGGATATATGTCGATCTGAGCACAGGTGGGCGCCGTATATACAGCATTGGGGTAGCTCTGATACCAGCCAGATGCAACCCACGGCCATATAGGACCTACAGGCGATGTTCTTGAATCGATATATGTCGATCTGAGCACAGCTGGGCCACGTATATACAGCATGGGGGTAGCTGTGATACCAGCCAGCTGCAACCCACGGCTATATAGGACCTACAGGCGATGTTCTTGATTCGATATATGTCGATCTGAGCACAGCTGGGCCCCGTATATACAGCATGGGAGTAGCTCTGATACCAGCCAGATGCAACCCACGGACATATAGGACCTACAGGCGATGTTCTTGAATCGATATATGTCGATCTGAGCACAGCTGGGCCACATATATACAGCATGGAGGTAGCTGTGATACCAGCCAGCTGCAACCCACGGCTATATAAGACCTACAGGCGATGTTCTTGATTCGATATATGTCGATCTGAGCACAGCTGGGCCCCGTATATACAGCATGGGGGTAGCTCTGATACCAGCCAAATGCAACCCACGGCCATATAGGACCTACAGGCGATGTTCTTGTGTGGATATATGTCGATCTGAGCACAGCTGGGTGCCATATATACAGCATGGGGGTAGCTCTGATACCAGCTAGATGAAACCGACGGCCATATAGGACCTACAGGCGATGTTCTTGAGTCGATATATGTCGATCTGAGCACAGCTGGGCCACGTATATACAGCATGGGTGTAGCTGTGATACCAGCCAGCTGCAACCCACGGCTATATAGGACCTACAGGCGATGTTCTTGAGTCGATATATGTTGATCTGAGCACAGCTGGGCCCCGTATATACAGCATGGGGGTAGCTCTGATACCAGACAGATGCAACCCACGGCCAAATAGGACCTACAGGCGATGTTCTTGAGTGGATATATGTCGATCTGAGCACAGCTGGGCGCCGTATATACAGCATGGGGGTAGCTCTGATACCAGCCAGATGCAACCCACGGCCATACAGGACCTACAGGCGATATTCTTGAGTCGATATATGTCGATCTGAGCACAGCTGGGCCACGTATATATAGCATGGGGGTAGCTGTGATACCAGCCAGCTGCAACCCACGGCTATATAGGACCTACAGGCGATGTTCTTGAGTCGATCTGAGCACAGCTGGGCCCTGTATATACAGCATGGGGGTAGCTCTGATACCAGCCAGATGCAACCAACGGTCATATAGGACCTACAGGCGATGTTCTTGAGTGGATATATATATATATCGATCTGAGCACAGCTGGGCGCCGTATATACAGCATGGAGGTAGCTCTGATACCATTCAGATGCAACCCACGGCCATATAGGACCTACAGGCGATGTTCTTGAGTCGATATATGTCGATCTGAGCACAGCTGGGCCACGTATATACAGCATGGAGGTAGCTGTGATACCAGCCAGCTGCAACCCACGGCTATATAGGACCTACAGGCGATGTTCTTGGGTCGATATATGTCGATCTGAGCACAGCTGGGCCCCGTATATACAGCATGGGGGTAGCTCTGATACCAGCCAGATGCGACCCACGGCCATATAGGACCTACAGGCGATTTTCTTGAGTGGGTATATGTCGATCTGAGCACAGCTGGGCGCCGTATATACAGCATGGGGTTAGCTCTGATACCAGCCAGATGCAACCCACGGCCATATAGGACCTACAGGCGATGTTCTTGAGTCGATATATGTCGATCTGAGCACAGTTGGGCCACGTATATACAGCATGGGGGTAGCTGTGATACCAGCCACCTGCAACCCACGGCTATATAGGACCTACAGGCGATGTTCTTGAGTCGATATATGTCGATCTGAGCACAGCTGGGCCCCGTATATGCAGCATGGGAGTAGCTCTGATACCAGCCAGATGCAACCCACGGCCATATAGGACCTACAGGCGATGCTCTTGAGTCGATATATGTCGATCTGAGCACAGCTGGGCCACGTATATACAGCATGGGAGTAGCTGTGATACCAGCCAGCTAAAACCCCCGGCTATATAGGACCTACAGACGATGTTCTTGAGTCGATATATGTCGATCTGAGTACAGCTGGGCCCCGTATATACAGCATGGGGGTATCTCTGATACCAGCCAGGTGCAACCCACGGCCATATAGGACCTACAGGCGATGTTCTTGAGTGGATATATGTCGATCTGAGCACAGGTGGGCGCCGTATATACAGCATGGGGGTAGCTCTGATACCAGCCAGATGCAACCCACGGCCATATAGGACCTACAGGCGATGTTCTTGAATCGATATATGTCGATCTGAGCACAGCTGGGCCCCGTATATACAGCATGGGGGTAGCTCTGATTCCATCCAGATGCAACCCACGGCCATATTAGACCTACAGGCGATGTTCTTGAGTGGATATATGTCGATCTGAGCACAGCTGGGCGTCGTATCTACAGCATGGGGGTAGCTCTGATACCAGCCAGATGCAACCCACGGCCATATAGGACCTACAGGCGATGTTCTTGAGTCGATATATGTCGATCTGAGTACAGCTGGGCCGCGTATATACAGCATGGGGGTAGCTGTGATACCAGCCAGCTGAAACCCCGGCTATATAGGACCTACAGGCGATGTTCTTGAGTCGATATATGTCGATCTGAGCACAGCTGGGCCCCGTATATACAGCATGGGGGTAGCTCTGATACCAGCCAGATGCAAACCACGGCCATATAGGACCTACAGGCGATGTTCTTGAGTGGATATATGTCGATCTGAGCACATCTGGGCGTCGTATGTACAGCATGGGGGTAGCTGTGATACCAGCCAGCTGCAACCCACGGCTATATAGGACCTAGAGGCGATGTTCTTGATTTGATATATGTCGATCTGAGCACAGCTGGGCCCCGTATATACAGCATGGGGGTAGCTCTGATACCAGCCAGATGCAACCCACGGCCATATAGGACCTACAGGCGATGTTCTTGAGTGGATATATGTCGATCTGAGCACAGCTGGGTGCCGTATATACAGCATGGGGGTAGCTCTGATACCAGCCATATGAAACCCACGGCCATATAGGACCTACAGGCGATGTTCTTGAGTCGATATATGTCGATCTGAGCACAGCTGGGCCACGTATGTACAGCATGGGTGTATCTGTGATACCAGCCAGCTGCAACCCACTGCTATATAGGACCTACAGGCGATGTTCTTGAGTCAATATATGTTGATCTGAGCACAGCTGGGCCCCGTATATACAGCATGGGGGTAGCTCTGATACCAGACAGATGCAACCCACGGCCAAATAGGACCTACAGGCGATGTTCTTGAGTGGATATATGTCGATCTGAGCACAGCTGGGCGCCGTATATACAGCATGGGGGAGCTCTGATACCAGCCAGATGCAACCCACGGCCATATAGGACCTACAGGCGATGTTCTTGAGTGGATATATATCGATCTGAGCACAGCTGGGCGCCGTATATATAGCATAGGGGTAGCTCTGATACCATTCAGATGCAACCCACGGCCATATAGGACCTACAGGCGATGTTCTTGAGTCGATATATGTCGATCTGAGCACAGCTGGGCCACGTATATACAGCATGGGGGTATCTGTGATACCAGCCAGCTGCAACCCACAGCTATATAGGACCTACAGGCGATGTTCTTGAGTCGATATATGTCGATCTGAGCACAGCTGGGCCACGTATATACAGCATGGGTGTAGCTGTGATACCAGCCAGCTGCAACCCACTGCTATATAGGACCTACAGGCGATGTTCTTGAGTCGATATATGTTGATCTGAGCACAACTGGGCCCCGTATATACAGCATGGGGGTAGCTCTGATTCCAGACAGATGCAACCAACGGCCAAATAGGACCTACAGGCGATGTTCTTGAGTGGATATATGTCGATCTGAGCACAGCTGGGCCACGTATATACAGCATGGAGGTAGCTGTGATACCAGCCAGCTGCAACCCAAGGCTATATAGGACCTACAGGCGATGTTCTTGAGTCGATCTGAGCACAGCTGGGCCCCGTATATACAGCATGGGGTTAGCTCTGATACCAGCCAGATGCAACCCACGGCCATATAGGACCTACAGGCGATGTTCTTGAGTGGATATATATCGATCTGAGCACAGCTGGGCGCCGTATATACAGAATGGGGGTAGCTCTGATACCCTTCAGATGCAACCCACGGCCATATAGGACCTACAGGCGATGTTCTTGAGTCGATATATGTCCATCTGAGCACAGCTCGGCCACGTATATACAGCATGGGGGTAGCTGTGATACCAGCCAGCTGCAACCCACGGCTATATAGGACCTACAGGCGATGTTCTTGAGTCGATATATGTCGATCTGAGCACAGCTGGGCCCCGTATATACAGCATGGGGGTAGCTCTGATACCAACCAGATGCAACCCACGGCCATATAGGACCTACAGGCGATTTTCTTGAGTGGATATATGTCGATCTGAGCACAGCTGGGCGCTGTATATACAGCATGGGGTTAGCTCTGATACCAGCCAGATGCAACCCACGGCCATATAGGACCTACAGGCGATGTTCTTGAGTCGATATATGTCGATCTGAGCACAGCTGGTCCACGTATATACAGCATGGGGGTAGCTGTGATACCAGCCAGCTGCAACCCACGGCTATATAGGACCTACAGGCGATGTTCTTGAGTCGATATATGTCGATCTGAGTACAGCTAGGCCACGTATATACAGCATGGGGGTAGCTGTGATACCAGCCAGCTAAAACCCCCGGCTATATAGGACCTACAGACGATGTTCTTGAGTCGATATATGTCGATCTGAGCACAGCTGGGCCCCGTATATACAGCATGGGGGTATCTCTGATACCAGCCAGATGCAACCCACGGCCATATAGGACCTACAGGCGATGTTCTTGAGTGGATATATGTCGATCTGAGCACAGGTGGGCGCCGTATATACAGCATGGGGGTAGCTCTGATACCAGCCAGATGCAACCCACGGCCATATAGGACCTACAGGCGATGTTCTTGAATCGATATATGTCGATCTGAGCACAGCTGGGCCACGTATATACAGCATGGGGGTAGCTGTGATACCAGCCAGCTGCAACCCACGGCTATATAGGACCTACAGGCGATGTTCTTGATTCGATATATGTTGATCTGAGCACAGCTGGGCCCCGTATATACAGCATGGGGGTAGCTCTGATACCAGCCAGATGCAACCCACGGACATATAGGACCTACAGGCGATGTTCTTGAATCGATATATGTCGATCTGAGCACAGCTGGGCCACATATATACAGCATGGGGGTAGCTGTGATACCAGCCAGCTGCAACCCACGGCTATATAAGACCTACAGGCGATGTTCTTGATTCGATATATGTCGATCTGAGCACAGCTGGGCCCCGTATATACAGCATGGGGGTAGCTCTGATACCAGCCAGATGCAACCCACGGCCATATAGGACCTACAGGCGATGTTCTTGTGTGGATATATGTCGATCTGAGCACAGCTGGGTGCCATATATACAGCATGGGGGTAGCTCTGATACCAGCTAGATGAAACCCACGGCCATATAGGACCTACAGGCGATGTTCTTGAGTCGATATATGTCGATCTGAGCACAGCTGGGCCACGTATATACAGCATGGGTGTAGCTGTGATACCAGCGAGCTGCAACCCACGGCTATATAGGACCTACAGGCGATGTTCTTGAGTCGATATATGTTGATCTGAGCACAGCTGGGCCCCGTATATACAGCATGGGGGTAGCTCTGATACCAGACAGATGCAACCCACGGCCAAATAGGAATTACAGGCGATGTTCTTGAGTGGATATATGTCGATCTGAGCACAGCTGGGCGCCGTATATACAGCATGGGGGTAGCTCTGATACCAGCCAGATGCAACCCACGGCCATACAGGACCTACAGGCGATGTTCTTGAGTCGATATATGTCGATCTGAGCACAGCTGGGCCACGTATATACAGCATGGGGGTAGCTCTGATACCAGCCAGATACAACCCACGGCCATATAGGACCTACAGGCGATGTTCTTGAGTGGAATATATATCGATCTGAGCACAGCTGGGCGCCGTATATACAGCATGGAGGTAGCTCTGATACCATTCAGATGCAACCCACGGCCATATAGGACCTACAGGCGATGTTCTTGAGTCGATATATGTCGATCTGAGCACAGCTGGGCCACGTATATACAGCATGGAGGTAGCTATGATACCAGCCAGCTGCAACCCACGGCTATATAGGACCTACAGGCGATGTTCTTGGGTCGATATATGTCGATCTGAGCACAGCTGGGCCCCGTATATACAGCATGGGGGTAGCTCTGATACCAGCCAGATGCAACCCACGGCCATATAGGACCTACAGGCGATTTTCTTGAGTGGATATATGTCGATCTGAGCACAGCTGGGCGCCGTATATACAGCATGGGGTTAGCTCTGATACCAGCCAGATGCAACCCACGGCCATATAGGACCTACAGGCGATGTTCTTGAGTCGATATATGTCGATCTGAGCACAGCTGGGCCACGTATATACAGCATGGGGGTAGCTGTGATACCAGCCACCTGCAACCCACGGCTATATAGGACCTACAGGCGATGTTCTTGAGTCGATATATGTCGATCTGAGCACAGCTGGGCCCCGTATATGCAGCATGGGGGTAGCTCTGATACCAGCCAGATGCAACCCACGGCCATATAGGACCTACAGGCGATGCTCTTGAGTCGATATATGTCGATCTGAGCACAGCTGGGCCACGTATATACAGCATGGGGGTAGCTGTGATACCAGCCAGCTAAAACCCCCGGCTATATAGGACCTACAGACGATGTTCTTGAGTCGATATATGTCGATCTGAGTACAGCTGGGCCCCGTATATACAGCATGGGGGTATCTCTGATACCAGCCAGGTGCAACCCACGGCCATATAGGACCTACAGGCGATGTTCTTGAGTGGATATATGTCGATCTGAGCACAGGTGGGCGCCGTTTATACAGCATGGGGGTAGCTCTGATACCAGCCAGATGCAACCCACGGCCATATAGGACCTACAGGCGATGTGCTTGAATCGATATATGTCGATCTGAGCACAGCTGGGCCCCGTATATACAGCATGGGGGTAGCTCTGATTCCATCCAGATGCAACCCACGGCCATATAAGACCTACAGGCGATGTTCTTGAGTGGATATATGTCGATCTGAGCACAGCTGGGCGCCGTATATACAGCATGGGGGTAGCTCTGATACCAGCCAGATGCAACCCACGGCCATATAGGACCTACAGGCGATGTTCTTGATTGGATATATGTCGATCTGAGCACAGGTGGGCGCCGTATATACAGCATGGGGGTAGCTCTGATACCAGCCAGATGCAACCCACGGCCATATAGGACCTACAGGCGATGTTCTTGAATCGATATATGTCGATCTGAGCACAGCTGGGCCACGTATATACAGCATGGGGGTAGCTGTGATACCAGCCAGCTGCAACCCACGGCTATATAGGACCTACAGGCGATGTTCTTGATTCGATATATGTCGATCTGAGCACAGCTGGGCCCCGTATATACAGCATGGGGGTAGCTCTGATACCAGCCAGATGCAACCCACGGACATATAGGACCTACAGGCGATGTTCTTGAATCGATATATGTCGATCTGAGCACAGCTGGGCCACATATATACAGCATGGGGGTAGCTGTGATACCAGCCAGCTGCAACCCACGGCTATATAAGACCTACAGGCGATGTTCTTGATTCGATATATGTCGATCTGAGCACAGCTGGGCCCCGTATATACAGCATGGGGGTAGCTCTGATACCAGCCAGATGCAACCCACGGCCATATAGGACCTACAGGCGATGTTCTTGTGTGGATATATGTCGATCTGAGCACAGCTGGGTGCCATATATACAGCATGGGGGTAGCTCTGATACCAGCTAGATGAAACCCAAGGCCATATAGGACCTACAGGCGATGTTCTTGAGTCGATATATGTCGATCTGAGCACAGCTGGGCCACGTATATACAGCATGGGTGTAGCTGTGATACCAGCCAGCTGCAACCCACGGCTATATAGGACCTACAGGCGATGTTCTTGAGTCGATATATGTTGATCTGAGCACAGCTGGGCCCCGTATATACAGCATGGGGGTAGCTCTGATACCAGACAGATGCAACCCACGGCCAAATAGGACCTACAGGCGATGTTCTTGAGTGGATATATGTCGATCTGAGCACAGCTGGGCGCCGTATATACAGCATGGGGGTAGCTCTGATACCAGCCAGATGCAACCCACGGCCATACAGGACCTACAGGCGATGTTCTTGAGTCGATATATGTCGATCTGAGCACAGCTGGGCCACGTATATACAGCATGGGGGTAGCTGTGATACCAGCCAGCTGCAACCCACGGCTATATAGGACCTACAGGCGATGTTCTTGAGTCGATCTGAGCACAGCTGGGCCCTGTATATACAGCATGGGGGTAGCTCTGATACCAGCCAGATGCAACCCACGGCCATATAGGACCTACAGGCGATGTTCTTGAGTGGATATATATATATATCGATCTGAGCACAGCTGGGCGCCGTATATACAGCATGGAGGTAGCTCTAATACCATTCAGATGCAACCCACGGCCATATAGGACCTACAGGCGATGTTCTTGAGTCGATATATGTCGATCTGAGCACAGCTGGGCCACGTATATACAGCATGGAGGTAGCTGTGATACCAGCCAGCTGCAACCCACGGCTATATAGGACCTACAGGCGATGTTCTTGGGTCGATATATGTCGATCTAAGCACAGCTGGGCCCCGTATATACAGCATGGGGGTAGCTCTGATACCAGCCAGATGCGACCCACGGCCATATTGGACCTACAGGCGATTTTCTTGAGTGGATATATGTCGATCTGAGCACAGCTGGGCGCCGTATATACAGCATGGGGTTAGCTCTGATACCAGCCAGATGCAACCCACGGCCATATAGGACCTACAGGCGATGTTCTTGAGTCGATATATGTCGATCTGAGCACAGCTGGGCCCCGTATATACAGCATAGGGGTATCTCTGATACCAGCCAGGTGCAATCCACGGCCATATAGGACCTACAGGCGATGTTCTTGAGTGGATATATGTCGATCTGAGCACAGGTGGGCGCCGTATATACAGCATGGGGGTAGCTCTGATACCAGCCAGGTGCAACCCACGGCCATATAGGACCTACAGGCGATGTTCTTGAATCGATATATGTCGATCTGAGCACAGCTGGGCCCCGTATATACAGCACGGGGGTAGCTCTGATTCCATCCAGATGCAACCCACGGCCATATAAGACCTACAGGCGATGTTCTTGAGTGGATATATGTCGATCTGAGCACAGCTGGGCGCCGTATATACAGCATGGGGGTAGCTCTGATACCAGCCAGATGCAACCCACGGCCATATAGGACCTACAGGCGATGTTCTTGAATCGATATATGTCGATCTGAGCACAGCTGGGCCACGTATATACAGCATGGGGGTAGCTCTGATACCAGCCAGATGCAACCCACGGCCATATAGGACCTACAGGCGATGTTCTTGAATCGATATATGTCGATCTGAGCACAGCTGGGCCACGTATATACAGCGGGGGGGTAGCTGTGATACCAGCCAGCTGCAACCCACGGCTATATAAGACCTACAGGCGATGTTCTTGATTCGATATATGTCGATCTGAGCACAGCTGGGCCCCGTATATACAACATGGTGGTAGCTCTGATACCAGCCAGATGCAACCCACGGCCATATAGGACTTACAGGCGATGTTCTTGAGTGGATATATGTCGATCTGAGCACAGCTGGGCGCCGTATATACAGCATGGGGTTAGCTCTGACACCAGCCAGATGCAACCTACGGCCATATAGGACCTACAGGCGATGTTCTTGAGTCGATATATGTCGATCTGAGCACAGCTGGGCCCCGTATATACAGCATGGGGGTAGCTCTAATACCAGCCAGATGCAACCCACCGCCATATAGGACCTGCAGGCGATGTCCTTGAGTGGATAAATGTCGACCTGAGCACAGCTGGGCGCCGTATATACAGCATGGGGGTAGCTCTGATACCAGCCAGATGCAACCCACGGCCATATAGGACCTACAGGCGATGTTCTTGAGTCGATATATGTCGATCTGAGTACAGCTGGGCCACATATATACAGCATGGGGGTAGCTGTGATACCAGCCAGCTTAAACCCACGGCTAAATAGGACCTACAGGCGATGTTCTTGAGTCGATATTTGTTGATCTGAGCACAGCTGGGCCCCGTATATACAGCATGGGGGTACCTCTGATACCAGCCAGATGCAACCCACGGCCATATAGGACCTACAGGCGATGTTCTTGAGTCGATATATGTCGGTCTGAGCACAGCTGGGCCACGTATATACAACATGGGGGTAGCTGTGATACCAGCCAGCTGCAACCCACGGCTATATCGGAACTACAGGCGATGTTCTTAAGTCGATATATGTCGATCTGAGCACAGCTGGGCCCCGTATATACAGCATGGTGGTAGCTCTGATACCAGCCAGATGCAACCCACGGCCATATAGGACTTACAGGCGATGTTCTTGAGTGGATATATGTCGATCTGAGCACAGCTGGGCGCCGTATATACAGCATGGGGTTAGCTCTGATACCAGCCAGATGCAACCTACGGCCATATAGGACCTACAGGCGATGTTCTTGAGTCGATATATGTCGATCTGAGCACAGCTGGGCCACGTATATACAGCATGGGGGTAGCTGTGATACCAGCCAGCTGCAACCCACGGCTATATATGACCTACAGGCGATGTTCTTGAGTCGATATATGACGATCTGGGCACAGCTGGGCCCCGTATATACAGCATGGGGGTAGCTCTAATACCAGCCAGATGCAACCCACCGCCATATAGGACCTACAGGCGATGTTCTTGAGTGGATAAATGTCGACCTGAGCACAGCTGGGCGCCGTATATACAGCATGGGGGTAGCTCTGATACCAGCCAGATGCAACCCACGGCCATATAGGACCTACAGGCGATGATCTTGAATCGATATATGTCGATCTGAGCACAGCTGGTCCACGTATTTACAGCATGGGGGTAGCTCTGATACCAGCCAGATGTAACCCACGGCCATATAGGACCTACAGGCGATGTTCTTGAATCGATATATGTCGATCTGAGCACAGCTGGGCCACGTATATACAGCATGGGGGTAGCTGTGATACCAGCCAGCTGCAACCCACGGCTATATAAGTCCTACAGGCGATGTTCTTGATTCGATATATGTCGATCTGAGCACAGCTGGGCCCCGTATATACAGCATGGGGGTAGCTCTGATACCAGCCAGATGCAACCCACGGCCATATAGGACCTACAGGCGATGTTCTTGAGTTGATATATGTCGATCTGAGCACAGCTGGGCCACGTATATACAGCATGGGGGTAGCTGTGATACCAGCCAGCTGCAACCCACGGCTAAATAGGACCTACAGGCGATGTTCTTGAGTCGATATTTGTTGATCTGAGCACAGCTGAGCCCCGTATATACAGCATGGGGGTACCTCTGATACCAGCCAGATGCAACCCACGGCCATATAGGACCTACAGGCGATGTTCTTTAGTGGATATATGTCGATCTGAGCACAGCAGGGCGCCGTATATACAGCATGGGGGTAGCTCTAATACCAGCCAGATGCAACCCACGGCCATATAGGACCTACAGGCGATGTTCTTGAGTCGATATATGTTGATCTGAGCACAGCTGGGCCACGTATATACAGCATGGGGGTAGCTGTGATACCAGCCAGCTGCAACCCACGGCTATATAGGACCTACAGGCGATGTTCTTGAGTCGATATATGTCGATCTGAGCACAGCTGGGCCCCGTATATACAGCATGGGGGTAGCTCTGATACCAGCCAGATGTAACCCACGGCCATATAGCACCTACAGGCGATGTTCTTGAGTCGATATATGTCGATCTGAGCACAGCTGGCCGCCGTATATACAGCATGGGGGGTAGCTGTGATACCAGCCAGCTGCAACCCACGGCTATATAGGACCTACAGGCGATGTTCTTGAGTCGATATATGTCGATCTGAGCACAGCTGGGCCCCGTATATACAGCATGGGGGTAGCTCTGATACCAGCCAGATGCAACCCACGGCCATATAGGACCTACAGGCGATGTTCTTGAGTGGATATATGTCGATCTGAGCACAGCTGGGCGCCGTATATACAGCATGGGGGTAGCTCTGACACCAGCCAGATGCAACCCACGGCCATATAGAACCTACAGGCGATGTTCTTGAGTCGATATATGTCGATCTGAGCACAGCTGGGCCACGTATATACAGCATTGGGGTAGCTGTGATACCAGCCAGCTGCAACCCACGGCTATATAGGACCTACAGGCGATGTTCTTGAGTCGATATATGTCGATCTGAGCACAGCTGGGCCGCGTATATACAGCATGGGGGTAGCTCTGATACCAGCCAGATGCAACCCACGGCCATATAAGACCTACAGGCGATGTTCTTGAGTGGATATATGTGGATCTGACCACAACTGGGCGCCGTATATACAGCATGGGGGTAGCTCTGATACCAGCCAGATGCAACCCACCTCCATATAGGACCCAAAGCCGATGTTCTTGAGTGGATATATGTCGACCTGAGCACAGCTGGGCGCCGTATATACAGCATGGGGGTAGATCTGATACAAGCCAGATGCAACCCACGGCTATATAGGACCTACAGGCGATGTTCTTGAGTCGATCTGAGCACAGCTGGGCCCCGTATATACAGCATGGGGGTAGCACTGATACCAGCCAGATGCAACCCACGACCATATAGGACCTACAGGCGATGTTCTTGAGTCGATATATGTCGATCTGACAACAGATAGGCCACGTATATACAGCATGGGGGTAGCTGTGATACCAGCCAGCTAAAACCCCCGGCTATATAGAACCTACAGACGATTTTCTTGAGTCGATATATGTCGATCTGAGTACAGCTGGGCCCCGTATATACAGCATGGGGCTATCTCTGATACCAGCCAGGTGCAACCCACGGCCATATAGGACCTACAGGCGATGTTCTTGAGTGGATATATGTCGATCTGAGCACAGGTGGGCGCCTTATATACAGCATGGGGGTAGCTCTGATACCAGCCAGATGCAACCCACGGCCATATAGGACCTACAGGCGATGTTCTTGAATCGATATATGTCGATCTGAGCACAGCTGGGCCACGTATATACAACATGGGGGTAACTGTGATACCAGCCAGCTGCAACCCACGGCTATATAGGACCTACAGGCGATGTTCTTGATTCGATATATGTCGATCTGAGCACAGCTGGACCCCGTATATACAGCATGGGGGTAGCTCTGATTCCAGCCAGATGCAACCCACGGCCATATAAGGCATACAGGCGATGTTCTTGAGTGGATATATGTCGATCTGAGCACAGCTGGGCGCCGTATATACAGCATGGGGGTAGCTCTGATACCAGCCAGATGCAACCCACGGCCATATAGGACCTACAGGCGATGTTCTTGAATCGATATATGTCGATCTGAGCACAGCTAAGCCACGTATTTACAGCATGGGGGTAGCTCTGATACCAGTCAGATGCAACCCACGGCCATGTAGGACCTACAGGCGATGTTCTTGAATCGATATATGTCGATCTGAGCACAGCTGGGCCACGTATATACAGCATGGGGGTAGCTGTGATACCAGCCAGCTGCAACCCACGGCTATATAAGACCTACAGGCGATGTTCTTGATTCGATATATGTCGATCTGAGCACAGCTGGGCCCCGTATATACAGCATGGGTGTAGCTCTGATACCAGCCAGATGCAACCCTCGGCCATATAGGACCTACAGGCTATGTTCTTGAGTCGATATATATCGATCTGAGTACAGCTGGGCCACGTATATACAGCATGGGGGTAGCTGTGATACCAGCCAGCTGCAACCCACGGCTATATAGGACCTACAGGCGATGTTCTTAAGTCGATATATGTTGATCTGAGCACAGCTGGGCCCCGTATATTAAGCATGGTGGTAGCTCTGATACCAGCCAGATGCAACCCACGGCCATATAGGACTTACAGGCGATATTCTTGAGTGGATATATGTCGATCTGAGCACAGCTGGGCGCCGTATATACAGCATGAGGTTAGCTCTGATACCAGCCAGATGCAACCTACGGCCATATAGGACCTACAGGCGATGTTCTTGAGTCGATATATGTCGATCTGAGCACAGCTGGGCCACGTATATACAGCATGGTGGTAGCTCTGATACCAGCCAGATGCAACCCACGGCCATATAGGACCTACAGGCTATGTTCTTGAGTCGATATATATATCGATCTGAGTACAGCTGGGCCACGTATATACAGCATGGGGGTAGCTGTGATACCAGCCAGCTGCAACCCACGGCTATATAGGACCTACAGGCGATGTTCTTAAGTCGATATATGTCGATCTGAGCACAGCTGGGCCCCGTATATACAGCATGGTGGTAGCTCTGATACCAGCCAGATGCAACCCACGGCCATATAGGACTTACAGGCGATGTTCTTGAGTGGATATATGTCGATCTGAGCACAGCTGGGCGCCGTATATACAGCATGGGGTTAGCTCTGATACCAGCCAGATGCAACCTACGGCCATACAGGACCTACAGGCGATGTTCTTGAGTCGATATATGTCGATCTGAGCACAGCTGGGCCACGTATATACAGCATGGGGGTAGCTGTGATACCAGCCAGCTGCAACCCACGGCTATATAGGACCTACAGGCGATGTTCTTGAGTCGATATATGACGATCTGAGCACAGCTGGGCCCCGTATATACAGCATGGGGGTAGCTCTAATACCAGCCAGATGCAACCCACCGCCATATAGGACCTACAGGCGATGTTCTTGAGTGGATAAATGTCGACCTGAGCACAGCTGGGCGCCGTATATACAGCATGGGGGTAGCTCTGATACCAGCCAGATGCAACCCACGGCTATATAGGACCTACAGGCGATGTTCTTAAGTCGATATATGTCGATCTGAGCACAGCTGGGCCCCGTATATACAGCATGGTGGTAGCTCTGATACCAGCCAGATGCAACCCACGGCCATATAGGACTTACAGGCGATGTTCTTGAGTGGATATATGTCGATCTGAGCACAGCTGGGCGCCGTATATACAGCATGGGGTTAGCTCTGATACCAGCCAGATGCAACCTACGGCCATATAGGACCTACAGGCGATGTTCTTGAGTCGATATATGTCGATCTGAGCACAGCTGGGCCACGTATATACAGCATGGGGGTAGCTGTGATACCAGCCAGCTGCAACCCACGGCTAAATAGGACCTACAGGCGATGTTCTTGAGTCGATATTTGTTGATCTGAGCACAGCTGGGCCCCGTATATACAGCATGGGGGTACCTCTGATACCAGCCAGATGCAACCCACGGCCATATAGGACCTACAGGCGATGTTCTTGAGTCGATATATGTCGGTCTGAGCACAGCTGGGCCACGTATATACAACATGGGGGTAGCTGTGATACCAGCCAGCTGCAACCCACGGCTATATCGGAACTACAGGCGATGTTCTTAAGTCGATATATGTCGATCTGAGCACAGCTGGGCCCCGTATATACAGCATGGTGGTAGCTCTGATACCAGCCAGATGCAACCCACGGCCATATAGGACTTACAGGCGATGTTCTTGAGTGGATATATGTCGATCTGAGCACAGCTGGGCGCCGTATATACAGCATGGGGTTAGCTCTGATACCAGCCAGATGCAACCTACGGCCATATAGGACCTACAGGCGATGTTCTTGAGTCGATATATGTCGATCTGAGCACAGCTGGGCCACGTATATACAGCATGGGGGTAGCTGTGATACCAGCCAGCTGCAACCCACGGCTATATAGGACCTACAGGCGATGTTCTTAAGTCGATATATGTCGATCTGAGCACAGCTGGGCCCCGTATATACAGCATGGTGGTAGCTCTGATACCAGCCAGATGCAACCCACGGCCATATAGGACTTACAGGCGATGTTCTTGAGTGGATAATGTCGATCTGAGCACAGCTGGGCGCCGTATATACAGCATGGGGTTAGCTCTGATACCAGCCAGATGCAACCTACGGCCATACAGGACCTACAGGCGATGTTCTTGAGTCGATATATGTCGATCTGAGCACAGCTGGGCCACGTATATACAGCATGGGGGTAGCTGTGATACCAGCCAGCTGCAACCCACGGCTATATAGGACCTACAGGCGATGTTCTTGAGTCGATATATGACGATCTGAGCACAGCTGGGCCCCGTATATACAGCATGGGGGTAGCTCTAATACCAGCCAGATGCAACCCACCGCCATATAGGACCTACAGGCGATGTTCTTGAGTGGATAAATGTCGACCTGAGCACAGCTGGGCGCCGTATATACAGCATGGGGGTAGCTCTGATACCAGCCAGATGCAACCCACGGCTATATAGGACCTACAGGCGATGTTCTTAAGTCGATATATGTCGATCTGAGCACAGCTGGGCCCCGTATATACAGCATGGTGGTAGCTCTGATACCAGCCAGATGCAACCCACGGCCATATAGGACTTACAGGCGATGTTCTTGAGTGGATATATGTCGATCTGAGCACAGCTGGGCGCCGTATATACAGCATGGGGTTAGCTCTGATACCAGCCAGATGCAACCTACGGCCATATAGGACCTACAGGCGATGTTCTTGAGTCGATATATGTCGATCTGAGCACAGCTGGGCCACGTATATACAGCATGGGGGTAGCTGTGATACCAGCCAGCTGCAACCCACGGCTAAATAGGACCTACAGGCGATGTTCTTGAGTCGATATTTGTTGATCTGAGCACAGCTGGGCCCCGTATATACAGCATGGGGGTACCTCTGATACCAGCCAGATGCAACCCACGGCCATATATGACCTACAGGCGATGTTCTTGAGTCGATATATGTCGGTCTGAGCACAGCTGGGCCACGTATATACAACATGGGGGTAGCTGTGATACCAGCCAGCTGCAACCCACGGCTATATCGGAACTACAGGCGATGTTCTTAAGTCGATATATGTCGATCTGAGCACAGCTGGGCCCCGTATATACAGCATGGTGGTAGCTCTGATACCAGCCAGATGCAACCCACGGCCATATAGGACTTACAGGCGATGTTCTTGAGTGGATATGTGTCGATCTGAGCACAGCTGGGCGCCGTATATACAGCATGGGGTTAGCTCTGATACCAGCCAGATGAAACCTACGGCCATATAGGACCTACAGGCGATGTTCTTGAGTCGATATATGTCGATCTGAGCACAGCTGGGCCACGTATATACAGCATGGGGGTAGCTGTGATACCAGCCAGCTGCAACCCACGGCTATATATGACCTACAGGCGATGTTCTTGAGTCGATATATGACGATCTGGGCACAGCTGGGCCCCGTATATACAGCATGGGGGTAGCTCTAATACCAGCCAGATGCAACCCACCGCCATATAGGACCTACAGGCGATGTTCTTGAGTGGATAAATGTCGACCTGAGCACAGCTGGGCGCCGTATATACAGCATGGGGGTAGCTCTGATACCAGCCAGATGCAACCCACGGCCATATAGGACCTACAGGCGATGATCTTGAATCGATATATGTCGATCTGAGCACAGCTGGTCCACGTATTTACAGCATGGGGGCAGCTCTGATACCAGCCAGATGAAACCCACGGCCATATAGGACCTACAGGCGATGTTCTTGAATCGATATATGTCGATCTGAGCACAGCTGGGCCACGTATATACAGCATGGGGGTAGCTGTGATACCAGCCAGCTGCAACCCACGGCTATATAAGTCCTACAGGCGATGTTCTTGATTCGATATATGTCGATCTGAGCACAGCTGGGCCCCGTATATACAGCATGGGGGTAGCTCTGATACCAGCCAGATTCAACCCACGGCCATATAGGACCTACAGGCGATGTTCTTGAGTTGATATATGTCGATCTGAGCACAGCTGGGCCACGTATATACAGCATGGGGGTAGCTGTGATACCAGCCAGCTGCAACCCACGGCTAAATAGGACCTACAGGCGATGTTCTTGAGTCGATATTTGTTGATCTGAGCACAGCTGAGCCCCGTATATACAGCATGGGGGTACCTCTGATACCAGCCAGATGCAACCCACGGCCATATAGGACCTACAGGCGATGTTCTTTAGTGGATATATGTCGATCTGAGCACAGCAGGGCGCCGTATATACAGCATGGGGGTAGCTCTAATACCAGCCAGATGCAACCCACGGCCATATAGGACCTACAGGCGATGTTCTTGAGTCGATATATGTTGATCTGAGCACAGCTGGGCCACGTATATACAGCATGGGGGTAGCTGTGATACCAGCCAGCTGCAACCCACGGCTATATAGGACCTACAGGCGATGTTCTTGAGTCGATATATGTCGATCTGAGCACAGCTGGGCCCCGTATATACAGCATGGGGGTAGCTCTGATACCAGCCAGATGCAACCCACGGCCATATAGCACCTACAGGCGATGTTCTTGAGTCGATATATGTCGATCTGAGCACAGCTGGCCGCCGTATATACAGCATGGGGGGTAGCTGTGATACCAGCCAGCTGCAACCCACGGCTATATAGGACCTACAGGCGATGTTCTTGAGTCGATATATGTCGATCTGAGCACAGCTGGGCCCCGTATATACAGCATGGGGGTAGCTCTGATACCAGCCAGATGCAACCCACGGCCATATAGGACCTACAGGCGATGTTCTTGAGTGGATATATGTCGATCTGAGCACAGCTGGGCGCCGTATATACAGCATGGGGGTAGCTCTGACACCAGCCAGATGCAACCCACGGCCATATAGAACCTACAGGCGATGTTCTTGAGTCGATATATGTCGATCTGAGCACAGCTGGGCCACGTATATACAGCATTGGGGTAGCTGTGATACCAGCCAGCTGCAACCCACGGCTATATAGGACCTACAGGCGATGTTCTTGAGTCGATATATGTCGATCTGAGCACAGCTGGGCCGCGTATATACAGCATGGGGGTAGCTCTGATACCAGCCAGATGCAACCCACGGCCATATAAGACCTACAGGCGATGTTCTTGAGTGGATATATGTGGATCTGACCACAACTGGGCGCCGTATATACAGCATGGGGGTAGCTCTGATACCAGCCAGATGCAACCCACGGCCATATAGGACCCAAAGCCGATGTTCTTGAGTGGATATATGTCGACCTGAGCACAGCTGGGCGCCGTATATACAGCATGGGGGTAGATCTGATACAAGCCAGATGCAACCCACGGCTATATAGGACCTACAGGCGATGTTCTTGAGTCGATCTGAGCACAGCTGGGCCCCGTATATACAGCATGGGGGTAGCACTGATACCAGCCAGATGCAACCCACGGCCATATAGGACCTACAGGCGATGTTCTTGAGTCGATATATGTCGATCTGACAACAGATAGGCCACGTATATACAGCATGGGGGTAGCTGTGATACCAGCCAGCTAAAACCCCCGGCTATATAGAACCTACAGACGATTTTCTTGAGTCGATATATGTCGATCTGAGTACAGCTGGGCCCCGTATATACAGCATGGGGCTATCTCTGATACCAGCCAGGTGCAACCCACGGCCATATAGGACCTACAGGCGATGTTCTTGAGTGGATATATGTCGATCTGAGCACAGGTGGGCGCCTTATATACAGCATGGGGGTAGCTCTGATACCAGCCAGATGCAACCCACGGCCATATAGGACCTACAGGCGATGTTCTTGAATCGATATATGTCGATCTGAGCACAGCTGGGCCACGTATATACAACATGGGTGTAACTGTGATACCAGCCAGCTGCAACCCACGGCTATATAGGACCTACAGGCGATGTTCTTGATTCGATATATGTCGATCTGAGCACAGCTGGGCCCCGTATATACAGCATGGGAGTAGCTCTGATTCCAGCCAGATGCAACCCACGGCCATATAAGGCCTACAGGCGATGTTCTTGAGTGGATATATGTCGATCTGAGCACAGCTGGGCGCCGTATATACAGCATGGGGGTAGCTCTGATACCAGCCAGATGCAACCCACGGCCATATAGGACCTACAGGCGATGTTCTTGAATCGATATATGTCGATCTGAGCACAGCTAAGCCACGTATTTACAGCATGGGGGTAGCTCTGATACCAGTCAGATGCAACCCACGGCCATATAGGACCTACAGGCGATGTTCTTGAGTCGATATATGTCAATCTGAGCACAGCTGGGCCACGTATATACAGCATGGAGGTAGCTGTGATACCAGCCAGCTGCAACCCACGGCTATATAGGACCTACAGGCGATGTTCTTGGGTCGATATATGTCGATCTAAGCACAGCTGGGCCCCGTATATACAGCATGGGGGTAGCTCTGATACCAGCCAGATGCGACCCACGGCCATATTGGACCTACAGGCGATTTTCTTGAGTGGATATATGTCGATCTGAGCACAGCTGGGCGCCGTATATACAGCATGGGGTTAGCTCTGATACCAGCCAGATGCAACCCACGGCCATATAGGACCTACAGGCGATGTTCTTGAGTCGATATATGTCGATCTGAGCACAGCTGGGCCACGTATATACAGCATGGGGGTAGCTGTGATACCAGCCACCTGCAACCCACGGCTATATAGGATCTACAGGCGATGTTCTTGAGTCGATATATGTCGATCTGAGCACAGCTGGGCCCCGTATATGCAGCATGGGGGTAGCTCTGATACCAGCCAGATGCAACCCACGGCCATATAGGACCTACAGGCGATGCTGTTGAGTCGATATATGTCGATCTGAGCACAGCTGGGCCACGTATATACAGCATGGGGGTAGCTGTGATACCAGCCAGCTAAAACCCCCGGCTATATAGGACCTACAGACGATGTTCTTGAGTCGATATATGTCGATCTGAGTACAGCTGGGCCCCGTATATACAGCATAGGGGTATCTCTGATACCAGCCAGGTGCAATCCACGGCCATATAGGACCTACAGGCGATGTTCTTGAGTGGATATATGTCGATCTGAGCACAGGTGGGCGCCGTATATACAGCATGGGGGTAGCTCTGATACCAGCCAGGTGCAACCCACGGCCATATAGGACCTACAAGCGATGTTCTTGAATCGATATATGTCGATCTGAGCACAGCTGGGCCCCGTATATACAGCACGGGGGTAGCTCTGATTCCATCCAGATGCAACCCACGGCCATATAAGACCTACAGGCGATGTTCTTGAGTGGATATATGTCGATCTGAGCACAGCTGGGCGCCGTATATACAGCATGGGGGTAGCTCTGATACCAGCCAGATGCAACCCACGGCCATATAGGACCTACAGGCGATGTTCTTGAATCGATATATGTCGATCTGAGCACAGCTGGGCCACGTATATACAGCATGGGGGTAGCTCTGATACCAGCCAGATGCAACCCACGGCCATATAGGACCTACAGGCGATGTTCTTGAATCGATATATGTCGATCTGAGCACAGCTGGGCCACGTATATACAGCATGGGGGTAGCTGTGATACCAGCCAGCTGCAACCCACGGCTATATAAGACCTACAGGCGATGTTCTTGATTCGATATATGTCGATCTGAGCACAGCTGGGCCCCGTATATACAACATGGTGGTAGCTCTGATACCAGCCAGATGCAACCCACGGCCATATAGGACTTACAGGCGATGTTCTTGAGTGGATATATGTCGATCTGAGCACAGCTGGGCGCCGTATATACAGCATGGGGTTAGCTCTGACACCAGCCAGATGCAACCTACGGCCATATAGGACCTACAGGCGATGTTCTTGAGTCGATATATGTCGATCTGAGCACAGCTGGGCCCCGTATATACAGCATGGGGGTAGCTCTAATACCAGCCAGATGCAACCCACCGCCATATAGGACCTACAGGCGATGTCCTTGAGTGGATAAATGTCGACCTGAGCACAGCTGGGCGCCGTATATACAGCATGGGGGTAGCTCTGATACCAGCCAGATGCAACCCACGGCCATATAGGACCTACAGGCGATGTTCTTGAGTCGATATATGTCGATCTGAGTACAGCTGGGCCACATATATACAGCATGGGGGTAGCTGTGATACCAGCCAGCTTAAACCCCCGGCTAAATAGGACCTACAGGCGATGTTCTTGAGTCGATATATGTTGATCTGAGCACAGCTGGGCCCCGTATATACAGCATGGGGGTACCTCTGATACCAGCCAGATGCAACCCACGGCCATATAAGACCTACAGGCGATGTTCTTGAGTGGATATATGTCGATCTGAGCACAGCTGGGCGCCGTATATACAGCATGGGGGTAGCTCTGATACCAGCCAGATGCAACCCACGGCCATATAGGACCTACAGGCGATGTTCTTGAATCGATATATGTCGATCTGAGCACAGCTAAGCCACGTATTTACAGCATGGGGGTAGCTCTGATACCAGTCAGATGCAACCCACGGCCATGTAGGACCTACAGGCGATGTTCTTGAATCGATATATGTCGATCTGAGCACAGCTGGGCCACGTATATACAGCATGGGGGTAGCTGTGATACCAGCCAGCTGCAACCCACGGCTATATAAGACCTACAGGCGATGTTCTTGATTCGATATATGTCGATCTGAGCACAGCTGGGCCCCGTATATACAGCATGGGTGTAGCTCTGATACCAGCCAGATGCAACCCTCGGCCATATAGGACCTACAGGCTATGTTCTTGAGTCGATATATATCGATCTGAGTACAGCTGGGCCACGTATATACAGCATGGGGGTAGCTGTGATACCAGCCAGCTGCAACCCACGGCTATATAGGACCTACAGGCGATGTTCTTAAGTCGATATATGTTGATCTGAGCACAGCTGGGCCCCGTATATACAGCATGGTGGTAGCTCTGATACCAGCCAGATGCAACCCACGGCCATATAGGACTTACAGGCGATGTTCTTGAGTGGATATATGTCGATCTGAGCACAGCTGGGCGCCGTATATACAGCATGAGGTTAGCTCTGATACCAGCCAGATGCAACCTACGGCCATATAGGACCTACAGGCGATGTTCTTGAGTCGATATATGTCGATCTGAGCACAGCTGGGCCACGTATATACAGCATGGTGGTAGCTCTGATACCAGCCAGATGCAACCCACGGCCATATAGGACCTACAGGCTATGTTCTTGAGTCGATATATATCGATCTGAGTACAGCTGGGCCACGTATATACAGCATGGGGGTAGCTGTGATACCAGCCAGCTGCAACCCACGGCTATATAGGACCTACAGGCGATGTTCTTAAGTCGATATATGTCGATCTGAGCACAGCTGGGCCCCGTATATACAGCATGGTGGTAGCTCTGATACCAGCCAGATGCAACCCACGGCCATATAGGACTTACAGGCGATGTTCTTGAGTGGATATATGTCGATCTGAGCACAGCTGGGCGCCGTATATACAGCATGAGGTTAGCTCTGATACCAGCCAGATGCAACCTACGGCCATATAGGACCTACAGGCGATGTTCTTGAGTCGATATATGTCGATCTGAGCACAGCTGGGCCACGTATATACAGCATGGTGGTAGCTCTGATACCAGCCAGATGCAACCCACGGCCATATAGGACCTACAGGCTATGTTCTTGAGTCGATATATATCGATCTGAGTACAGCTGGGCCACGTATATACAGCATGGGGGTAGCTGTGATACCAGCCAGCTGCAACCCACGGCTATATAGGACCTACAGGCGATGTTCTTAAGTCGATATATGTCGATCTGAGCACAGCTGGGCCCCGTATATACAGCATGGTGGTAGCTCTGATACCAGCCAGCTGCAACCCACGGCTATATAGGACCTACAGACGATGTTCTTGAGTCGATATATGACGATCTGAGCACAGCTGGGCCCCGTATATACAGCATGGGGGTAGCTCTAATACCAGCCAGATGCAACCCACCGCCATATAGGACCTACAGGCGATGTTCTTGAGTGGATAAATGTCGACCTGAGCACAGCTGGGCGCCGTATATACAGCATGGGGGTAGCTCTGATACCAGCCAGATGCAACCCACGGCTATATAGGACCTACAGGCGATGTTCTTAAGTCGATATATGTCGATCTGAGCACAGCTGGGCCCCGTATATACAGCATGGTGGTAGCTCTGATACCAGCCAGATGCAACCCACGGCCATATAGGACTTACAGGCGATGTTCTTGAGTGGATATATGTCGATCTGAGCACAGCTGGGCGCCGTATATACAGCATGGGGTTAGCTCTGATACCAGCCAGATGCAACCTACGGCCATATAGGACCTACAGGCGATGTTCTTGAGTCGATATATGTCGATCTGAGCACAGCTGGGCCACGTATATACAGCATGGGGGTAGCTGTGATACCAGCCAGCTGCAACCCACGGCTAAATAGGACCTACAGGCGATGTTCTTGAGTCGATATTTGTTGATCTGAGCACAGCTGGGCCCCGTATATACAGCATGGGGGTACCTCTGATACCAGCCAGATGCAACCCACGGCCATATAGGACCTACAGGCGATGTTCTTGAGTCGATATATGTCGGTCTGAGCACAGCTGGGCCACGTATATACAACATGGGGGTAGCTGTGATACCAGCCAGCTGCAACCCACGGCTATATCGGAACTACAGGCGATGTTCTTAAGTCGATATATGTCGATCTGAGCACAGCTGGGCCCCGTATATACAGCATGGTGGTAGCTCTGATACCAGCCAGATGCAACCCACGGCCATATAGGACTTACAGGCGATGTTCTTGAGTGGATATATGTCGATCTGAGCACAGCTGGGCGCCGTATATACAGCATGGGGTTAGCTCTGATACCAGCCAGATGCAACCTACGGCCATATAGGACCTACAGGCGATGTTCTTGAGTCGATATATGTCGATCTGAGCACAGCTGGGCCACGTATATACAGCATGGGGGTAGCTGTGATACCAGCCAGCTGCAACCCACGGCTATATAGGACCTACAGGCGATGTTCTTAAGTCGATATATGTCGATCTGAGCACAGCTGGGCCCCGTATATACAGCATGGTGGTAGCTCTGATACCAGCCAGATGCAACCCACGGCCATATAGGACTTACAGGCGATGTTCTTGAGTGGATATATGTCGATCTGAGCACAGCTGGGCGCCGTATATACAGCATGGGGTTAGCTCTGATACCAGCCAGATGCAACCTACGGCCATACAGGACCTACAGGCGATGTTCTTGAGTCGATATATGTCGATCTGAGCACAGCTGGGCCACGTATATACAGCATGGGGGTAGCTGTGATACCAGCCAGCTGCAACCCACGGCTATATAGGACCTACAGGCGATGTTCTTGAGTCGATATATGACGATCTGAGCACAGCTGGGCCCCGTATATACAGCATGGGGGTAGCTCTAATACCAGCCAGATGCAACCCACCGCCATATAGGACCTACAGGCGATGTTCTTGAGTGGATAAATGTCGACCTGAGCACAGCTGGGCGCCTTATATACAGCATGGGGGTAGCTCTGATACCAGCCAGATGCAACCCACGGCTATATAGGACCTACAGGCGATGTTCTTAAGTCGATATATGTCGATCTGAGCACAGCTGGGCCCGTATATACAGCATGGTGGTAGCTCTGATACCAGCCAGATGCAACCCACGGCCATATAGGACTTACAGGCGATGTTCTTGAGTGGATATATGTCGATCTGAGCACAGCTGGGCGCCGTATATACAGCATGGGGTTAGCTCTGATACCAGCCAGATGCAACCTACGGCCATATAGGACCTACAGGCGATGTTCTTGAGTCGATATATGTCGATCTGAGCACAGCTGGGCCACGTATATACAGCATGGGGGTAGCTGTGATACCAGCCAGCTGCAACCCACGGCTAAATAGGACCTACAGGCGATGTTCTTGAGTCGATATTTGTTGATCTGAGCACAGCTGGGCCCCGTATATACAGCATGGGGGTACCTCTGATACCAGCCAGATGCAACCCACGGCCATATAGGACCTACAGGCGATGTTCTTGAGTCGATATATGTCGGTCTGAGCACAGCTGGGCCACGTATATACAACATGGGGGTAGCTGTGATACCAGCCAGCTGCAACCCACGGCTATATCGGAACTACAGGCGATGTTCTTAAGTCGATATATGTCGATCTGAGCACAGCTGGGCCCCGTATATACAGCATGGTGGTAGCTCTGATACCAGCCAGATGCAACCCACGCCCATATAGGACTTACAGGCGATGTTCTTGAGTGGATATATGTCGATCTGAGCACAGCTGGGCGTCGTATATACAGCATGGGGTTAGCTCTGATACCAGCCAGATGCAACCTACGGCCATATAGGACCTACAGGCGATGTTCTTGAGTCGATATATGTCGATCTGAGCACAGCTGGGCCACGTATATACAGCATGGGGGTAGCTGTGATACCAGCCAGCTGCAACCCACGGCTATATATGACCTACAGGCGATGTTCTTGAGTCGATATATGACGATCTGGGCACAGCTGGGCCCCGTATATACAGCATGGGGGTAGCTCTAATACCAGCCAGATGCAACCCACCGCCATATAGGACCTACAGGCGATGTTCTTGAGTGGATAAATGTCGACCTGAGCACAGCTGGGCGCCGTATATACAGCATGGGGGTAGCTCTGATACCAGCCAGATGCAACCCACGGCCATATAGGACCTACAGACGATGATCTTGAATCGATATATGTCGATCTGAGCACAGCTGGTCCACGTATTTACAGCATGGGGGTAGCTCTGATACCAGCCAGATGTAACCCACGGCCATATAGGACCTACAGGCGATGTTCTTGAATCGATATATGTCGATCTGAGCACAGCTGGGCCACGTATATACAGCATGGGGGTAGCTGTGATACCAGCCAGCTGCAACCCACGGCTATATAAGTCCTACAGGCGATGTTCTTGATTCGATATATGTCGATCTGAGCACAGCTGGGCCCCGTATATACAGCATGGGGGTAGCTCTGATACCAGCCAGATGCAACCCACGGCCATATAGGACCTACAGGCGATGTTCTTGAGTTGATATATGTCGATCTGAGCACAGCTGGGCCACGTATATACAGCATGGGGGTAGCTGTGATACCAGCCAGCTGCAACCCACGGCTAAATAGGACCTACAGGCGATGTTCTTGAGTCGATATTTGTTGATCTGAGCACAGCTGAGCCCCGTATATACAGCATAGGGGTACCTCTGATACCAGCCAGATGCAACCCACGGCCATATAGGACCTACAGGCGATGTTCTTTAGTGGATATATGTCGATCTGAGCACAGCAGGGCGCCGTATATACAGCATGGGGGTAGCTCTAATACCAGCCAGATGCAACCCACGGCCATATAGGACCTACAGGCGATGTTCTTGAGTCGATATATGTTGATCTGAGCACAGCTGGGCCACGTATATACAGCATGGGGGTAGCTGTGATACCAGCCAGCTGCAACCCACGGCTATATAGGACCTACAGGCGATGTTCTTGAGTCGATATATGTCGATCTGAGCACAGCTGGGCCCCGTATATACAGCATGGGGGTAGCTCTGATACCAGCCAGATGTAACCCACGGCCATATAGCACCTACAGGCGATGTTCTTGAGTCGATATATGCCGATCTGAGCACAGCTGGCCGCCGTATATACAGCATGGGGGGTAGCTGTGATACCAGCCAGCTGCAACCCACGGCTATATAGGACCTACAGGCGATGTTCTTGAGTCGATATATGTCGATCTGAGCACAGCTGGGCCCCGTATATACAGCATGGGGGTAGCTCTGATACCAGCCAGATTTAACCCACGGCCATATAGGACCTACAGGCGATGTTCTTGAGTGGATATATGTCGATCTGAGCACAGCTGGGCGCCGTATATAAAGCATGGGGGTAGCTCTGACACCAGCCAGATGCAACCCACGGCCATATAGAACCTACAGGCGATGTTCTTGAGTCGATATATGTCGATCTGAGCACAGCTGGGCCACGTATATACAGCATTGGGGTAGCTGTGATACCAGCCAGCTGCAACCCACGGCTATATAGGACCTACAGGCGATGTTCTTGAGTCGATATATGTCGATCTGAGCACAGCTGGGCCGCGTATATACAGCATGGGGGTAGCTCTGATACCAGCCAGATGCAACCCACGGCCATATAAGACCTACAGGCGATGTTCTTGAGTGGATATATGTGGATCTGACCACAACTGGGCGCCGTATATACAGCATGGTGGTAGCTCTGATACCAGCCAGATGCAACCCACGGCCATATAGGACCCAAAGCCGATGTTCTTGAGTGGATATATGTCGACCTGAGCACAGCTGGGCGCCGTATATACAGCATGGGGGTAGATCTGATACAAGCCAGATGCAACCCACGGCTATATAGGACCTACAGGCGATGTTCTTGAGTCGATCTGAGCACAGCTGGGCCCCGTATATACAGCATGGGGGTAGCACTGATACCAGCCAGATGCAACCCACGACCATATAGGACCTACAGGCGATGTTCTTGAGTCGATATATGTCGATCTGACAACAGATAGGCCACGTATATACAGCATGGGGGTAGCTGTGATACCAGCCAGCTAAAACCCCCGGCTATATAGAACCTACAGACGATTTTCTTGAGTCGATATATGTCGATCTGAGTACAGCTGGGCTCCGTATATACAGCATGGGGCTATCTCTGATACCAGCCAGGTGCAACCCACGGCCATATAGGACCTACAGGCGATGTTCTTGAGTGGATATATGTCGATCTGAGCACAGGTGGGCGCCTTATATACAGCATGGGGGTAGCTCTGATACCAGCCAGATGCAACCCACGGCCATATAGGACCTACAGGCGATGTTCTTGAATCGATATATGTCGATCTGAGCACAGCTGGGCCACGTATATACAACATGGGGGTAACTGTGATACCAGCCAGCTGCAACCCACGGCTATATAGGACCTACAGGCGATGTTCTTGATTCGATATATGTCGATCTGAGCACAGCTGGGCCCCGTATATACAGCATGGGGGTAGCTCTGATTCTAGCCAGATGCAACCCACGGCCATATAAGGCCTACAGGCGATGTTCTTGAGTGGATATATGTCGATCTGAGCACAGCTGGGCGCCGTATATACAGCATGGGGGTAGCTCTGATACCAGCCAGATGCAACCCACGGCCATATAGGACCTACAGGCGATGTTCTTGAATCGATATATGTCGATCTGAGCACAGCTAAGCCACGTATTTACAGCATGGGGGTAGCTCTGATACCAGTCAGATGCAACCCACGGCCATGTAGGACCTACAGGCGATGTTCTTGAGTCGATATATATCGATCTGAGTACAGCTGGGCCACGTATATACAGCATGGGGGTAGCTGTGATACCAGCCAGCTGCAACCCACGGCTATATAGGACCTACAGGCGATGTTCTTAAGTCGATATATGTCGATCTGAGCACAGCTGGGCCCCGTATATACAGCATGGTGGTAGCTCTGATACCAGCCAGATGCAACCCACGGCCATATAGGACTTACAGGCGATGTTCTTGAGTGGATATATGTCGATCTGAGCACAGCTGGGCGCCGTATATACAGCATGGGGTTAGCTCTGATACCAGCCAGATGCAACCTACGGCCATACAGGACCTACAGGCGATGTTCTTGAGTCGATATATGTCGATCTGAGCACAGCTGGGCCACGTATATACAGCATGGGGGTAGCTGTGATACCAGCCAGCTGCAACCCACGGCTATATAGGACCTACAGGCGATGTTCTTGAGTCGATATATGACGATCTGAGCACAGCTGGGCCCCGTATATACAGCATGGGGGTAGCTCTAATACCAGCCAGATGCAACCCACCGCCATATAGGACCTACAGGCGATGTTCTTGAGTGGATAAATGTCGACCTGAGCACAGCTGGGCGCCGTATATACAGCATGGGGGTAGCTCTGATACCAGCCAGATGCAACCCACGGCTATATAGGACCTACAGGCGATGTTCTTTAGTCGATATATGTCGATCTGAGCACAGCTGGGCCCCGTATATACAGCATGGTGGTAGCTCTGATACCAGCCAGATGCAACCCACGGCCATATAGGACTTACAGGCGATGTTCTTGAGTGGATATATGTCGATCTGAGCACAGCTGGGCGCCGTATATACAGCATGGGGTTAGCTCTGATACCAGCCAGATGCAACCTACGGCCATATAGGACCTACAGGCGATGTTCTTGAGTCGATATATGTCGATCTGAGCACAGCTGGGCCACGTATATACAGCATGGGGGTAGCTGTGATACCAGCCAGCTGCAACCCACGGCTAAATAGGACCTACAGGCGATGTTCTTGAGTCGATATTTGTTGATCTGAGCACAGCTGGGCCCCGTATATACAGCATGGGGGTACCTCTGATACCAGCCAGATGCAACCCACGGCCATATAGGACCTACAGGCGATGTTCTTGAGTCGATATATGTCGGTCTGAGCACAGCTGGGCCACGTATATACAACATGGGGGTAGCTGTGATACCAGCCAGCTGCAACCCACGGCTATATCGGAACTACAGGCGATGTTCTTAAGTCGATATATGTCGATCTGAGCACAGCTGGGCCCCGTATATACAGCATGGTGGTAGCTCTGATACCAGCCAGATGCAACCCACGGCCATATAGTACTTACAGGCGATGTTCTTGAGTGGATATATGTCGATCTGAGCACAGCTGGGCGCCGTATATACAGCATGGGGTTAGCTCTGATACCAGCCAGATGCAACCTACGGCCATATAGGACCTACAGGCGATGTTCTTGAGTCGATATATGTCGATCTGAGCACAGCTGGGCCACGTATATACAGCATGGGGGTAGCTGTGATACCAGCCAGCTGCAACCCACGGCTATATAGGACCTACAGGCGATGTTCTTAAGTCGATATATGTCGATCTGAGCACAGCTGGGCCCCGTATATACAGCATGGTGGTAGCTCTGATACCAGCCAGATGCAACCCACGGCCATATAGGACTTACAGGCGATGTTCTTGAGTGGATATATGTCGATCTGAGCACAGCTGGGCGCCGTATATACAGCATGGGGTTAGCTCTGATACCAGCCAGATGCAACCTACGGCCATACAGGACCTACAGGCGATGTTCTTGAGTCGATATATGTCGATCTGAGCACAGCTGGGCCACGTATATACAGCATGGGGGTAGCTGTGATACCAGCCAGCTGCAACCCACGGCTATATAGGACCTACAGGCGATGTTCTTGAGTCGATATATGACGATCTGAGCACAGCTGGGCCCCGTATATACAGCATGGGGGTAGCTCTAATACCAGCCAGATGCAACCCACCGCCATATAGGACCTACAGGCGATGTTCTTGAGTGGATAAATGTCGACCTGAGCACAGCTGGGCGCCGTATATACAGCATGGGGGTAGCTCTGATACCAGCCAGATGCAACCCACGGCTATATAGGACCTACAGGCGATGTTCTTAAGTCGATATATGTCGATCTGAGCACAGCTGGGCCCCGTATATACAGCATGGTGGTAGCTCTGATACCAGCCAGATGCAACCCACGGCCATATAGGACTTACAGGCGATGTTCTTGAGTGGATATATGTCGATCTGAGCACAGCTGGGCGCCGTATATACAGCATGGGGTTAGCTCTGATACCAGCCAGATGCAACCTACGGCCATATAGGACCTACAGGCGATGTTCTTGAGTCGATATATGTCGATCTGAGCACAGCTGGGCCACGTATATACAGCATGGGGGGTAGCTGTGATACCAGCCAGCTGCAACCCACGGCTAAATAGGACCTACAGGCGATGTTCTTGAGTCGATATTTGTTGATCTGAGCACAGCTGGGCCCCGTATATACAGCATGGGGGTACCTCTGATACCAGCCAGATGCAACCCACGGCCATATAGGACCTACAGGCGATGTTCTTAAGTCGATATATGTCGATCTGAGCACAGCTGGGCCCCGTATATACAGCATGGTGGTAGCTCTGATACCAGCCAGATGCAACCCACGGCCATATAGGACTTACAGGCGATGTTCTTGAGTGGATATATGTCGATCTGAGCACAGCTGGGCGCCGTATATACAGCATGGGGTTAGCTCTGATACCAGCCAGATGCAACCTACGGCCATATAGGACCTACAGGCGATGTTCTTGAGTCGATATATGTCGATCTGAGCACAGCTGGGCCACGTATATACAGCATGGGGGTAGCTGTGATACCAGCCAGCTGCAACCCACGGCTATATATGACCTACAGGCGATGTTCTTGAGTCGATATATGACGATCTGGGCACAGCTGGGCCCCGTATATACAGCATGGGGGTAGCTCTAATACCAGCCAGATGCAACCCACCGCCATATAGGACCTACAGGCGATGTTCTTGAGTGGATAAATGTCGACCTGAGCACAGCTGGGCGCCGTATATACAGCATGGGGGTAGCTCTGATACCAGCCAGATGCAACCCACGGCCATATAGGACCTACAGGCGATGATCTTGAATCGATATATGTCGATCTGAGCACAGCTGGTCCACGTATTTACAGCATGGGGGCAGCTCTGATACCAGCCAGATGTAACCCACGGCCATATAGGACCTACAGGCGATGTTCTTGAATCGATATATGTCGATCTGAGCACAGCTGGGCCACGTATATACAGCATGGGGGTAGCTGTGATACCAGCCAGCTGCAACCCACGGCTATATAAGTCCTACAGGCGATGTTCTTAATTCGATATATGTCGATCTGAGCACAGCTGGGCCCCGTATATACAGCATGGGGGTAGCTCTGATACCAGCCTGATGCAACCCACGGCCATATAGGACCTACAGGCGATGTTCTTGAGTTGATATATGTCGATCTGAGCACAGCTGGGCCACGTATATACAGCATGGGGGTAGCTGTGATACCAGCCAGCTGCAACCCACGGCTAAATAGGACCTACAGGCGATATTCTTGAGTCGATATTTGTTGATCTGAGCACAGCTGAGCCCCGTATATACAGCATGGGGGTACCTCTGATACCAGCCAGATGCAACCCACGGCCATATAGGACCTACAGGCGATGTTCTTTAGTGGATATATGTCGATCTGAGCACAGCAGGGCGCCGTATATACAGCATGGGGGTAGCTCTAATACCAGCCAGATGCAACCCACGGCCATATAGGACCTACAGGCGATGTTCTTGAGTCGATATATGTTGATCTGAGCACAGCTGGGCCACGTATATACAGCATGGGGGTAGCTGTGATACCAGCCAGCTGCAACCCACGGCTATATAGGACCTACAGGCGATGTTCTTGAGTCGATATATGTCGATCTGAGCACAGCTGGGCCCCGTATATACAGCATGGGGGTAGCTCTGATACCAGCCAGATGCAACCCACGGCCATATAGCACCTACAGGCGATGTTCTTGAGTCGATATATGTCGATCTGAGCACAGCTGGCCGCCGTATATACAGCATGGGGGGTAGCTGTGATACCAGCCAGCTGCAACCCACGGCTATATAGGACCTACAGGCGATGTTCTTGAGTCGATATATGTCGATCTGAGCACAGCTGGGCCCCGTATATACAGCATGGGGGTAGCTCTGATACCAGCCAGATGCAACCCACGGCCATATAGGACCTACAGGCGATGTTCTTGAGTGGATATATGTCGATCTGAGCACAGCTGGGCGCCGTATATACAGCATGGGGGTAGCTCTGACACCAGCCAGATGCAACCCACGGCCATATAGAACCTACAGGCGATGTTCTTGAGTCGATATATGTCGATCTGAGCACAGCTGGGCCACGTATATACAGCATTGGGGTAGCTGTGATACCAGCCAGCTGCAACCCATGGCTATATAGGACCTACAGGCGATGTTCTTGAGTCGATATATGTCGATCTGAGCACAGCTGGGCCGCGTATATACAGCATGGGGGTAGCTCTGATACCAGCCAGATGCAACCCACGGCCATATAAGACCTACAGGCGATGTTCTTGAGTGGATATATGTGGATCTGACCACAACTGGGCGCCGTATATACAGCATGGGGGTAGCTCTGATACCAGCCAGATGCAACCCACGGCCATATAGGACCCAAAGCCGATGTTCTTGAGTGGATATATGTCGACCTGAGCACAGCTGGGCGCCGTATATACAGCATGGGGGTAGATCTGATACAAGCCAGATGCAACCCACGGCTATATGGGACCTACAGGCGATGTTCTTGAGTCGATCTGAGCACAGCTGGGCCCCGTATATACAGCATGGGGGTAGCACTGATATCAGCCAGATGCAACCCACGGCCATATAGCACCTACAGGCGATGCTCTTGCGTGGATATATGTCGATCTGAGCACAGCTGGCCGCCGTATATACAGCATGGGGTTAGCTCTGATACCAGCCAGATGCAACCCACGGCCATATAGGACCTACAGGCGATGTTCTTGAGTCGACATATGTCGATCTGAGCACAGCTGGGCCACGTATATACAGCATGGGGGGTAGCTGTGATACCAGCCAGCTGCAACCCACGGCTATATAGGACCTACAGGCGATGTTCTTGAGTCGATATATGTCGATCTGAGCACAGCTGGGCCCCGTATATACAGCATGGGGGTAGCTCTGATACCAGCCAGATGCAACCCACGGCCATATAGATCCTACAGGCGATGATCTTGAGTGGATATATGTCGATCTGAGCACAGCTGGGCGCCGTATATACAGCATGGGGGTAGCTCTAATACCAGCCAGATGCAACCCACAGCCATATAGGACCTACAGGCGATGTTCTTGAGTCGATATATGTCGATCTGAGCACAGCTGGGCCACGTATATACAGCATGGGGGTAGCTGTGATACCAGCCAGCTGCAACCCACGGCTATATAGGACCTACAGGCGATGTCCTTGAGTCGATATATGTCGATCTGAGCACAGATGGGCCCCGTATATACAGCATGGGGGTAGCTCTGATACCAGCCAGATGTAACCCACGGCCATATAGAACCTACAGGCGATGTTCTTGAGTGGATATATGTCGATCTGAGCACAGCTGGGCGCCGTATATACAGCATGGGGGTAGCTCTGACACCAGCCAGATGCAACCCACGGCCATATAGAACCTACAGGCGATGTTCTTGAGTCGATATATGTCGATCTGAGCACAGCTGGGCCTCGTATATACAGCATTGGGGTAGCTGTGATACCAGCCAGCTGCAACCCAAGGCTATATAGGACCTACAGGCGATGTTCTTGAGTCGATATATGTCGATCTGAGCACAGCTGGGCCGCGTATATACAGCATGGGGGTAGCTCTGATACCAGCCAGATGCAACCCACGGCCATATAGGACCTAAAGGCGATGTTCTTGAGTGGATATATGTCGATCTGAGCACAGCTGGGCGCCGTATATACAGCATGGGGGTAGCTCTGATACAAGCCAGATGCAACCCACGGCTATATAGGACCTACAGGCGATGTTCTTGAGTCGATCTGAGCACAGATGGGCCCCGTATATACAGCATGGGGGTAGCTGTGATACCAGCCAGCTGCAACCCACGGCTATATAGCACCTACAGGCGATGTTCTTGAGTCGATATATGTCGATCTGAGCACAGCTGGGCCTCGTATATACAGCATTGGGGTAGCTGTGATACCAGCCAGCTGCAACCCAAGGCTATATAGGACCTACAGGCGATGTTCTTGAGTCGATATATGTCGATCTGAGCACAGCTGGGCCGCGTATATACAGCATGGGGGTAGCTCTGATACCAGCCAGATGCAACCCACGGCCATATAGGACCTAAAGGCGATGTTCTTGAGTGGATATATGTCGATCTGAGCACAGCTGGGCGCCGTATATACAGCAAGGGGGTAGCTCTGCTACCAGCCAGATGCAACCCACGGCCATATAGGGCCTACAGGCGATGTTCTTGAGTCGACATATGTCGATCTGAGCACAGCTGGGCCACGTATATACAGCATGGGGGTAGCTGTGATACCAGCCAGCTGCAACCCACGGCTATATAGCACCTACAGGCGATGTTCTTGAGTCGATATATGTCGATCTGAGCACAGCTGGGCCCCGTATATACAGCATGGGGGTAGCTCTGATACCAGCCAGATGCAACCCACGGCCATATAGGACCTACAGGCGATGTTCTTGAGTGGATATATGTCGATCTGAGCACAGCTGGGCGCCGTATATACAGCATGGGGGTAGATCTGATACCAGCCAGATGCAACCCACGGCCATATAGGAACTACAGGCGATGTTCCTGAATCGATATATGTCGTTCTGAGCACAGCTGGGCCACGTATATACAGCATGAGGGTAGCTGTGATACCAGCCAGCTGCAACCCACGGCTATATAGGACCTACAGGCGATATTCTTGAGTCGATATATGTCGATCTGAGCACAGCTGGGCCCGTATATACAGCATGGGGGTAGCTCTGATACCAGCGAGATGCAACCCAAGGCCATACAGGACCTACAGGCGATGTTCTTGAGTGGATATATGTCGATCTGAGCACAGCTGGGCGCCGTATATACAGCATGGGGGTAGCTCTGATACCATTCAGATGCAACCCACGGCCATATAGGACCTACAGGCGATGTTCTTGAGTCGATATATGTCGATCTGAGCACAGCTGGGCCCCGTATATACAGCATGGGGGTAGCTCTGATACCAGCCAGATGCAACCCTCGGCCATATAGGACCTACAGGCGATGTTCTTGAGTGGATATATGTCGATCTGAGCACAGCTGGGCGTCGTATCTACAGCATGGGGGTAGCTCTGATACTAGCCAGATGCAACCCACGGCCATATAGGACCTACAGGCGATGTTCTTGAGTCGATATATGTCGATCTGAGTACAGCTGGGCCACGTATATACAGCATGGGGGTAGCTGTGATACCAGCCAGCTGAAACCCCGGCTATATAGGACCTACAGGCGATGTTCTTGAGTCGATATATGTCGATCTGAGCACAGCTGGGCCCCGTATATACAGCATGGGGGTAGCTCTGATACCAGCCAGATGCAAACCACGGCCATATAGGACCTACAGGCGATGTTCTTGAGTGGATATATGTCGATCTGAGCACAGCTGGGCGTCGTATGTACAGCATGGGGGTAGCTCTGATACCAGCCAGATGCAACCCACGGCCATATAGGACCTACAGGCGATGTTCTTGAGTCGATATATGTCGATCTGAGTACAGCTGGGCCACGTATATACAGCATGGGGGTAGCTGTGATACCAGCCAGCTGAAACCCCGGCTATATAGGACCTACAGGCGATGTTCTTGAGTCGATATATGTTGATCTGAGCACAGCTGGGCCCCGTATATACAGCATGGGGGTAGCTCTGATACCAGCCAGATGCAACCCACGGACATATAGGACCTACAGGCGATGTTTTTGAATCGATATATGTCGATCTGAGCACAGCTGGGCCACGTATATACAGCATGGGGGTAGCTGTGATACCAGCCAGCTGCAACCCACGGCTATATAGGACCTACAGGCGATGTTCTTGATTTGATATATGTCGATCTGAGCACAGCTGGGCCCCGTATATACAGCATGGGGGTAGCTCTGATACCAGCCAGATGCAACCCACGGCCATATAGGACCTACAGGCGATGTTCTTAAGTGGATATATGTCGATCTGAGCACAGCTTTGTGCCGTATATACAGCATGGGGGTAGCTCTGATACCAGCCAGATGAAACCCACGGCCATATAGGACCTACAGGCGATGTTCTTGAGTCGATATATGTCGATCTGAGCACAGCTGGGCCACGTATCTGATACTAGCCAGATGCAACCCACGGCCATATAGGACCTACAGGCGATGTTCTTGAGTCGATATATGTCGATCTGAGTACAGCTGGGCCACGTATATACAGCATGGGGGTAGCTGTGATACCAGCCAGCTGAAACCCCGGCTATATAGGACCTACAGGCGATGTTCTTGAGTCGATATATGTCGATCTGAGCACAGCTGGGCCCCGTATATACAGCATGGGGGTAGCTCTGATACCAGCCAGATGCAAACCACGGCCATATAGGACCTACAGGCGATGTTCTTGAGTGGATATATGTCGATCTGAGCACAGCTGGGCGTCTATGTACAGCATGGGGGTAGCTCTGATACCAGCCAGATGCAACCCACGGCCATATAGGACCTACAGGCGATGTTCTTGAGTCGATATATGTCGATCTGAGTACAGCTGGGCCACGTATATACAGCATGGGGGTAGCTGTGATACCAGCCAGCTGAAACCCCGGCTATATAGGACCTACAGGCGATGTTCTTGAGTCGATATATGTTGATCTGAGCACAGCTGGGCCCCGTATATACAGCATGGGGGTAGCTCTGATACCAGCCAGATGCAACCCACGGACATATAGGACCTACAGGCGATGTTTTTGAATCGATATATGTCGATCTGAGCACAGCTGGGCCACGTATATACAGCATGGGGGTAGCTGTGATACCAGCCAGCTGCAACCCACGGCTATATAGGACCTACAGGCGATGTTCTTGATTTGATATATGTCGATCTGAGCACAGCTGGGCCCCGTATATACAGCATGGGGGTAGCTCTGATACCAGCCAGATGCAACCCACGGCCATATAGGACCTACAGGCGATGTTCTTAAGTGGATATATGTCGATCTGAGCACAGCTTTGTGCCGTATATACAGCATGGGGGTAGCTCTGATACCAGCCAGATGAAACCCACGGCCATATAGGACCTACAGGCGATGTTCTTGAGTCGATATATGTCGATCTGAGCACAGCTGGGCCACGTATATACAGCATGGGTGTAGCTGTGATACCAGCCAGTTGCAACCCACTGCTATATAGGACCTACAGGCGATGTTCTTGAGTCGATATATGTTGATCTGAGCACAGCTGGGCCCCGTATATACAGCATGGGGGTAGCTCTGATACCAGACTGATGCAACCCACGGCCAAATAGGACCTACAGGCGATGTTCTTGAGTGGATATATGTCGATCTGAGCACAGCTGGGCGCCGTATATACAGCATGGGGGTAGCTCTGATACCAGCCAGATGCAACCCACGGCCATATAGGACCTACAGGCGATGTTCTTGAGTGGATATATATCGATCTGAGCACAGCTGGGCGCCGTATATACAGCATGGAGGTAGCTGTGATACCAGCCAGCTGCAACCCACGGCTATATAGGACCTACAGGCGATGTTCTTGAGTCGATCTGAGCACAGCTGGGCCCCGTATATACAGCATGGGGGTAGCTCTGATACCAGCCAGATGCAACCCACGGCCATATAGGACCTACAGGCGATGTTCTTGAGTGGATATATATCGATCTGAGCACAGCTGGGCGCAGTATATACAGCATGGGGGTAGCTCTGATACCCTTCAGATGCAACCCACGGCCATATAGGACCTACAGGCGATGTTCTTGAGTCGATATATGTCGATCTGAGCACAGCTGGGCCACGTATATACAGCATGGGGGTAGCTGTGATACCAGCCAGCTGCAACCCACGGCTATATAGGACCTACAGGCGATGTTCTTGAGTCGATATATGTCGAACTGAGCACAGCTGGGCCCCGTATATACATCATGGGGGTAGCTCTGATACCAGCCAGATGCAACCCACGACCATATAGGACCTACAGGCGATGTTCTTGAGTGGATATATGTCGATCTGAGCACAGCTGGGCGCCGTATATACAGCATGGGGGTAGCTCTGATACCATTCAGATGCAACCCACGGCCATATAGGACCTACAGGCGATGTTCTTGAGTCGATATATGTCGATCTGAGCACAGCTGGGCCCCGTATATACAGCATGGGGGTAGCTCTGATACCAGCCAGATGCAACCCTCGGCCATATAGGACCTACAGGCGATGTTCTTGAGTGGATATATGTCGATCTGAGCACAGCTGGGCGTCGTATCTACAGCATGGGGGTAGCTCTGATACCAGCCAGATGCAACCCACGGCCATATAGGACCTACAGGCGATGTTCTTTAGTGGATATATGTCGATCTGAGCACAGCAGGGCGCCGTATATACAGCATGGGGGTAGCTCTAATACCAGCCAGATGCAACCCACGGCCATATAGGACCTACAGGCGATGTTCTTGAGTCGATATATGTTGATCTGAGCACAGCTGGGCCACGTATATACAGCATGGGGGTAGCTGTGATACCAGCCAGCTGCAACCCACGGCTATATAGGACCTACAGGCGATGTTCTTGAGTCGATATATGTCGATCTGAGCACAGCTGGGCCCCGTATATACAGCATGGGGGTAGCTCTGATACCAGCCAGATGTAACCCACGGCCATATAGCACCTACAGGCGATATTCTTGAGTCGATATATGTCGATCTGAGCACAGCTGGCCGCCGTATATACAGCATGGGGGGTAGCTGTGATACCAGCCAGCTGCAACCCACGGCTATATAGGACCTACAGGCGATGTTCTTGAGTCGATATATGTCGATCTGAGCACAGCTGGGCCCCGTATATACAGCATGGGGGTAGCTCTGATACCAGCCAGATGCAACCCACGGCCATATAGGACCTACAGGCGATGTTCTTGAGTGGATATATGTCGATCTGAGCACAGCTGGGCGCCGTATATACAGCATGGGGGTAGCTCTGACACCAGCCAGATGCAACCCACGGCCATATAGAACCTACAGGCGATGTTCTTGAGTCGATATATGTCGATCTGAGCACAGCTGGGCCACGTATATACAGCATTGGGGTAGCTGTGATACCAGCCAGCTGCAACCCACGGCTATATAGGACCTACAGGCGATGTTCTTGAGTCGATATATGTTGATCTGAGCACAGCTGGGCCGCGTATATACAGCATGGGGGTAGCTCTGATACCAGCCAGATGCAACCCACGGCCATATAAGACCTACAGGCGATGTTCTTGAGTGGATATATGTGGATCTGACCACAACTGGGCGCCGTATATACAGCATGGGGGTAGCTCTGATCCAGCCAGATGCAACCCACGGCCATATAGGACCCAAAGCCGATGTTCTTGAGTGGATATATGTCGACCTGAGCACAGCTGGGCGCCGTATATACAGCATGGGGGTAGCTCTGATACCAGCCAGATGCAACCCACGGCCATATAGGACCTACAGGCGATGATCTTGAATCGATATATGTCGATCTGAGCACAGCTGGTCCACGTATTTACAGCATGGGGGCAGCTCTGATACCAGCCAGATGTAACCCACGGCCATATAGGACCTACAGGCGATGTTCTTGAATCGATATATGTCGATCTGAGCACAGCTGGGCCACGTATATACAGCATGGGGGTAGCTGTGATACCAGCCAGCTGCAACCCACGGCTATATAAGTCCTACAGGCGATGTTCTTGATTCGATATATGTCGATCTGAGCACAGCTGGGCCCCGTATATACAGCATGGGGGTAGCTCTGATACCAGCCAGATGCAACCCACGGCCATATAGGACCTACAGGCGATGTTCTTGAGTTGATATATGTCGATCTGAGCACAGCTGGGCCACGTATATACAGCATGGGGGTAGCTGTGATACCAGCCAGCTGCAACCCACGGCTAAATAGGACCTACAGGCGATGTTCTTGAGTCGATATTTGTTGATCTGAGCACAGCTGAGCCCCGTATATACAGCATGGGGGTACCTCTGATACCAGCCAGATGCAACCCACGGCCATATAGGACCTACAGGCGATGTTCTTTAGTGGATATATGTCGATCTGAGCACAGCAGGGCGCCGTATATACAGCATGGGGGTAGCTCTAATACCAGCCAGATGCAACCCACGGCCATATAGGACCTACAGGCGATGTTCTTGAGTCGATATATGTTGATCTGAGCACAGCTGGGCCACGTATATACAGCATGGGGGTAGCTGTGATACCAGCCAGCTGCAACCCACGGCTATATAGGACCTACAGGCGATGTTCTTGAGTCGATATATGTCGATCTGAGCACAGCTGGGCCCCGTATATACAGCATGGGGGTAGCTCTGATACCAGCCAGATGCAACCCACGGCCATATAGCACCTACAGGCGATGTTCTTGAGTCGATATATGTCGATCTGAGCACAGCTGGCCGCCGTATATACAGCATGGGGGGTAGCTGTGATACCAGCCAGCTGCAACCCACGGCTATATAGGACCTACAGGCGATGTTCTTGAGTCGATATATGTCGATCTGAGCACAGCTGGGCCCCGTATATACAGCATGGGGGTAGCTCTGATACCAGCCAGATGCAACCCACGGCCATATAGGACCTACAGGCGATGTTCTTGAGTGGATATATGTCGATCTGAGCACAGCTGGGCGCCGTATATACAGCATGGGGGTAGCTCTGACACCAGCCAGATGCAACCCACGGCCATATAGAACCTACAGGCGATGTTCTTGAGTCGATATATGTCGATCTGAGCACAGCTGGGCCACGTATATACAGCATTGGGGTAGCTGTGATACCAGCCAGCTGCAACCCACGGCTATATAGGACCTACAGGCGATGTTCTTGAGTCGATATATGTCGATCTGAGCACAGCTGGGCCGCGTATATACAGCATGGGGGTAGCTCTGATACCAGCCAGATGCAACCCACGGCCATATAAGACCTACAGGCGATGTTCTTGAGTGGATATATGTGGATCTGACCACAACTGGGCGCCGTATATACAGCATGGGGGTAGCTCTGATACCAGCCAGATGCAACCCACGGCCATATAGGACCCAAAGCCGATGTTCTTGAGTGGATATATGTCGACCTGAGCACAGCTGGGCGCCGTATATACAGCATGGGGGTAGATCTGATACAAGCCAGATGCAACCCACGGCTATATAGGACCTACAGGCGATGTTCTTGAGTCGATCTGAGCACAGCTGGGCCCCGTATATACAGCATGGGGGTAGCACTGATACCAGCCAGATGCAACCCACGGCCATATAGGACCTACAGGCGATGTTCTTGAGTCGATATATGTCGATCTGACAACAGATAGGCCACGTATATACAGCATGGGGGTAGCTGTGATACCAGCCAGCTAAAACCCCCGGCTATATAGAACCTACAGACGATTTTCTTGAGTCGATATTTGTCGATCTGAGTACAGCTGGGCCCCGTATATACAGCATGGGGCTATCTCTGATACCAGCCAGGTGCAACCCACGGCCATATAGGACCTACAGGCGATGTTCTTGAGTGGATATATGTCGATCTGAGCACAGGTGGGCGCCTTATATACAGCATGGGGGTAGCTCTGATACCAGCCAGATGCAACCCACGGCCATATAGGACCTACAGGCGATGTTCTTGAATCGATATATGTCGATCTGAGCACAGCTGGGCCCCGTATATACAGCATGGGGGTAGCTCTGATTCCAGCCAGATGCAACCCACGGCCATATAAGGCCTACAGGCGATGTTCTTGAGTGGATATATGTCGATCTGAGCACAGCTGGGCGCCGTATATACAGCATGGGAGTAGCTCTGATACCAGCCAGATGCAACCCACGGCCATATAGGACCTACAGGCGATGTTCTTGAATCTATATATGTCGATCTGAGCACAGCTGGGCCACGTATATACAGCATGGGGGTAGCTCTGATACCAGCCAGATGCAACCCACGGCCATATAGGACCTACAGGCGATGTTATTGAGTGGATATATGTCGATCTGAGCACAGCTGGGCGCCGTATATACAGCATGGGGTCAGATCTGATACCAGCCAGATGCAACCCACGGCCATATAGGACCTTGAGTCGATATATGTCGATCTGAGCACAGCTGGGCCACGTATATACAGCATGGGGGTAGCTGTGATACCAGCCAGCTGCAACACACGGCTATATAGGACCTACAGGCGATGTTCTTGAGTCGGTATATGTCGAACTGAGCACAGCTGGGCCCCGTATATACAGCGTGGGGGTAGCTCTGATACCAGCCAGATGCAACCCACGGCCATATAGGACCTACAGGCGATTGTCTTGAGTGGATATATGTCGATCTGAGCTCAGCTGGGCGCCGTATATACAGCATGGGGGTAGCTCTGATACCAGCCAGATGCAACCCACGGCCATATAGGACCTACAGGCGATGTTCTTGAGTCGATATATGTTGACCTGAGCACAGCTGGGCCACGTATATACAGCATGGGGGTAGTTGTGAGACCAGCCAGCTGCAACCCTCAGCTATATAGGACCTACAGGCGATGTTCTTGAGTCGATATATGTCGATCTGATCACAGCTGGGCCCCGTATATACAGCATGGGGGTAGCTCTGATATCAGCCAGATGCAACCCACGGCCATATAGCACCTACAGGCGATGCTCTTGCGTGGATATATGTCGATCTGAGCACAGCTGGCCGCCGTATATACAGCATGGGGTTAGCTCTGATACCAGCCAGATGCAACCCACGGCCATATAGGACCTACAGGCGATGTTCTTGAGTCGACATATGTCGATCTGAGCACAGCTGGGCCACGTATATACAGCATGGGGGGTAGCTGTGATACCAGCCAGCTGCAACCCACGGCTATATAGGACCTACAGGCGATGTTCTTGAGTCGATATATGTCGATCTGAGCACAGCTGGGCCCCGTATATACAGCATGGGGGTAGCTCTGATACCAGCCAGATGCAACCCACGGCCATATAGATCCTACAGGCGATGATCTTGAGTGGATATATGTCGATCTGAGCACAGCTGGGCGCCGTATATACAGCATGGGGGTAGCTCTAATACCAGCCAGATGCAACCCACAGCCATATAGGACCTACAGGCGATGTTCTTGAGTCGATATATGTCGATCTGAGCACAGCTGGGCCACGTATATACAGCATGGGGGTAGCTGTGATACCAGCCAGCTGCAACCCACGGCTATATAGGACCTACAGGCGATGTCCTTGAGTCGATATATGTCGATCTGAGCACAGATGGGCCCCGTATATACAGCATGGGGGTAGCTCTGATACCAGCCAGATGTAACCCACGGCCATATAGAACCTACAGGCGATGTTCTTGAGTGGATATATGTCGATCTGAGCACAGCTGGGCGCCGTATATACAGCATGGGGGTAGCTCTGACACCAGCCAGATGCAACCCACGGCCATATAGAACCTACAGGCGATGTTCTTGAGTCGATATATGTCGATCTGAGCACAGCTGGGCCTCGTATATACAGCATTGGGGTAGCTGTGATACCAGCCAGCTGCAACCCAAGGCTATATAGGACCTACAGGCGATGTTCTTGAGTCGATATATGTCGATCTGAGCACAGCTGGGCCGCGTATATACAGCATGGGGGTAGCTCTGATACCAGCCAGATGCAACCCACGGCCATATAGGACCTAAAGGCGATGTTCTTGAGTGGATATATGTCGATCTGAGCACAGCTGGGCGCCGTATATACAGCATGGGGGTAGCTCTGATACAAGCCAGATGCAACCCACGGCTATATAGGACCTACAGGCGATGTTCTTGAGTCGATCTGAGCACAGATGGGCCCCGTATATACAGCATGGGGGTAGCTCTGATACCAGCCAGATGCAACCCACGGCCATATAGGACCTACAGGCGATGTTCTTGAGTGGATATATGTCGATCTGAGCACAGCTGGGCGCCGTATATACAGCAAGGGGGTAGCTCTGCTACCAGCCAGATGCAACCCACGGCCATATAGGGCCTACAGGCGATGTTCTTGAGTCGACATATGTCGATCTGAGCACAGCTGGGCCACGTATATACAGCATGGGGGTAGCTGTGATACCAGCCAGCTGCAACCCACGGCTATATAGCACCTACAGGCGATGTTCTTGAGTCGATATATGTCGATCTGAGCACAGCTGGGCCCCGTATATACAGCATGGGGGTAGCTCTGATACCAGCCAGATGCAACCCACGGCCATATAGGACCTACAGGCGATGTTCTTGAGTGGATATATGTCGATCTGAGCACAGCTGGGCGCCGTATATACAGCATGGGGGTAGATCTGATACCAGCCAGATGCAACCCACGGCCATATAGGAACTACAGGCGATGTTCCTGAATCGATATATGTCGTTCTGAGCACAGCTGGGCCACGTATATACAGCATGGGGGTAGCTGTGATACCAGCCAGCTGCAACCCACGGCTATATAGGACCTACAGGCGATGTTCTTGAGTCGATATATGTCGATCTGAGCACAGCTGGGCCCGTATATACAGCATGGGGGTAGCTCTGATACCAGCGAGATGCAACCCACGGCCATACAGGACCTACAGGCGATGTTCTTGAGTGGATATATGTCGATCTGAGCACAGCTGGGCGCCGTATATACAGCATGGGGGTAGCTCTGATACCATTCAGATGCAACCCACGGCCATATAGGACCTACAGGCGATGTTCTTGAGTCGATATATGTCGATCTGAGCACAGCTGGGCCCCGTATATACAGCATGGGGGTAGCTCTGATACCAGCCAGATGCAACCCACGGCTATATAGGACCTACAGGCGATGTTCTTGAGTCGATATATGTCGATCTGAGCACAGCTGGGCCCGTATATACAGCATGGGGGTAGCTCTGATACCAGCGAGATGCAACCCACGGCCATACAGGACCTACAGGCGATGTTCTTGAGTGGATATATGTCGATCTGAGCACAGCTGGGCGTCGTATGTACAGCATGGGGGTAGCTCTGATACCAGCCAGATGCAACCCACGGCCATATAGGACCTACAGGCGATGTTCTTGAGTCGATATATGTCGATCTGAGTACAGCTGGGCCACGTATATACAGCATGGGGGTAGCTGTGATACCAGCCAGCTGAAACCCCGGCTATATAGGACCTACAGGCGATGTTCTTGAGTCGATATATGTTGATCTGAGCACAGCTGGGCCCCGTATATACAGCATGGGGGTAGCTCTGATACCAGCCAGATGCAACCCACGGACATATAGGACCTACAGGCGATGTTTTTGAATCGATATATGTCGATCTGAGCACAGCTGGGCCACGTATATACAGCATGGGGGTAGCTGTGATACCAGCCAGCTGCAACCCACGGCTATATAGGACCTACAGGCGATGTTCTTGATTTGATATATGTCGATCTGAGCACAGCTGGGCCCCGTATATACAGCATGGGGGTAGCTCTGATACCAGCCAGATGCAACCCACGGCCATATAGGACCTACAGGCGATGTTCTTAAGTGGATATATGTCGATCTGAGCACAGCTTTGTGCCGTATATACAGCATGGGGGTAGCTCTGATACCAGCCAGATGAAACCCACGGCCATATAGGACCTACAGGCGATGTTCTTGAGTCGATATATGTCGATCTGAGCACAGCTGGGCCACGTATATACAGCATGGGTGTAGCTGTGATACCAGCCAGTTGCAACCCACTGCTATATAGGACCTACAGGCGATGTTCTTGAGTCGATATATGTTGATCTGAGCACAGCTGGGCCCCGTATATACAGCATGGGGGTAGCTCTGATACCAGCCAGATGCAACCCACGGCCATATAGGACCTACAGGCGATGTTCTTGAGTCGATATATGTCGATCTGATCACAGCTGGGCCCCGTATATACAGCATGGGGGTAGCTCTGATATCAGCCAGATGCAACCCACGGCCATATAGCACCTACAGGCGATGCTCTTGCGTGGATATATGTCGATCTGAGCACAGCTGGCCGCCGTATATACAGCATGGGGTTAGCTCTGATACCAGCCAGATGCAACCCACGGCCATATAGAACCTACAGGCGATGTTCTTGAGTCGACATATGTCGATCTGAGCACAGCTGGGCCACGTATATACAGCATGGGGGGTAGCTGTGATACCAGCCAGCTGCAACCCACGGCTATATAGGACCTACAGGCGATGTTCTTGAGTCGATATATGTCGATCTGAGCACAGCTGGGCCCCGTATATACAGCATGGGGGTAGCTCTGATACCAGCCAGATGCAACCCACGGCCATATAGATCCTACAGGCGATGATCTTGAGTGGATATATGTCGATCTGAGCACAGCTGGGCGCCGTATATACAGCATGGGGGTAGCTCTAATACCAGCCAGATGCAACCCACAGACATATAGGACCTACAGGCGATGTTCTTGAGTCGATATATGTCGATCTGAGCACAGCTGGGCCACGTATATACAGCATGGGGGTAGCTGTGATACCAGCCAGCTGCAACCCACGGCTATATAGGACCTACAGGCGATGTCCTTGAGTCGATATATGTCGATCTGAGCACAGATGGGCCCCGTATATACAGCATGGGGGTAGCTCTGATACCAGCCAGATGTAACCCACGGCCATATAGAACCTACAGGCGATGTTCTTGAGTGGATATATGTCGATCTGAGCACAGATGGGCGCCGTATATACAGCATGGGGGTAGCTCTGACACCAGCCAGATGCAACCCACGGCCATATAGAACCTACAGGCGATGTTCTTGAGTCGATATATGTCGATCTGAGCACAGCTGGGCCTCGTATATACAGCATTGAGGTAGCTGTGATACCAGCCAGCTGCAACCCAAGGCTATATAGGACCTACAGGCGATGTTCTTGAGTCGATATATGTCGATCTGAGCACAGCTGGGCCGCGTATATACAGCATGGGGGTAGCTCTGATACCAGCCAGATGCAACCCACGGCCATATAGGACCTAAAGGCGATGTTCTTGAGTGGATATATGTCGATCTGAGCACAGCTGGGCGCCGTATATACAGCATGGGGGTAGCTCTGATACAAGCCAGATGCAACCCACGGCTATATAGGACCTACAGGCGATGTTCTTGAGTCGATCTGAGCACAGATGGGCCCCGTATATACAGCATGGGGGTAGCTCTGATACCAGCCAGATGCAACCCACGGCCATATAGGACCTACAGGCGATGTTCTTGAGTGGATATATGTCGATCTGAGCACAGCTGGGCGCCGTATATACAGCAAGGGGGTAGCTCTGCTACCAGCCAGATGCAACCCACGGCCATATAGGGCCTACAGGCGATGTTCTTGAGTCGACATATGTCGATCTGAGCACAGCTGGGCCACGTATATACAGCATGGGGGTAGCTGTGATACCAGCCAGCTGCAACCCACGGCTATATAGCACCTACAGGCGATGTTCTTGAGTCGATATATGTCGATCTGAGCACAGCTGGGCCCCGTATATACAGCATGGGGGTAGCTCTGATACCAGCCAGATGCAACCCACGGCCATATAGGACCTACAGGCGATGTTCTTGAGTGGATATATGTCGATCTGAGCACAGCTGGGCGCCGTATATACAGCATGGGGGTAGATCTGATACCAGCCAGATGCAACCCACGGCCATATAGGAACTACAGGCGATGTTCCTGAATCGATATATGTCGTTCTGAGCACAGCTGGGCCACGTATATACAGCATGGGGGTAGCTGTGATACCAGCCAGCTGCAACCCACGGCTATATAGGACCTACAGGCGATGTTCTTGAGTCGATATATGTCGATCTGAGCACAGCTGGGCCCGTATATACAGCATGGGGGTAGCTCTGATACCAGCGAGATGCAACCCACGGCCATACAGGACCTACAGGCGATGTTCTTGAGTGGATATATGTCGATCTGAGCACAGCTGGGCGCCGTATATACAGCATGGGGGTAGCTCTGATACCATTCAGATGCAACCCACGGCCATATAGGACCTACAGGCGATGTTCTTGAGTCGATATATGTCGATCTGAGCACAGCTGGGCCCCGTATATACAGCATGGGGGTAGCTCTGATACCAGCCAGATGCAACCCTCGGCCATATAGGACCTACAGGCGATGTTCTTGAGTGGATATATGTCGATCTGAGCACAGCTGGGCGTCGTATCTACAGCATGGGGGTAGCTCTGATACTAGCCAGATGCAACCCACGGCCATATAGGACCTACAGGCGATGTTCTTGAGTCGATATATGTCGATCTGAGTACAGCTGGGCCACGTATATACAGCATGGGGGTAGCTGTGATACCAGCCAGCTGAAACCCCGGCTATATAGGACCTACAGGCGATGTTCTTGAGTCGATATATGTCGATCTGAGCACAGCTGGGCCCCGTATATACAGCATGGGGGTAGCTCTGATACCAGCCAGATGCAAACCACGGCCATATAGGACCTACAGGCGATGTTCTTGAGTGGATATATGTCGATCTGAGCACAGCTGGGCGTCGTATGTACAGCATGGGGGTAGCTCTGATACCAGCCAGATGCAACCCACGGCCATATAGGACCTACAGGCGATGTTCTTGAGTCGATATATGTCGATCTGAGTACAGCTGGGCCACGTATATACAGCATGGGGGTAGCTGTGATACCAGCCAGCTGAAACCCCGGCTATATAGGACCTACAGGCGATGTTCTTGAGTCGATATATGTTGATCTGAGCACAGCTGGGCCCCGTATATACAGCATGGGGGTAGCTCTGATACCAGCCAGATGCAACCCACGGACATATAGGACCTACAGGCGATGTTTTTGAATCGATATATGTCGATCTGAGCACAGCTGGGCCACGTATATACAGCATGGGGGTAGCTGTGATACCAGCCAGCTGCAACCCACGGCTATATAGGACCTACAGGCGATGTTCTTGATTTGATATATGTCGATCTGAGCACAGCTGGGCCCCGTATATACAGCATGGGGGTAGCTCTGATACCAGCCAGATGCAACCCACGGCCATATAGGACCTACAGGCGATGTTCTTAAGTGGATATATGTCGATCTGAGCACAGCTTTGTGCCGTATATACAGCATGGGGGTAGCTCTGATACCAGCCAGATGAAACCCACGGCCATATAGGACCTACAGGCGATGTTCTTGAGTCGATATATGTCGATCTGAGCACAGCTGGGCCACGTATATACAGCATGGGTGTAGCTGTGATACCAGCCAGTTGCAACCCACTGCTATATAGGACCTACAGGCGATGTTCTTGAGTCGATATATGTTGATCTGAGCACAGCTGGGCCCCGTATATACAGCATGGGGGTAGCTCTGATACCAGACTGATGCAACCCACGGCCAAATAGGACCTACAGGCGATGTTCTTGAGTGGATATATGTCGATCTGAGCACAGCTGGGCGCCGTATATACAGCATGGGGGTAGCTCTGATACCAGCCAGATGCAACCCACGGCCATATAGGACCTACAGGCGATGTTCTTGAGTGGATATATATCGATCTGAGCACAGCTGGGCGCCGTATATACAGCATGGAGGTAGCTGTGATACCAGCCAGCTGCAACCCACGGCTATATAGGACCTACAGGCGATGTTCTTGAGTCGATCTGAGCACAGCTGGGCCCCGTATATACAGCATGGTGGTAGCTCTGATACCAGCCAGATGCAACCCACGGCCATATAGGACCTACAGGCGATGTTCTTGAGTGGATATATATCGATCTGAGCACAGCTGGGCGCAGTATATACAGCATGGGGGTAGCTCTGATACCCTTCAGATGCAACCCACGGCCATATAGGACCTACAGGCGATGTTCTTGAGTCGATATATGTCGATCTGAGCACAGCTGGGCCACGTATATACAGCATGGGGGTAGCTGTGATACCAGCCAGCTGCAACCCACGGCTATATAGGACCTACAGGCGATGTTCTTGAGTCGATATATGTCGAACTGAGCACAGCTGGGCCCCGTATATACATCATGGGGGTAGCTCTGATACCAGCCAGATGCAACCCACGACCATATAGGACCTACAGGCGATGTTCTTGAGTGGATATATGTCGATCTGAGCACAGCTGGGCGCCGTATATACAGCATGGGGGTAGCTCTGATACCATTCAGATGCAACCCACGGCCATATAGGACCTACAGGCGATGTTCTTGAGTCGATATATGTCGATCTGAGCACAGCTGGGCCCCGTATATACAGCATGGGGGTAGCTCTGATACCAGCCAGATGCAACCCTCGGCCATATAGGACCTACAGGCGATGTTCTTGAGTGGATATATGTCGATCTGAGCACAGCTGGGCGTCGTATCTACAGCATGGGGGTAGCTCTGATACCAGCCAGATGCAACCCACGGCCATATAGGACCTACAGGCGATGTTCTTGAGTCGATATATGTCGATCTGAGTACAGCTGGGCCACGTATATACAGCATGGGGGTAGCTGTGATACCAGCCAGCTGAAACCCCGGCTATATAGGACCTATAGGCGATGTTCTTGAGTCGATATATGTCGATCTGAGCACAGCTGGGCCCCGTATATACAGCATGGGGGTAGCTCTGATACCAGCCAGATGCAAACCACGGCCATATAGGACCTACAGGCGATGTTCTTGAGTCGATATATGTCGATCTGAGCACAGCTGGGCCTCGTATATACAGCATTGGGGTAGCTGTGATACCAGCCAGCTGCAACCCAAGGCTATATAGGACCTACAGGCGATGTTCTTGAGTCGATATATGTCGATCTGAGCACAGCTGGGCCGCGTATATACAGCATGGGGGTAGCTCTGATACCAGCCAGATGCAACCCACGGCCATATAGGACCTAAAGGCGATGTTCTTGAGTGGATATATGTCGATCTGAGCACAGCTGGGCGCCGTATATACAGCATGGGGGTAGCTCTGATACAAGCCAGATGCAACCCACGGCTATATAGGACCTACAGGCGATGTTCTTGAGTCGATCTGAGCACAGATGGGCCCCGTATATACAGCATGGGGGTAGCTCTGATACCAGCCAGATGCAACCCACGGCCATATAGGACCTACAGGCGATGTTCTTGAGTGGATATATGTCGATCTGAGCACAGCTGGGCGCCATATATACAGCAAGGGGGTAGCTCTGCTACCAGCCAGATGCAACCCACGGCCATATAGGGCCTACAGGCGATGTTCTTGAGTCGACATATGTCGATCTGAGCACAGCTGGGCCACGTATATACAGCATGGGGGTAGCTGTGATACCAGCCAGCTGCACCCACGGCTATATAGCACCTACAGGCGATGTTCTTGAGTGGATATATGTCGATCTGAGCACAGCTGGGCGCCGTATATACAGCATGGGGGTAGATCTGATACCAGCCAGATGCAACCCACGGCCATATAGGAACTACAGGCGATGTTCCTGAATCGATATATGTCGTTCTGAGCACAGCTGCGCCACGTATATACAGCATGGGGGTAGCTGTGATACCAGCCAGCTGCAACCCACGGCTATATAGGACCTACAGGCGATGTTCTTGAGTCGATATATGTCGATCTGAGCACAGCTGGGCCCCGTATATACAGCATGGGGGTAGCTCTGATACCAGCGAGATGCAACCCACGGCCATACAGGACCTACAGGCGATGTTCTTGAGTGGATATATGTCGATCTGAGCACAGCTGGGCGCCGTATATACAGCATGGGGGTAGCTCTGATACCATTCAGATGCAACCCACGGCCATATAGGACCTACAGGCGATGTTCTTGAGTCGATATATGTCGATCTGAGCACAGCTGGGCCCCGTATATACAGCATGGGGGTAGCTCTGATACCAGCCAGATGCAACCCTCGGCCATATAGGACCTACAGGCGATGTTCTTGAGTGGATATATGTCGATCTGAGCACAGCTGGGCGTCGTATCTACAGCATGGGGGTAGCTCTGATACTAGCCAGATGCAACCCACGGCCATATAGGACCTACAGGCGATGTTCTTGAGTCGATATATGTCGATCTGAGTACAGCTGGGCCACGTATATACAGCATGGGGGTAGCTGTGTTACCAGCCAGCTGAAACCCCGGCTATATAGGACCTACAGGCGATGTTCTTGAGTCGATATATGTCGATCTGAGCACAGCTGGGCCCCGTATATACAGCATGGGGGTAGCTCTGATACCAGCCAGATGCAAACCACGGCCATATAGGACCTACAGGCGATGTTCTTGAGTGGATATATGTCGATCTGAGCACAGCTGGGCGTCGTATGTACAGCATGGGGGTAGCTCTGATACCAGCCAGATGCAACCCACGGCCATATAGGACCTACAGGCGATGTTCTTGAGTCGATATATGTCGATCTGAGTACAGCTGGGCCACGTATATACAGCATGGGGGTAGCTGTGATACCAGCCAGCTGAAACCCCGGCTATATAGGACCTACAGGCGATGTTCTTGAGTCGATATATGTTGATCTGAGCACAGCTGGGCCCCGTATATACAGCATGGGGGTAGCTCTGATACCAGCCAGATGCAAACCACGGCCATATAGGACCTACAGGCGATGTTCTTGAGTGGATATATGTCGATCTGAGCACAGCTGGGCGTCGTATGTACAGCATGGGGGTAGCTCTGATACCAGCCAGATGCAACCCACGGCCATATAGGACCTACAGGCGATGTTCTTGAGTCGATATATGTCGATCTGAGTACAGCTGGGCCACGTATATACAGCATGGGGGTAGCTGTGATACCAGCCAGCTGAAACCCCGGCTATATAGGACCTACAGGCGATGTTCTTGAGTCGATATATGTTGATCTGAGCACAGCTGGGCCCCGTATATACAGCATGGGGGTAGCTCTGATACCAGCCAGATGCAACCCACGGACATATAGGACCTACAGGCGATGTTTTTGAATCGATATATGTCGATCTGAGCACAGCTGGGCCACGTATATACAGCATGGGGGTAGCTGTGATACCAGCCAGCTGCAACCCACGGCTATATAGGACCTACAGGCGATGTTCTTGATTTGATATATGTCGATCTGAGCACAGCTGGGCCCCGTATATACAGCATGGGGGTAGCTCTGATACCAGCCAGATGCAACCCACGGCCATATAGGACCTACAGGCGATGTTCTTAAGTGGATATATGTCGATCTGAGCACAGCTTTGTGCCGTATATACAGCATGGGGGTAGCTCTGATACCAGCCAGATGAAACCCACGGCCATATAGGACCTACAGGCGATGTTCTTGAGTCGATATATGTCGATCTGAGCACAGCTGGGCCACGTATATACAGCATGGGTGTAGCTGTTATACCAGCCAGTTGCAACCCACTGCTATATAGGACCTACAGGCGATGTTCTTGAGTCGATATATGTTGATCTGAGCACAGCTGGGCCCCGTATATACAGCATGGGGCTAGCTCTGATACCAGACAGATGCAACCCACGGCCAAATAGGACCTACAGGCGATGTTCTTGAGTGGATATATGTCGATCTGAGCACAGCTGGGCGCCGTATATACAGCATGGGGGTAGCTCTGATACCAGCCAGATGCAACCCACGGCCATATAGGACCTACAGGCGATGTTCTTGAGTGGATATATATCGATCTGAGCACAGCTGGGCGCCGTATATACAGCATAGGGGTAGCTCTGATACCATTCAGATGCAACCCACGGCCATATAGGACCTACAGGCGATGTTCTTGAGTCGATATATGTCGATCTGAGCACAGCTGGGCCACGTATATACAGCATGGGGGTAGCTGTGATACCAGCCAGCTGCAACCCACGGCTATATAGGACCTACAGGCGATGTTCTTGAGTCGATATATGTCGATCTGAGCACAGCTGGGCCACGTATATACAGCATGGGTGTAGCTGTGATACCAGCCAGCTGCAACCCACTGCTATATAGGACCTACAGGCGATGTGCTTGAGTCGATATATGTTGATCTGAGCACAGCTGGGCCCCGTATATACAGCATGGGGGTAGCTCCGATTCCAGACAGATGCAACCCACGGCCAAATAGGACCTACAGGCGATGTTCTTGAGTGGATATATGTCGATCTGAGCACAGCTGGGCGCCGTATATACAGCATGGAGGTAGCTGTGATACCAGCCAGCTGCAACCCACGGCTATATAGGACCTACAGGCGATGTTCTTGAGTCGATCTGAGCACAGCTGGGCCCCGTATATACAGCATGGGGGTAGCTCTGATACCAGCCAGATGCAACCCACGGCCATATAGGACCTACAGGCGATGTTCTTGAGTGGATATATATCGATCTGAGCACAGCTGGGCGCCGTATATACAGCATGGGGGTAGCTCTGATACCCTTCAGATGCAACTCACGGCCATATAGGACCTACAGGCGATGTTCTTGAGTCGATATATGTCGATCTGAGCACAGCTGGGCCACGTATATACAGCATGGGGGTAGCTGTGATACCAGCCAGCTGCAACCCACGGCTATATAGGACCTACAGGCGATGTTCTTGAGTCGATATATGTCGATCTGAGCACAGCTGGGCCCCGTATATACATCATGGGGGTAGCTCTGATACCAGCCAGATGCAACCCACGACCATATAGGACCTACAGGCGATGTTCTTGAGTGGATATATGTCGATCTGAGCACAGCTGGGCGCCGTATATACAGCATGGGGGTAGCTCTGATACCATTCAGATGCAACCCACGGCCATATAGGACCTACAGGCGATGTTCTTGAGTCGATATATGTCGATCTGAGCACAGCTGGGCCCCGTATATACAGCATGGGGGTAGCTCTGATACCAGCCAGATGCAACCCTCGGCCATATAGGACCTACAGGCGATGTTCTTGAGTGGATATATGTCGATCTGAGCACAGCTGGGCGTCGTATCTACAGCATGGGGGTAGCTCTGATACCAGCCAGATGCAACCCACGGCCATATAGGACCTACAGGCGATGTTCTTGAGTCGATATATGTCGATCTGAGTACAGCTGGGCCACGTATATACAGCATGGGGTTAGCTGTGATACCAGCCAGCTGAAACCCCGGCTATATAGGACCTACAGGCGATGTTCTTGAGTCGATATATGTCGATCTGAGCACAGCTGGGCCCCGTATATACAGCATGGGGGTAGCTCTGATACCAGCCAGATGCAAACCACGGTCATATAGGACCTACAGGCGATGTTCTTGAATCGATATATGTCGATCTGAGCACAGCTGGGCCACGTATATACAGCATGGGGGTAGCTGTGATACCAGCCAGCTGCAACCCACGGCTATATAGGACCTACAGGCGATGTTCTTGATTTGATATATGTCGATCTGAGCACAGCTGGGCCCCGTATATACAGCATGGGGGTAGCTCTGATACCAGCCAGCTGCAACCCACTGCTATATAGGACCTACAGGCGATGTTCTTGAGTCGATATATGTTGATCTGAGCACATCTGGGCCCCGTATATACAGCATGGGGGTAGCTCTGATTCCAGACAGATGCAACCCACGGCCAAATAGGACCAACAGGCGATGTTCTTGAGTGGATATATGTCGATCTGAGCACAGCTCGGCGCCGTATATACAGCATGGAGGTAGCTGTGATACCAGCCAGCTGCAACCCACGGCTATATAGGACCTACAGGCGATGTTCTTGAGTCGATCTAAGCACAGCTGGGCCCCGTATATACAGCATGGGGGTAGCTCTGATACCAGCCAGATGCAACCCACGGCCATATAGGACCTACAGGCGATGTTCTTGAGTGGATATATATCGATCTGAGCACAGCTACGCGCCGTATATACAGCATGGGGGTAGCTCTGATACCCTTCAGATGCAACCCACGGCCATATAGGACCTACAGGCGATGTTCTTGAGTCGATATATGTCGATCTGAGCACAGCTGGGCCCCGTATATACAGCATGGGGGTAGCTCTGATACCAGCCAGATGCAAACCACGGCCATATAGGACCTACAGGCGATGTTCTTGAGTGGATATATGTCGATCTGAGCACAGCTGGGCGTCGTATGTACAGCATGGGGGTAGCTCTGATACCAGCCAGATGCAACCCACGGCCATATAGGACCTACAGGCGATGTTCTTGAGTCGATATATGTCGATCTGAGTACAGCTGGGCCACGTATATACAGCATGGGGGTAGCTGTGATACCAGCCAGCTGAAACCCCGGCTATATAGGACCTACAGGCGATGTTCTTGAGTCGATATATGTTGATCTGAGCACAGCTGGGCCCCGTATATACAGCATGGGGGTAGCTCTGATACCAGCCAGATGCAAACCACGGCCATATAGGACCTACAGGCGATGTTCTTGAGTGGATATATGTCGATCTGAGCACAGCTGGGCGTCGTATGTACAGCATGGGGGTAGCTCTGATACCAGCCAGATGCAACCCACGGCCATATAGGACCTACAGGCGATGTTCTTGAGTCGATATATGTCGATCTGAGTACAGCTGGGCCACGTATATACAGCATGGGGGTAGCTGTGATACCAGCCAGCTGAAACCCCGGCTATATAGGACCTACAGGCGATGTTCTTGAGTCGATATATGTTGATCTGAGCACAGCTGGGCCCCGTATATACAGCATGGGGGTAGCTCTGATACCAGCCAGATGCAACCCACGGACATATAGGACCTACAGGCGATGTTTTTGAATCGATATATGTCGATCTGAGCACAGCTGGGCCACGTATATACAGCATGGGGGTAGCTGTGATACCAGCCAGCTGCAACCCACGGCTATATAGGACCTACAGGCGATGTTCTTGATTTGATATATGTCGATCTGAGCACAGCTGGGCCCCGTATATACAGCATGGGGGTAGCTCTGATACCAGCCAGATGCAACCCACGGCCATATAGGACCTACAGGCGATGTTCTTAAGTGGATATATGTCGATCTGAGCACAGCTTTGTGCCGTATATACAGCATGGGGGTAGCTCTGATACCAGCCAGATGAAACCCACGGCCATATAGGACCTACAGGCGATGTTCTTGAGTCGATATATGTCGATCTGAGCACAGCTGGGCCACGTATATACAGCATGGGTGTAGCTGTTATACCAGCCAGTTGCAACCCACTGCTATATAGGACCTACAGGCGATGTTCTTGAGTCGATATATGTTGATCTGAGCACAGCTGGGCCCCGTATATACAGCATGGGGCTAGCTCTGATACCAGACAGATGCAACCCACGGCCAAATAGGACCTACAGGCGATGTTCTTGAGTGGATATATGTCGATCTGAGCACAGCTGGGCGCCGTATATACAGCATGGGGGTAGCTCTGATACCAGCCAGATGCAACCCACGGCCATATAGGACCTACAGGCGATGTTCTTGAGTGGATATATATCGATCTGAGCACAGCTGGGCGCCGTATATACAGCATAGGGGTAGCTCTGATACCATTCAGATGCAACCCACGGCCATATAGGACCTACAGGCGATGTTCTTGAGTCGATATATGTCGATCTGAGCACAGCTGGGCCACGTATATACAGCATGGGGGTAGCTGTGATACCAGCCAGCTGCAACCCACGGCTATATAGGACCTACAGGCGATGTTCTTGAGTCGATATATGTCGATCTGAGCACAGCTGGGCCACGTATATACAGCATGGGTGTAGCTGTGATACCAGCCAGCTGCAACCCACTGCTATATAGGACCTACAGGCGATGTGCTTGAGTCGATATATGTTGATCTGAGCACAGCTGGGCCCCGTATATACAGCATGGGGGTAGCTCCGATTCCAGACAGATGCAACCCACGGCCAAATAGGACCTACAGGCGATGTTCTTGAGTGGATATATGTCGATCTGAGCACAGCTGGGCGCCGTATATACAGCATGGAGGTAGCTGTGATACCAGCCAGCTGCAACCCACGGCTATATAGGACCTACAGGCGATGTTCTTGAGTCGATCTGAGCACAGCTGGGCCCCGTATATACAGCATGGGGGTAGCTCTGATACCAGCCAGATGCAACCCACGGCCATATAGGACCTACAGGCGATGTTCTTGAGTGGATATATATCGATCTGAGCACAGCTGGGCGCCGTATATACAGCATGGGGGTAGCTCTGATACCCTTCAGATGCAACTCACGGCCATATAGGACCTACAGGCGATGTTCTTGAGTCGATATATGTCGATCTGAGCACAGCTGGGCCACGTATATACAGCATGGGGGTAGCTGTGATACCAGCCAGCTGCAACCCACGGCTATATAGGACCTACAGGCGATGTTCTTGAGTCGATATATGTCGATCTGAGCACAGCTGGGCCCCGTATATACATCATGGGGGTAGCTCTGATACCAGCCAGATGCAACCCACGACCATATAGGACCTACAGGCGATGTTCTTGAGTGGATATATGTCGATCTGAGCACAGCTGGGCGCCGTATATACAGCATGGGGGTAGCTCTGATACCATTCAGATGCAACCCACGGCCATATAGGACCTACAGGCGATGTTCTTGAGTCGATATATGTCGATCTGAGCACAGCTGGGCCCCGTATATACAGCATGGGGGTAGCTCTGATACCAGCCAGATGCAACCCTCGGCCATATAGGACCTACAGGCGATGTTCTTGAGTGGATATATGTCGATCTGAGCACAGCTGGGCGTCGTATCTACAGCATGGGGGTAGCTCTGATACCAGCCAGATGCAACCCACGGCCATATAGGACCTACAGGCGATGTTCTTGAGTCGATATATGTCGATCTGAGTACAGCTGGGCCACGTATATACAGCATGGGGTTAGCTGTGATACCAGCCAGCTGAAACCCCGGCTATATAGGACCTACAGGCGATGTTCTTGAGTCGATATATGTCGATCTGAGCACAGCTGGGCCCCGTATATACAGCATGGGGGTAGCTCTGATACCAGCCAGATGCAAACCACGGTCATATAGGACCTACAGGCGATGTTCTTGAATCGATATATGTCGATCTGAGCACAGCTGGGCCACGTATATACAGCATGGGGGTAGCTGTGATACCAGCCAGCTGCAACCCACGGCTATATAGGACCTACAGGCGATGTTCTTGATTTGATATATGTCGATCTGAGCACAGCTGGGCCCCGTATATACAGCATGGGGGTAGCTCTGATACCAGCCAGCTGCAACCCACTGCTATATAGGACCTACAGGCGATGTTCTTGAGTCGATATATGTTGATCTGAGCACATCTGGGCCCCGTATATACAGCATGGGGGTAGCTCTGATTCCAGACAGATGCAACCCACGGCCAAATAGGACCAACAGGCGATGTTCTTGAGTGGATATATGTCGATCTGAGCACAGCTCGGCGCCGTATATACAGCATGGAGGTAGCTGTGATACCAGCCAGCTGCAACCCACGGCTATATAGGACCTACAGGCGATGTTCTTGAGTCGATCTAAGCACAGCTGGGCCCCGTATATACAGCATGGGGGTAGCTCTGATACCAGCCAGATGCAACCCACGGCCATATAGGACCTACAGGCGATGTTCTTGAGTGGATATATATATCGATCTGAGCACAGCTACGCGCCGTATATACAGCATGGGGGTAGCTCTGATACCCTTCAGATGCAACCCACGGCCATATAGGACCTACAGGCGATGTTCTTGAGTCGATATATGTCGATCTGAGCACAGCTGGGCCACGTATATACAGCATGGGGGTAGCTGTGATACCAGCCAGCTGCAACCCACGGCTATATAGGACCTACAGGCGATGTTCTTGAGTCGATATATGTCGATCTGAGCACAGCTCGGCCACGTATATACAGCATGGGTGTAGCTGTGATACCAGCCAGCTGCAACCCACTGCTATATAGGACCTACAGGCGATGTTCTTGAGTCGATATATGTTGATCTGAGCACAGCTGGGCCCCGTATATACAGCATGGGGGTAGCTCTGATACCAGACAGATGCAACCCACGGCCAAATAGGACCTACAGGCGATGTTCTTGAGTGGATATATGTCGATCTGAGCACAGCTGGGCGCCGTATATACAGCATGGGGGTAGCTCTGATACCAGCCAGATGCAACCCACGGCCATATAGGACCTACAGGCGATGTTCTTGAGTGGATATATATCGATCTGAGCACAGCTGGGCGCCGTATATACAGCATAGGGGTAGCTCTGATACCATTCAGATGCAACCCACGGCCATATAGGACCTACAGGCGATGTTCTTGAGTCGATATATGTTGATCTGAGCACAGCTGGGCCCCGTATATACAGCATGGGGGTAGCTCTGATACCAGACAGATGCAACCCACGGCCAAATAGGACCTACAGGCGATGTTCTTGAGTGGATATATGTCGATCTGAGCACAGCTGGGCGCCGTATATACAGCATGGGGGCAGCTCTGATACCAGACAGATGCAACCCACGGCCAAATAGGACCTACAGGCGATGTTCTTGAGTGGATATATGTCGATCTGAGCACAGCTGGGCGCCGTATATACAGCATGGGGGTAGCTCTGATACCAGCCAGATGCAATCCACGGCCATACAGGACCTACAGGCGATGTTCTTGAGTCGATATATGTTGATCTGAGCACAGCTGGGCCCCGTATATACAGCATGGGGGTAGCTCTGATACCAGACAGATGCAACCCACGGCCAAATAGGACCTACAGGCGATGTTCTTGAGTCGATATATGTCGATCTGAGCACAGCTGGGCCCCGTATATACAGCATGGGGGTAGCTCTGATACCAGCCAGATGCAACCCACGGCCATATAGGACCTACAGGCGATTTTCTTGAGTGGATATATGTCGATCTGAGCACAGCTGGGTGCCGTATATACAGCATGGGGTTAGCTCTGATACCAGCCAGATGCAACCCACGGCCATATAGGACCTACAGGCGATGTTCTTGAGTCGATATATGTCGATCTGAGCACAGCTGGGCCACGTATATACAGCATGGGGGTAGCTGTGATACCAGCCAGCTGCAACCCACGGCTATATAGGACCTACAGGCGATGTTCTTGAGTCGATATATGTCGATCTGAGCACAGCTGGCCCCGTATATACAGCATGGGGGTAGCTCTGATACCAGCCAGATGCAACCCACGGCCATATAGGACCTACAGGCGATGTTCTTGAGTGGATATATGTCGATCTGAGCACAGCTGGGCGCCGTATGTACAGCATGGGGGTAGCTCTTATACCAGCCAGATGCAACCCACGGCCATATAGGACCTACAGGCGATGTTCTTGAGTCGATATATGTCGATCTGAGAACAGATAGGCCACGTATATACAGCATGAGGGTAGCTGTGATACCAGCCAGCTAAAACCCCCGGCTATATATGACCTACAGACGATGTTCTTGAGTCGATATATGTCGATCTGAGTACAGCTGGGCCCCGTATATACAGCATGGGGGTATCTCTGATACCAGCCAGGTGCAACCCACGGCCATATAGGACCTACAGGCGATGTTCTTGAGTGGATATATGTCGATCTGAGCACAGCATGGGGGTAGCTCTGATACCAGCCAGATGCAACCCACGGCCATATAGGACCTACAGGCGATGTTCTTGAATCGATATATGTCGATCTGAGCACAGCTGGGCCCCGTATATACAGCATGGGGGTAGCTCTGATTCCATCCAGATGCAACCCACGGCCATATAAGACCTACAGGCGATGTTCTTGAGTGGATATATGTCGATCTGAGCACAGCTGGGCGCCGTATATACAGCATGGGGGTAGCTCTGATACCAGCCAGATGCAACCCACGGCCATATAGGACCTACAGGCGATGTTCTTGAATCGATATATGTCGATCTGAGCACAGCTGAGCCACGTATATACAGCATGGGGGTAGCTCTGATACCAGCCAGATGCAACCCACGGCCATATAGGACCTACAGGCGATGTTCTTGAATCGATATATGTCGATCTGAGCACAGCTGGGCCACGTATATACAGCATGGGGGTAGCTGTGATACCAGCCAGCTGCAACCCACGGCTATATAAGACCTACAGGCGATGTTCTTGATTCGATATATGTCGATCTGAGCACAGCTGGGCCCCGTATATACAACATGGTGGTAGCTCTGATACCAGCCAGATGCAACCCACGGCCATATAGGACTTACAGGCGATGTTCTTGAGTGGATATATGTCGATCTGAGCACAGCTGGGCGCCGTATATACAGCATGGGGTTAGCTCTGACACCAGCCAGATGCAACCTACTGCCATATAGGACCTACAGGCGATGTTCTTGAGTCGATATATGTCGATCTGAGCACAGCTGGGCCACGTATATACAGCATGGGGGTAGCTGTGATACCAGCCAGCTGCAACCCACGGCTATATAGGACCCACAGGAGATGTTCTTGAGTCGATATATGTCGATCTGAGCACAGCTGGGCCCCGTATATACAGCATGGGGGTAGCTCTAATACCAGCCAGATGCAACCCACCGCCATATAGGACCTACAGGCGATGTTCTTGAGTGGATAAATGTCGACCTGAGCACAGCTGGGCGCCGTATATACAGCATGGGGGTAGCTCTGATACCAGCCAGATGCAACCCACGGCCATATAGGACCTACAGGCGATGTTCTTGAGTCGATATATGTCGTTCTGAGTACAGCTGGGCCACGTATATACAGCATGGGGGTAGCTGTGATACCAGCCAGCTTAAACCCCCGGCTAAATAGGACCTACAGGCGATGTTCTTGAGTCGATATATGTTGATCTGAGCACAGCTGGGCCCCGTATATACAGCATGGGGGTACCTCTGATACCAGCCAGATGCAACTTACGGCCATATAAGACCTACAGGCGATGTTCTTGAGTGGATATATGTCGATCTGAGCACAGCTGGGCGCCGTATATACAGCATGGGGGTAGCTCTGATACCAGCCAGATGCAACCCACGGCCATATAGGACCTACAGGCGATGTTCTTGAGTGGATATATGTCGATCTGAGCACAGCTGGGCGCCGTATGTACAGCATGGGGGTAGCTCTGATACCAGCCAGATGCAACCCACGGCCATATAGGACCTACAGGCGATGTTCTTGAGTCGATATATGTCGATCTGAGAACAGATAGGCCACGTATATACAGCATGAGGGTAGCTGTGATACCAGCCAGCTAAAACCCCCGGCTATATAGGACCTACAGACGATGTTCTTGAGTCGATATATGTCGATCTGAGTACAGCTGGGCCCCGTATATACAGCATGGGGGTATCTCTGATACCAGCCAGGTGCAACCCACGGCCATATAGGACCTACAGGCGATGTTCTTGAGTGGATATATGTCGATCTAGGCACAGGTGGGCGCCGTATATACAGCATGGGGGTAGCTCTGGTACCAGCCAGATGCAACCCACGGCCATATAGGACCTACAGGCGATGTTCTTGAATCGATATATGTCGATCTGAGCACAGCTGGGCCCCGTATATACAGCATGGGGGGTAGCTCTGATTCCATCCAGATGCAACCCACGGCCATATAAGACCTACAGGCGATGTTCTTGAGTGGATATATGTCGATCTGAGCACAGCTGGGCGCCGTATATACAGCATGGGGGTAGCTCTGATACCAGCCAGATGCAACCCACGGCCATATAGGACCTACAGGCGATGTTCTTGAATCGATATATGTCGATCTGAGCACAGCTGGGCCACGTATATACAGCATGGGGGTAGCTCTGATACCAGCCAGATGCAACCCACGGCCATATAGGACCTACAGGCGATGTTCTTGAATCGATATATGTCGATCTGAGCACAGCTGGGCCACGTATATACAGCATGGGGGTAGCTGTGATACCAGCCAGCTGCAACCCACGGCTATATAAGACCTACAGGCGATGTTCTTGATTCGATATATGTCGATCTGAGCACAGCTGGGCCCCGTATATACAACATGGTGGTAGCTCTGATACCAGCCAGATGCAACCCACGGCCATATAGGACTTACAGGCGATGTTCTTGAGTGGATATATGTCGATCTGAGCACAGCTGGGCGCCGTATATACAGCATGGGGTTAGCTCTGACACCAGCCAGATGCAACCTACTGCCATATAGGACCTACAGGCGATTTTCTTGAGTGGATAAATGTCGACCTGAGCACAGCTGGGCGCCGTATATACAGCATGGGGGTAGCTCTGATACCAGCCAGATGCAACCCACGGCTATATAGCACCTACAGGCGATGTTCTTGAGTCGATATATGTCGATCTGAGCACAGCTGGGCCCCGTATATACAGCATGGGGGTAGCTCTGATACCAGCCAGATGCAACCCACGGCCATATAGGACCTACAGGCGATGTTCTTGAGTGGATATATGTCGATCTGAGCACAGCTGGGCGCCGTATATACAGCATGGGGGTAGATCTGATACCAGCCAGATGCAACCCACGGCCATATAGGAACTACAGGCGATGTTCCTGAATCGATATATGTCGTTCTGAGCACAGCTGGGCCACGTATATACAGCATGGGGGTAGCTGTGATACCAGCCAGCTGCAACCCACGGCTATATAGGACCTACAGGCGATGTTCCTGAGTCGATATATGTCGATCTGAGCACAGCTGGGCCCCGTATATACAGCATGGGGGTAGCTCTGATACCAGCCAGATGCAACCCACGGCCATATAGGACCTACAGGCGATGTTCTTGAGTGGATATATGTCGATCTGAGCACAGCTGGGCGCCGTATATACAGCATGGGGGTAGCTCTGACACCAGCCAGATGCAACCCACGGCCATATAGAACCTACAGGCGATGTTCTTGAGTCGATATATGTCGATCTGAGCGCAGCTGGGCCACTTATATACAGCATTGGGGTAGCTGTGATACCAGCCAGCTGCAACTTACGGCTATATAGGACCTACAGGCGATGTTCTTGAGTCGATATATGTCGATCTGAGCACAGCTGGGCCGCGTATATACAGCATGGGGGTAGCTCTGATACCAGCCAGATGCAACCCACGGCCATATAAGACCTACAGGCGATGTTCTTGAGTGGATATATGTGGATCTGACCACAACTGGGCGCCGTATATACAGCATGGGGGTAGCTCTGATACCAGCCAGATGCAACCCACGGCCATATAGGACCCAAAGCCGATGTTCTTGAGTGGATATATGTCGATCTGAGCACAGCTGGGCGCCGTATATACAGCATGGGGGTAGATCTGATACAAGCCAGATGCAACCCACGGCTATATAGGACCTACAGGCGATGTTCTTGAGTCGATCTGAGCACAGCTGGGCCCCGTATATACAGCATGGTGGTAGCTCTGATACCAGCCAGATGCAACCCATGGCCATATAGGACCTAGAGGCGATGTTCTTGAGTCGATATATGTCGATCTGAGAACAGATAGGCCACGTATATACAGCATGGGGGTAGCTGTGATACCAGCCAGCTAAAACCCCCGGCTATATAGAACCTACAGACGATTTTCTTGAGTCGATATATGTCGATCTGAGTACAGCTGGGCCCCGTATATACAGCATGGGGCTATCTCTGATACCAGCCAGGTGCAACCCACGGCCATATAGGACCTACAGGCGATGTTCTTGAGTGGATATATGTCGATCTGAGCACAGGTGGGCGCCTTATATACAGCATGGGGGTAGCTCTGATACCAGCCAGATGCAACCCACGCCCATATAGGACCTACAGGCGATGTTCTTGAATCGATATATGTCGATCTGAGCACAGCTGGGCCACGTATATACAGCATGGGGGTAACTATGATACCAGCCAGCTGCAACCCACGGCTATATAGGACCTACAGGCGATGTTCTTGATTCGATATATGTCGATCTGAGCACAGCTGGGCCCCGTATATACAGCATGGGGGTAGCTCTGATTCCAGCCAGATACAACCCACGGCCATATAAGCCCTACAGGCGATGTTCTTGAGTGGATATATGGCGATCTGAGCACAGCTGGGCGCCGTATATACAGCATGGGGGTAGCTCTGATACCAGCCAGATGCAACCCACGGCCATATAGGACCTACAGGCGATGTTCTTGAATCTATATATGTCGATCTGAGCACAGCTGGGCCACGTATATACAGCATGGAGGTAGCTCTGATACCAGCCAGATGCAACCCACGGCCATATAGGACCTACAGGCGATGTTCTTGAGTCGATATATGTCGATCTGAGAACAGCTGGGCCCCGTATATACAGCATGGGGGTAGCTCTGATACCAGCCAGATGCAACCCACGGCCATATAAGACCTACAGGCGATGTTCTTGAGTGGATATATGTGGATCTGAGCACAGCTGGGCGCCGTATATACAGCATGGGGGTAGCTCTGATGCCAGCCAGATGCAACCCACGGCCATATAGGACCCAAAGCCGATGTTCTTGAGTGGATATATGTCGATCTGAGCACAGCTGGGCGCCGTATATACAGCATGGGTGTAGATATGATACAAGCCAGATGCAACCCACGGCTATATAGGACCTACAGGCGATGTTCTTGAGTCGATCTGAGCACAGCTGGGCCCCGTATATACAGCATGGGGGTAGCTCTGATACCCACGGCCATATAGGATCTACAGGCGATGTTCTTGAGTCGATATATGTCGATCTGAGAACAGATAGGCCACGTATATACAGCATGGGGGTAGCTGTGATACCAGCCAGCTAAAACCCCCGGCTATATAGAACCTACAGACGATTTTCTTGAGTCGATATATGTCGATCTGAGTACAGCTGGGCCCCGTATATACAGCATGGGGCTATCTCTGATACCAGCCAGGTGCAACCCACGGCCATATAGGACCTACAGGCGATGTTCTTGAGTGAATATATGTCGATCTGAGCACAGGTGGGCGCCTTATATACAGCATGGGGGTAGCTCTGATACCAGCCAGATGCAACCCACGGCCATATAGGACCTACAGGCGATGTTCTTGAATCGATATATGTCGATCTGAGCACAGCTGGGCCACGTATATACAGCATGGGGGTAACTGTGATACCAGCCAGCTGCAACCCACGGCTATATAGGACCTACAGGCGATGTTCTTGATTCGATATATGTCGATCTGAGCACAGCTGGGCCCCGTATATACAGCATGGGGGTAGCTCTGATTCCAGCCAGATGCAACCCACGGCCATATAAGGCCTACAGGCGATGTTCTTGAGTCGATATATGTCGATCTGAGCACAGCTGGGCGCCGTATATACAGCATGGGGGTAGCTCTGATACCAGCCAGATGCAACCCACGGCCATATAGGACCTACAGGCGATGTTCTTGAATCTATATATGTCGATCTGAGCACAGCTGGGCCACGTATATACAGCATGGGGGTAGCTCTGATACCAGCCAGATGCAACCCACGGCCATATAGGACCTACAGGCGATGTTCTTGAGTCGATATATGTCGATCTGAGAACAGCTGGGCCCCGTATATACAGCATGGGGGTAGCTCTGATACCAGCCAGATGCAACCCACGGCCATATAGGACCTACAGGCGATGTTATTGAGTGGATATATGTCGATCTGAGCACAGCTGGGCGCCGTATATACAGCATGGGTTCAGATCTGATACCAGCCAGATGCAACCCACGGCCATATAGGACCTTGAGTCGATATATGTCGATCTGAGCACAGCTGGGCCACGTATATACAGCATGGGGGTAGCTGTGATACCAGCCAGCTGCAACACACGGCTGTATAGGACCTACAGGCGATGTTCTTGAGTCGGTATATGTCGAACTGAGCACAGCTGGGCCCCGTATATACAGCGTGGGGGTAGCTCTGATACCAGCCAGATGCAACCCACGGCCATATAGGACCTACAGGCGATTGTCTTGAGTGGATATATGTCGATCTGAGCTCAGCTGGGCGCCGTATATACAGCATGGGGGTAGCTCTGATACCAGCCAGATGTAACCCACGGCCATATAGGACCTACAGGCGATGTTCTTGAGTCGATATATGTCGATCTGAGCACAGCTGGGCCCCGTATATACAGCATAGGGGTAGCTCTGATACCAGCCACATGCAACCCACGGCCATATAGGACCTACAGGCAATGTTCTTGAGACGATATATGTCGATCTGAGCACAGCTGGGCCCCGTATATACAGCATGGGGGTAGCTCTGATACCAGCCACATGCAACCCACGGCCATATAGGACCTACAGGCGATGTTCTTGAGTGGATATATGTCGATCTGAGCACAGCAGGGCGCCGTATATACAGCATGGGGGTAGCTCTAATACCAGCCAGATGCAACCCACGGCCATATAGGACCTACAGGCGATGTTCTTGAGTCGATATATGTTGACCTGAGCACAGCTGGGCCACGTATATACAGCATGGGAGTAGTTGTGAGACCAGCCAGCTGCAACCCTCAGCTATATAGGACCTACAGGCGATGTGCTTGAGTCGATATATGTCGATCTGATCACAGCTGGGCCCCGTATATACAGCATGGGGGTAGCTCTGATATCAGCCAGATGCAACCCACGGCCATATAGCACCTACAGGCGATGTTCTTGCGTGGATATATGTCGATCTGAGCACAGCTGGCCGCCGTATATACAGCATGGGGTTAGCTCTGATACCAGCCAGATGCAACCCACGGCCATATAGGACCTACACGCGATGTTCTTGAGTCGACATATGTCGATCTGAGCACAGCTGGGCCACGTATATACAGCATGGGGGGTAGCTGTGATACCAGCCAGCTGCAACCCACGGCTATATAGGACCTACAGGCGATGTTCTTGAGTCGATATATGTCGATCTGAGCACAGCTGGGCCCCGTATATACAGCATGGGGGTAGCTCTGATACCAGCCAGATGCAACCCACGGCCATATAGATCCTACAGGCGATGCTCTTGAGTGGATATATGTCGATCTGAGCACAGCTGGGCGCCGTATATACAGCATGGGGGTAGCTCTAATACCAGCCAGATGCAACCCACAGCCATATAGGACCTACAGGCGATGTTCTTGAGTCGATATATGTCGATCTGAGCACAGCTGGGCCACGTATATACAGCATGGGGGTAGCTGTGATACCAGCCAGCTGCAACCCACGGCTATATAGGACCTACATGCGATGTCCTTGAGTCGATATATGTCGATCTGAGCACAGATGGGCCCCGTATATACAGAATGGGGGTAGCTCTGATACCAGCCAGATGCAACCCACGGCCATATAGAACCTACAGGCGATGTTCTTGAGTGGATATATGTCGATCTGAGCACAGCTGGGCGCCGTATATACAGCATGGGGGTAGCTCTGACACCAGCCAGATGCAACCCACGGCCATATAGAACCTACAGGCGATGTTCTTGAGTCGATATATGTCGATCTGAGCACAGCTGGGCCTCGTATATACAGCATTGGGGTAGCTGTGATACCAGCCAGCTGCAACCCAAGGCTATATAGGACCTACAGGCGATGTTCTTGAGTCGATATATGTCGATCTGAGCACAGCTGGGCCGCGTATATACAGCATGGGGGTAGCTCTGATTCCAGCCAGATACAACCCACGGCCATATAAGGCCTACAGGCGATGTTCTTGAGTGGATATATGTCGATCTGAGCACAGCTGGGCGCCGTATATACAGCATGGGGGTAGCTCTGATACCAGCCAGATGCAACCCACGGCCATATAGGACCTACAGGCGATGTTCTTGAATCTATATATGTCGATCTGAGCACAGCTGGGCCACGTATATACAGCATGGGGGTAGCTCTGATACCAGCCAGATGCAACCCACGGCCATATAGGACCTACAGGCGATGTTCTTGAGTCGATATATGTCGATCTGAGAACAGCTGGGCCCCGTATATACAGCATGGGGGTAGCTCTGATACCAGCCAGATGCAACCCACGGCCATATAGGACCTACAGGCGATGTTCTTGAATCTATATATGTCGATCTGAGCACAGCTGGGCCACGTATATACAGCATGGGGGTAGCTCTGATACCAGCCAGATGCAACCCACGGCCATATAGGACCTACAGGCGATGTTCTTGAGTCGATATATGTCGATCTGAGCACAGCTGGGCCGCGTATATACAGCATGGGGGTAGCTCTGATACCAGCCAGATGCAACCCACGGCCATATAGGACCTAAAGGCGATGTTCTTGAGTGGATATATGTCGATCTGAGCACAGCTGGGCGCCGTATATACAGCATGGGGGTAGCTCTGATACAAGCCAGATGCAACCCACGGCTATATAGGACCTACAGGCGATGTTCTTGAGTCGACCTGAGCACAGATGGGCCCCGTATATACAGCATGGGGGTAGCTCTGATACCAGCCAGATGCAACCCACGGCCATATAGGACCTACAGGCGATGTTCTTGAGTGGATATATGTCGATCTGAGCACAGCTGGGCGCCGTATATACAGCAAGGGGGTAGCTCTGCTACCAGCCAGATGCAACCCACGGCCATATAGGGCCTACAGGCGATGTTCTTGAGTCGACATATGTCGATCTGAGCACAGCTGGGCCACGTATATACAGCATGGGGGTAGCTGTGATACCAGCCAGCTGCAACCCACGGCTATATAGCACCTACAGGCGATGTGCTTGAGTCGATATATGTCGATCTGATCACAGCTGGGCCCCGTATATACAGCATGGGGGTAGCTCTGATATCAGCCAGATGCAACCCACGGCCATATAGCACCTACAGGCGATGTTCTTGCGTGGATATATGTCGATCTGAGCACAGCTGGCCGCCGTATATACAGCATGGGGTTAGCTCTGATACCAGCCAGATGCAACCCACGGCCATATAGGACCTACACGCGATGTTCTTGAGTCGACATATGTCGATCTGAGCACAGCTGGGCCACGTATATACAGCATGGGGGGTAGCTGTGATACCAGCCAGCTGCAACCCACGGCTATATAGGACCTACAGGCGATGTTCTTGAGTCGATATATGTCGAACTGAGCACAGCTGGGCCCCGTATATACAGCATGGGGGTAGCTCTGATACCAGCCAGATGCAACCCACGGCCATATAGATCCTACAGGCGATGCTCTTGAGTGGATATATGTCGATCTGAGCACAGCTGGGCGCCGTATATACAGCATGGGGGTAGCTCTAATACCAGCCAGATGCAACCCACAGCCATATAGGACCTACAGGCGATGTTCTTGAGTCGATATATGTCGATCTGAGCACAGCTGGGCCACGTATATACAGCATGGGGGTAGCTGTGATACCAGCCAGCTGCAACCCACGGCTATATAGGACCTACATGCGATGTCCTTGAGTCGATATATGTCGATCTGAGCACAGATGGGCCCCGTATATACAGCATGGGGGTAGCTCTGATACCAGCCAGATGCAACCCACGGCCATATAGAACCTACAGGCGATGTTCTTGAGTGGATATATGTCGATCTGAGCACAGCTGGGCGCCGTATATACAGCATGGGGGTAGCTCTGACACCAGCCAGATGCAACCCACGGCCATATAGAACCTACAGGCGATGTTCTTGAGTCGATATATGTCGATCTGAGCACAGCTGGGCCTCGTATATACAGCATTGGGGTAGCTGTGATACCAGCCAGCTGCAACCCAAGGCTATATAGGACCTACAGGCGATGTTCTTGAGTCGATATATGTCGATCTGAGCACAGCTGGGCCGCGTATATACAGCATGGGGGTAGCTCTGATTCCAGCCAGATACAACCCACGGCCATATAAGGCCTACAGGCGATGTTCTTGAGTGGATATATGTCGATCTGAGCACAGCTGGGCGCCGTATATACAGCATGGGGGTAGCTCTGATACCAGCCAGATGCAACCCACGGCCATATAGGACCTACAGGCGATGTTCTTGAATCTATATATGTCGATCTGAGCACAGCTGGGCCACGTATATACAGCATGGGGGTAGCTCTGATACCAGCCAGATGCAACCCACGGCCATATAGGACCTACAGGCGATGTTCTTGAGTCGATATATGTCGATCTGAGAACAGCTGGGCCCCGTATATACAGCATGGGGGTAGCTCTGATACCAGCCAGATGCAACCCACGGCCATATAGGACCTACAGGCGATGTTCTTGAATCTATATATGTCGATCTGAGCACAGCTGGGCCACGTATATACAGCATGGGGGTAGCTCTGATACCAGCCAGATGCAACCCACGGCCATATAGGACCTACAGGCGATGTTCTTGAGTCGATATATGTCGATCTGAGCACAGCTGGGCCGCGTATATACAGCATGGGGGTAGCTCTGATACCAGCCAGATGCAACCCACGGCCATATAGGACCTAAAGGCGATGTTCTTGAGTGGATATATGTCGATCTGAGCACAGCTGGGCGCCGTATATACAGCATGGGGGTAGCTCTGATACAAGCCAGATGCAACCCACGGCTATATAGGACCTACAGGCGATGTTCTTGAGTCGACCTGAGCACAGATGGGCCCCGTATATACAGCATGGGGGTAGCTCTGATACCAGCCAGATGCAACCCACGGCCATATAGGACCTACAGGCGATGTTCTTGAGTGGATATATGTCGATCTGAGCACAGCTGGGCGCCGTATATACAGCAAGGGGGTAGCTCTGCTACCAGCCAGATGCAACCCACGGCCATATAGGGCCTACAGGCGATGTTCTTGAGTCGACATATGTCGATCTGAGCACAGCTGGGCCACGTATATACAGCATGGGGGTAGCTGTGATACCAGCCAGCTGCAACCCACGGCTATATAGCACCTACAGGCGATGTTCTTGAGTCGATATATGTCGATCTGAGCACAGCTGGGCCCCGTATATACAGCATGGGGGTAGCTCTGATACCAGCCAGATGCAACCCACGGCCATATAGGACCTACAGGCGATGTTCTTGAGTGGATATATGTCGATCTGAGCACAGCTGGGCGCCGTATATACAGCATGGGGGTAGATCTGATACCAGCCAGATGCAACCCACGGCCATATAGGAACTACAGGCGATGTTCCTGAATCGATATATGTCGTTCTGAGCACAGCTGGGCCACGTATATACAGCATGGGGGTAGCTGTGATACCAGCCAGCTGCAACCCACGGCTATATAGGACCTACAGGCGATGTTCTTGAGTCGATATATGTCGATCTGAGCACAGCTGGGCCCCGTATATACAGCATGGGGGTAGCTCTGATACCAGCGAGATGCAACCCACGGCCATACAGGACCTACAGGCGATGTTCTTGAGTGGATATATGTCGATCTGAGCACAGCTGGGCGCCGTATATACAGCATGGGGGTAGCTCTGATACCATTCAGATGCAACCCACGGCCATGTAGGACCTACAGGCGATGTTCTTGAGTCGATATATGTCGATCTGAGCACAGCTGGGCCCCGTATATACAGCATAGGGGTAGCTCTGATACCAGCCAGATGCAACCCTCGGCCATATAGGACCTACAGGCGATGTTCTTGAGTGGATATATGTCGATCTGAGCACAGCTGGGCGTCGTATCTACAGCATGGGGGTAGCTCTGATACCAGCCAGATGCAACCCACGGCCATATAGGACCTACAGGCGATGTTCTTGAGTCGATATATGTCGATCTGAGTACAGCTGGGCCACGTATATACAGCATGGGGGTAGCTGTGATACCAGCCAGCTGAAACCCCGGCTATATAGGACCTACAGGCGATGTTCTTGAGTCGATATATGTCGATCTGAGCACAGCTGGGCCCCGTATATACAGCATGGGGGTAGCTCTGATACCAGCCAGATGCAAACCACGGCCATATAGGACCTACAGGCGATGTTCTTGAGTGGATATATGTCGATCTGAGCACAGCTGGGCGTCGTATGTACAGCATGGGGGTAGCTCTGATACCAGCCAGATGCAACCCACGGCCATATAGGACCTACAGGCGATGTTCTTGAGTCGATATATGTCGATCTGAGTACAGCTGGGCCACGTATATACAGCATGGGGGTAGCTGTGATACCAGCCAGCTGAAACCCCGGCTATATAGGACCTACAGGCGATGTTCTTGAGCCGATATATGTTGATCTGAGCACAGCTGGGCCCCGTATATACAGCATGGGGGTAGCTCTGATACCAGCCAGATGCAACCCACGGACATATAGGACCTACAGGCGATGTTCTTGAATCGATATATGTCGATCTGAGCACAGCTGGGCCACGTATATACAGCATGGGGGTAGCTGTGATACCAGCCAGCTGCAACCCACGGCTATATAGGACCTACAGGCGATGTTCTTGATTTGATATATGTCGATCTGAGCACAGCTGGGCCCCGTATATACAGCATGGGGGTAGCTCTGATACCAGCCAGATGCAACCCACGGCCATATAGGACCTACAGGCGATGTTCTTAAGTGGATATATGTCGATCTGAGCACAGCTTTGTGCCGTATATACAGCATGGGGGTAGCTCTGATACCAGCCAGATGAAACCCACGGCCATATAGGACCTACAGGCGATGTTCTTGAGTCGATATATGTCGATCTGAGCACAGCTGGGCCACGTATATACAGCATGGGTGTAGCTGTGATACCAGCCAGCTGCAACCCACTGCTATATAGGACCTACAGGCGATGTTCTTGAGTCGATATATGTTGATCTGAGCACAGCTGGGCCCCGTATATACAGCATGGGGGTAGCTCTGATACCAGACAGATGCAACCCACGGCCAAATAGGACCTACAGGCGATGTTCTTGAGTGGATATATGTCGATCTGAGCACAGCTGGGCGCCGTATATACAGCATGGAGGTAGCTGTGATACCAGCCAGCTGCAACCCACGGCTATATAGGACCTACAGGCGATGTTCTTGAGTCGATCTGAGCACAGCTGGGCCCCGTATATACAGCATGGGGGTAGCTCTGATACCAGCCAGATGCAACCCACGGCCATATAGGACCTACAGGCGATGTTCTTGAGTGGATATATATCGATCTGAGCACAGCTGGGCGCCGTATATACAGCATGGGGGTAGCTCTGATACCCTTCAGATGCAACCCACGGCCATATAGGACCTACAGGCGATGTTCTTGAGTCGATATATGTCGATCTGAGCACAGCTGGGCCACGTATATACAGCATGGGGGTAGCTGTGATACCAGCCAGCTGCAACCCACGGCTATATAGGACCTACAGGCGATGTTCTTGAGTCGATATATGTCGATCTGAGCACAGCTGGGCCCCGTATATACATCATGAGGGTAGCTCTGATACCAGCCAGATGCAACCCACGACCATATAGGACCTACAGGCGATGTTCTTGAGTGGATATATGTCGATCTGAGCACAGCTGGGCGCCGTATATACAGCATGGGGGTAGCTCTGATACCATTCAGATGCAACCCACGGCCATATAGGACCTACAGGCGATGTTCTTGAGTCGATATATGTCGATCTGAGCACAGCTGGGCCGCGTATATACAGCATGGGGGTAGCTCTGATACCAGCCAGATGCAACCCACGGCCATATAAGACCTACAGGCGATGTTCTTGAGTGGATATATGTGGATCTGACCACAACTGGGCGCCGTATATACAGCATGGGGGTAGCTCTGATACCAGCCAGATGCAACCCACGGCCATATAGGACCCAAAGCCGATGTTCTTGAGTGGATATATGTCGATCTGAGCACAGCTGGGCGCCGTATATACAGCATGGGGGTAGATCTGATACAAGCCAGATGCAACCCACGGCTATATAGGACCTACAGGCGATGTTCTTGAGTCGATCTGAGCACAGCTGGGCCCCGTATATACAGCATGGTGGTAGCTCTGATACCAGCCAGATGCAACCCATGGCCATATAGGACCTAGAGGCGATGTTCTTGAGTCGATATATGTCGATCTGAGAACAGATAGGCCACGTATATACAGCATGGGGGTAGCTGTGATACCAGCCAGCTAAAACCCCCGGCTATATAGAACCTACAGACGATTTTCTTGAGTCGATATATGTCGATCTGAGTACAGCTGGGCCCCGTATATACAGCATGGGGCTATCTCTGATACCAGCCAGGTGCAACCCACGGCCATATAGGACCTACAGGCGATGTTCTTGAGTGGATATATGTCGATCTGAGCACAGGTGGGCGCCTTATATACAGCATGGGGGTAGCTCTGATACCAGCCAGATGCAACCCACGGCCATATAGGACCTACAGGCGATGTTCTTGAGTCGATATATGTCGATCTGAGCACAGCTGGGCCGCGTATATACAGCATGGGGGTAGCTCTGATACCAGCCAGATGCAACCCACGGCCATATAAGACCTACAGGCGATGTTCTTGAGTGGATATATGTGGATCTGACCACAACTGGGCGCCGTATATACAGCATGGGGGTAGCTCTGATACCAGCCAGATGCAACCCACGGCCATATAGGACCCAAAGCCGATGTTCTTGAGTGGATATATGTCGATCTGAGCACAGCTGGGCGCCGTATATACAGCATGGGGGTAGATCTGATACAAGCCAGATGCAACCCACGGCTATATAGGACCTACAGGCGATGTTCTTGAGTCGATCTGAGCACAGCTGGGCCCCGTATATACAGCATGGTGGTAGCTCTGATACCAGCCAGATGCAACCCATGGCCATATAGGACCTAGAGGCGATGTTCTTGAGTCGATATATGTCGATCTGAGAACAGATAGGCCACGTATATACAGCATGGGGGTAGCTGTGATACCAGCCAGCTAAAACCCCCAGCTATATAGAACCTACAGACGATTTTCTTGAGTCGATATATGTCGATCTGAGTACAGCTGGGCCCCGTATATACAGCATGGGGCTATCTCTGATACCAGCCAGGTGCAACCCACGGCCATATAGGACCTACAGGCGATGTTCTTGAGTCGATATATGTTGATCTGAGCACAGCTGGGCCCCGTATATACAGCATGGGGGTAGCTCTGATACCAGACAGATGCAACCCACGGCCAAATAGGACCTACAGGCGATGTTCTTGAGTGGATATATGTCGATCTGAGCACAGCTGGGCGCCGTATATACAGCATGGGGGTAGCTCTGATACCAGACAGATGCAACCCACGGCCAAATAGGACCTACAGGCGATGTTCTTGAGTGGATATATGTCGATCTGAGCACAGCTGGGCGCCGTATATACAGCATGGGGGTAGCTCTGATACCAGCCAGATGCAATCCACGGTTATACAGGACCTACAGGCGATGTTCTTGAGTCGATATATGTTGATCTGAGCACAGCTGGGCCCCGTATATACAGCATGGGGGTAGCTCTGATACCAGACAGATGCAACCCACGGCCAAATAGGACCTACAGGCGATGTTCTTGAGTCGATATATGTCGATCTGAGCACAGCTGGGCCCCGTATATACAGCATGGGGGTAGCTCTGATACCAGCCAGATGCAACCCACGGCCATATAGGACCTACAGGCGATTTTCTTGAGTGGATATATGTCGATCTGAGCACAGCTGGGTGCCGTATATACAGCATGGGGTTAGCTCTGATACCAGCCAGATGCAACCCACGGCCATATAGGACCTACAGGCGATGTTCTTGAGTCGATATATGTCGATCTGAGCACAGCTGGGCCACGTATATACAGCATGGGGGTAGCTGTGATACCAGCCAGCTGCAACCCACGGCTATATAGGACCTACAGGCGATGTTCTTGAGTCGATATATGTCGATCTGAGCACAGCTGGCCCCGTATATACAGCATGGGGGTAGCTCTGATACCAGCCAGATGCAACCCACGGCCATATAGGACCTACAGGCGATGTTCTTGAGTGGATATATGTCGATCTGAGCACAGCTGGGCGCCGTATGTACAGCATGGGGGTAGCTCTTATACCAGCCAGATGCAACCCACGGCCATATAGGACCTACAGGCGATGTTCTTGAGTCGATATATGTCGATCTGAGAACAGATAGGCCACGTATATACAGCATGAGGGTAGCTGTGATACCAGCCAGCTAAAACCCCCGGCTATATAGGACCTACAGACGATGTTCTTGAGTCGATATATGTCGATCTGAGTACAGCTGGGCCCCGTATATACAGCATGGGGGTATCTCTGATACCAGCCAGGTGCAACCCACGGCCATATAGGACCTACAGGCGATGTTCTTGAGTGGATATATGTCGATCTGAGCACAGCATGGGGGTAGCTCTGATACCAGCCAGATGCAACCCACGGCCATATAGGACCTACAGGCGATGTTCTTGAATCGATATATGTCGATCTGAGCACAACTGGGCCCCGTATATACAGCATGGGGGTAGCTCTGATTCCATCCAGATGCAACCCACGGCCATATAAGACCTACAGGCGATGTTCTTGAGTGGATATATGTCGATCTGAGCACAGCTGGGCGCCGTATATACAGCATGGGGGTAGCTCTGATACCAGCCAGATGCAACCCACGGCCATATAGGACCTACAGGCGATGTTCTTGAATCGATATATGTCGATCTGAGCACAGCTGAGCCACGTATATACAGCATGGGGGTAGCTCTGATACCAGCCAGATGCAACCCACGGCCATATAGGACCTACAGGCGATGTTCTTGAATCGATATATGTCGATCTGAGCACAGCTGGGCCACGTATATACAGCATGGGGGTAGCTGTGATACCAGCCAGCTGCAACCCACGGCTATATAAGACCTACAGGCGATGTTCTTGATTCGATATATGTCGATCTGAGCACAGCTGGGCCCCGTATATACAACATGGTGGTAGCTCTGATACCAGCCAGATGCAACCCACGGCCATATAGGACTTACAGGCGATGTTCTTGAGTGGATATATGTCGATCTGAGCACAGCTGGGCGCCGTATATACAGCATGGGGTTAGCTCTGACACCAGCCAGATGCAACCTACTGCCATATAGGACCTACAGGCTATGTTCTTGAGTCGATATATGTCGATCTGAGCACAGCTGGGCCACGTATATACAGCATGGGGGTAGCTGTGATACCAGCCAGCTGCAACCCACGGCTATATAGGACCCACAGGAGATGTTCTTGAGTCGATATATGTCGATCTGAGCACAGCTGGGCCCCGTATATACAGCATGGGGGTAGCTCTAATACCAGCCAGATGCAACCCACCGCCATATAGGACCTACAGGCGATGTTCTTGAGTGGATAAATGTCGACCTGAGCACAGCTGGGCGCCGTATATACAGCATGGGGGTAGCTCTGATACCAGCCAGATGCAACCCACGGCCATATAGGACCTACAGGCGATGTTCTTGAGTCGATATATGTCGTTCTGAGTACAGCTGGGCCACGTATATACAGCATGGGGGTAGCTGTGATACCAGCCAGCTTAAACCCCCGGCTAAATAGGACCTACAGGCGATGTTCTTGAGTCGATATATGTTGATCTGAGCACAGCTGGGCCCCGTATATACAGCATGGGGGTACCTCTGATACCAGCCAGATGCAACTTACGGCCATATAAGACCTACAGGCGATGTTCTTGAGTGGATATATGTCGATCTGAGCACAGCTGGGCGCCGTATATACAGCATGGGGGTAGCTCTGATACCAGCCAGATGCAACCCACGGCCATATAGGACCTACAGGCGATGTTCTTGAGTGGATATATGTCGATCTGAGCACAGCTGGGCGCCGTATGTACAGCATGGGGGTAGCTCTGATACCAGCCAGATGCAACCCACGGCCATATAGGACCTACAGGCGATGTTCTTGAGTCGATATATGTCGATCTGAGAACAGATAGGCCACGTATATACAGCATGAGGGTAGCTGTGATACCAGCCAGCTAAAACCCCCGGCTATATAGGACCTACAGACGATGTTCTTGAGTCGATATATGTCGATCTGAGTACAGCTGGGCCCCGTATATACATCATGGGGGTATCTCTGATACCAGCCAGGTGCAACCCACGGCCATATAGGACCTACAGGCGATGTTCTTGAGTGGATATATGTCGATCTAGGCACAGGTGGGCGCCGTATATACAGCATGGGGGTAGCTCTGGTACCAGCCAGATGCAACCCACGGCCATATAGGACCTACAGGCGATGTTCTTGAATCGATATATGTCGATCTGAGCACAGCTGGGCCCCGTATATACAGCATGGGGGTAGCTCTGATTCCATCCAGATGCAACCCACGGCCATATAAGACCTACAGGCGATGTTCTTGAGTGGATATATGTCGATCTGAGCACAGCTGGGCGCCGTATATACAGCATGGGGGTAGCTCTGATACCAGCCAGATGCAACCCACGGCCATATAGGACCTACAGGCGATGTTCTTGAATCGATATATGTCGATCTGAGCACAGCTGGGCCACGTATATACAGCATGGGGGTAGCTCTGATACCAGCCAGATGCAACCCACGGCCATATAGGACCTACAGGCGATGTTCTTGAATCGATATATGTCGATCTGAGCACAGCTGGGCCACGTATATACAGCATGGGGGTAGCTGTGATACCAGCCAGCTGCAACCCACGGCTATATAAGACCTACAGGCGATGTTCTTGATTCGATATATGTCGATCTGAGCACAGCTGGGCCCCGTATATACAACATGGTGGTAGCTCTGATACCAGCCAGATGCAACCCACGGCCATATAGGACTTACAGGCGATGTTCTTGAGTGGATATATGTCGATCTGAGCACAGCTGGGCGCCGTATATACAGCATGGGGTTAGCTCTGACACCAGCCAGATGCAACCTACTGCCATATAGGACCTACAGGCGATGTTCTTGAGTCGATATATGTCGATCTGAGCACAGCTTGGCCACGTATATACAGCATGGGGGTAGCTGTGATACCAGCCAGCTGCAACCCACGGCTATATAGGACCCACAGGAGATGTTCTTGAGTCGATATATGTCGATCTGAGCACAGCTGGGCCCCGTATATACAGCATGGGGGTAGCTCTAATACCAGCCAGATGCAACCCACCGCCATATAGGACCTACAGGCGATTTTCTTGAGTGGATAAATGTCGACCTGAGCACAGCTGGGCGCCGTATATACAGCATGGGGGTAGCTCTGATACCAGCCAGATGCAACCCACGGCTATATAGCACCTACAGGCGATGTTCTTGAGTCGATATATGTCGATCTGAGCACAGCTGGGCCCCGTATATACAGCATGGGGGTAGCTCTGATACCAGCCAGATGCAACCCACGGCCATATAGGACCTACAGGCGATGTTCTTGAGTGGATATATGTCGATCTGAGCACAGCTGGGCGCCGTATATACAGCATGGGGGTAGATCTGATACCAGCCAGATGCAACCCACGGCCATATAGGAACTACAGGCGATGTTCCTGAATCGATATATGTCGTTCTGAGCACAGCTGGGCCACGTATATACAGCATGGGGGTAGCTGTGATACCAGCCAGCTGCAACCCACGGCTATATAGGACCTACAGGCGATGTTCCTGAGTCGATATATGTCGATCTGAGCACAGCTGGGCCCCGTATATACAGCATGGGGGTAGCTCTGATACCAGCCAGATGCAACCCACGGCCATATAGGACCTACAGGCGATGTTCTTGAGTGGATATATGTCGATCTGAGCACAGCTGGGCGCCGTATATACAGCATGGGGGTAGCTCTGACACCAGCCAGATGCAACCCACGGCCATATAGAACCTACAGGCGATGTTCTTGAGTCGATATATGTCGATCTGAGCGCAGCTGGGCCACTTATATACAGCATTGGGGTAGCTGTGATACCAGCCAGCTGCAACCCACGGCTATATAGGACCTACAGGCGATGTTCTTGAGTCGATATATGTCGATCTGAGCACAGCTGGGCCGCGTATATACAGCATGGGGGTAGCTCTGATACCAGCCAGATGCAACCCACGGCTATATAAGACCTACAGGCGATGTTCTTGAGTGGATATATGTGGATCTGACCACAACTGGGCGCCGTATATACAGCATGGGGGTAGCTCTGATACCAGCCAGATGCAACCCACGGCCATATAGGACCCAAAGCCGATGTTCTTGAGTGGATATATGTCGATCTGAGCACAGCTGGGCGCCGTATATACAGCATGGGGGTAGATCTGATACAAGCCAGATGCAACCCACGGCTATATAGGACCTACAGGCGATGTTCTTGAGTCGATCTGAGCACAGCTGGGCCCCGTATATACAGCATGGTGGTAGCTCTGATACCAGCCAGATGCAACCCATGGCCATATAGGACCTAGAGGCGATGTTCTTGAGTCGATATATGTCGATCTGAGAACAGATAGGCCACGTATATACAGCATGGGGGTAGCTGTGATACCAGCCAGCTAAAACCCCCGGCTATATAGAACCTACAGACGATTTTCTTGAGTCGATATATGTCGATCTGAGTACAGCTGGGCCCCGTATATACAGCATGGGGCTATCTCTGATACCAGCCAGGTGCAACCCACGGCCATATAGGACCTACAGGCGATGTTCTTGAGTGGATATATGTCGATCTGAGCACAGGTGGGCGCCTTATATACAGCATGGGGGTAGCTCTGATACCAGCCAGATGCAACCCACGGCCATATAGGACCTACAGGCGATGTTCTTGAATCGATATATGTCGATCTGAGCACAGCTGGGCCACGTATATACAGCATGGGGGTAACTATGATACCAGCCAGCTGCAACCCACGGCTATATAGGACCTACAGGCGATGTTCTTGATTCGATATATGTCGATCTGAGCACAGCTGGGCCCCGTATATACAGCTTGGGGGTAGCTCTGATTCCAGCCAGATACAACCCACGGCCATATAAGGCCTACAGGCGATGTTCTTGAGTGGATATATGTCGATCTGAGCACAGCTGGGCGCCGTATATACAGCATGGGGGTAGCTCTGATACCAGCCAGATGCAACCCACGGCCATATAGGACCTACAGGCGATGTTCTTGAATCTATATATGTCGATCTGAGCACAGCTGGGCCACGTATATACAGCATGGAGGTAGCTCTGATACCAGCCAGATGCAACCCACGGCCATATAGGACCAACAGGCGATGTTCTTGAGTCGATATATGTCGATCTGAGAACAGCTGGGCCCCGTATATACAGCATGGGGGTAGCTCTGATACCAGCCAGATGCAACCCACGGCCATATAAGACCTACAGGCGATGTTCTTGAGTGGATATATGTGGATCTGAGCACAGCTGGGCGCCGTATATACAGCATGGGGGTAGCTCTGATGCCAGCCAGATGCAACCCACGGCCATATAGGACCCAAAGCCGATGTTCTTGAGTGGATATATGTCGATCTGAGCACAGCTGGGCGCCGTATATACAGCATGGGGGTAGATATGATACAAGCCAGATGCAACCCACGGCTATATAGGACCTACAGGCGATGTTCTTGAGTCGATCTGAGCACAGCTGGGCCCCGTATATACAGCATGGGGGTAGCTCTGATACCAGCCAGATGCAACCCACGGCCATATAGGATCTACAGGCGATGTTCTTGAGTCGATATATGTCGATCTGAGAACAGATAGGCCACGTATATACAGCATGGGGGTAGCTGTGATACCAGCCAGCTAAAACCCCCGGCTATATAGAACCTACAGACGATTTTCTTGAGTCGATATATGTCGATCTGAGTACAGCTGGGCCCCGTATATACAGCATGGGGCTATCTCTGATACCAGCCAGGTGCAACCCACGGCCATATAGGACCTACAGGCGATGTTCTTGAGTGAATATATGTCGATCTGAGCACAGGTGGGCGCCTTATATACAGCATGGGGGTAGCTCTGATACCAGCCAGATGCAACCCACGGCCATATAGGACCTACAGGCGATGTTCTTGAATCGATATATGTCGATCTGAGCACAGCTGGGCCACGTATATACAGCATGGGGGTAACTGTGATACCAGCCAGCTGCAACCCACGGCTATATAGGACCTACAGGCGATGTTCTTGATTCGATATATGTCGATCTGAGCACAGCTGGGCCCCGTATATACAGCATGGGGGTAGCTCTGATTCCAGCCAGATGCAACCCACGGCCATATAAGGCCTACAGGCGATGTTCTTGAGTCGATATATGTCGATCTGAGCACAGCTGGGCGCCGTATATACAGCATGGGGGTAGCTCTGATACCAGCCAGATGCAACCCACGGCCATATAGGACCTACAGGCGATGTTCTTGAATCTATATATGTCGATCTGAGCACAGCTGGGCCACGTATATACAGCATGGGGGTAGCTCTGATACCAGCCAGATGCAACCCACGGCCATATAGGACCTACAGGCGATGTTCTTGAGTCGATATATGTCGATCTGAGAACAGCTGGGCCCCGTATATACAGCATGGGGGTAGCTCTGATACCAGCCAGATGCAACCCACGGCCATATAGGACCTACAGGCGATGTTATTGAGTGGATATATGTCGATCTGAGCACAGCTGGGCGCCGTATATACAGCATGGGTTCAGATCTGATACCAGCCAGATGCAACCCACGGCCATATAGGACCTTGAGTCGATATATGTCGATCTGAGCACAGCTGGGCCACGTATATACAGCATGGGGGTAGCTGTGATACCAGCCAGCTGCAACACACGGCTGTATAGGACCTACAGGCGATGTTCTTGAGTCGGTATATGTCGAACTGAGCACAGCTGGGCCCCGTATATACAGCGTGGGGGTAGCTCTGATACCAGCCAGATGCAACCCACGGCCATATAGGACCTACAGGCGATTGTCTTGAGTGGATATATGTCGATCTGAGCTCAGCTGGGCGCCGTATATACAGCATGGGGGTAGCTCTGATACCAGCCAGATGTAACCCACGGCCATATAGGACCTACAGGCGATGTTCTTGAGTCGATATATGTCGATCTGAGCACAGCTGGGCCCCGTATATACAGCATGGGGGTAGCTCTGATACCAGCCACATGCAACCCACGGCCATATAGGACCTACAGGCAATGTTCTTGAGACGATATATGTCGATCTGAGCACAGCTGGGCCCCGTATATACAGCATGGGGGTAGCTCTCATACCAGCCACATGCAACCCACGGCCATATAGGACCTACAGGCGATGTTCTTGAGTGGATATATGTCGATCTGAGCACAGCAGGGCGCCGTATATACAGCATGGGGGTAGCTCTAATACCAGCCAGATGCAACCCACGGCCATATAGGACCTACAGGCGATGTTCTTGAGTCGATATATGTTGACCTGAGCACAGCTGGGCCACGTATATACAGCATGGGAGTAGTTGTGAGACCAGCCAGCTGCAACCCTCAGCTATATAGGACCTACAGGCGATGTGCTTGAGTCGATATATGTCGATCTGATCACAGCTGGGCCCCGTATATACAGCATGGGGGTAGCTCTGATATCAGCCAGATGCAACCCACGGCCATATAGCACCTACAGGCGATGTTCTTGCGTGGATATATGTCGATCTGAGCACAGCTGGCCGCCGTATATACAGCATGGGGTTAGCTCTGATACCAGCCAGATGCAACCCACGGCCATATAGGACCTACACGCGATGTTCTTGAGTCGACATATGTCGATCTGAGCACAGCTGGGCCACGTATATACAGCATGGGGGGTAGCTGTGATACCAGCCAGCTGCAACCCACGGCTATATAGGACCTACAGGCGATGTTCTTGAGTCGATATATGTCGATCTGAGCACAGCTGGGCCCCGTATATACAGCATGGGGGTAGCTCTGATACCAGCCAGATGCAACCCACGGCCATATAGATCCTACAGGCGATGCTCTTGAGTGGATATATGTCGATCTGAGCACAGCTGGGCGCCGTATATACAGCATGGGGGTAGCTCTAATACGAGCCAGATGCAACCCACAGCCATATAGGACCTACAGGCGATGTTCTTGAGTCGATATATGTCGATCTGAGCACAGCTGGGCCACGTATATACAGCATGGGGGTAGCTGTGATACCAGCCAGCTGCAACCCACGGCTATATAGGACCTACATGCGATGTCCTTGAGTCGATATATGTCGATCTGAGCACAGATGGGCCCCGTATATACAGCATGGGGGTAGCTCTGATACCAGCCAGATGCAACCCACGGCCATATAGAACCTACAGGCGATGTTCTTGAGTGGATATATGTCGATCTGAGCACAGCTGGGCGCCGTATATACAGCATGGGGGTAGCTCTGACACCAGCCAGATGCAACCCACGGCCATATAGAACCTACAGGCGATGTTCTTGAGTCGATATATGTCGATCTGAGCACAGCTGGGCCTCGTATATACAGCATTGGGGTAGCTGTGATACCAGCCAGCTGCAACCCAAGGCTATATAGGACCTACAGGCGATGTTCTTGAGTCGATATATGTCGATCTGAGCACAGCTGGGCCGCGTATATACAGCATGGGGGTAGCTCTGATTCCAGCCAGATACAACCCACGGCCATATAAGGCCTACAGGCGATGTTCTTGAGTGGATATATGTCGATCTGAGCACAGCTGGGCGCCGTATATACAGCATGGGGGTAGCTCTGATACCAGCCAGATGCAACCCACGGCCATATAGGACCTACAGGCGATGTTCTTGAATCTATATATGTCGATCTGAGCACAGCTGGGCCACGTATATACAGCATGGGGGTAGCTCTGATACCAGCCAGATGCAACCCACGGCCATATAGGACCTACAGGCGATGTTCTTGAGTCGATATATGTCGATCTGAGAACAGCTGGGCCCCGTATATACAGCATGGGGGTAGCTCTGATACCAGCCAGATGCAACCCACGGCCATATAGGACCTACAGGCGATGTTCTTGAATCTATATATGTCGATCTGAGCACATCTGGGCCACGTATATACAGCATGGGGGTAGCTCTGATACCAGCCAGATGCAACCCACGGCCATATAGGACCTACAGGCGATGTTCTTGAGTCGATATATGTCGATCTGAGCACAGCTGGGCCGCGTATATACAGCATGGGGGTAGCTCTGATACCAGCCAGATGCAACCCACGGCCATATAGGACCTAAAGGCGATGTTCTTGAGTGGATATATGTCGATCTGAGCACAGCTGGGCGCCGTATATACAGCATGGGGGTAGCTCTGATACAAGCCAGATGCAACCCACGGCTATATAGGACCTACAGGCGATGTTCTTGAGTCGACCTGAGCACAGATGGGCCCCGTATATACAGCATGGGGGTAGCTCTGATACCAGCCAGATGCAACCCACGGCCATATAGGACCTACAGGCGATGTTCTTGAGTGGATATATGTCGATCTGAGCACAGCTGGGCGCCGTATATACAGCAAGGGGGTAGCTCTGCTACCAGCCAGATGCAACCCACGGCCATATAGGGCCTACAGGCGATGTTCTTGAGTCGACATATGTCGATCTGAGCACAGCTGGGCCACGTATATACAGCATGGGAGTAGCTGTGATACCAGCCAGCTGCAACCCACGGCTATATAGCACCTACAGGCGATGTTCTTGAGTCGATATATGTCGATCTGAGCACAGCTGGGCCCCGTATATACAGCATGGGGGTAGCTCTGATACCAGCCAGATGCAACCCACGGCCATATAGGACCTACAGGCGATGTTCTTGAGTGGATATATGTCGATCTGAGCACAGCTGGGCGCCGTATATACAGCATGGGGGTAGATCTGATACCAGCCAGATGCAACCCACGGCCATATAGGAACTACAGGCGATGTTCCTGAATCGATATATGTCGTTCTGAGCACAGCTGGGCCACGTATATACAGCATGGGGGTAGCTGTGATACCAGCCAGCTGCAACCCACGGCTATATAGGACCTACAGGCGATGTTCTTGAGTCGATATATGTCGATCTGAGCACAGCTGGGCCCCGTATATACAGCATGGGGGTAGCTCTGATACCAGCGAGATGCAACCCACGGCCATACAGGACCTACAGGCGATGTTCTTGAGTGGATATATGTCGATCTGAGCACAGCTGGGCGCCGTATATACAGCATGGGGGTAGCTCTGATACCATTCAGATGCAACCCACGGCCATGTAGGACCTACAGGCGATGTTCTTGAGTCGATATATGTCGATCTGAGCACAGCTGGGCCCCGTATATACAGCATGGGGGTAGCTCTGATACCAGCCAGATGCAACCCTCGGCCATATAGGACCTACAGGCGATGTTCTTGAGTGGATATATGTCGATCTGAGCACAGCTGGGCGTCGTATCTACAGCATGGGGGTAGCTCTGATACCAGCCAGATGCAACCCACGGCCATATAGGACCTACAGGCGATGTTCTTGAGTCGATATATGTCGATCTGAGTACAGCTGGGCCACGTATATACAGCATGGGGGTAGCTGTGATACCAGCCAGCTGAAACCCCGGCTATATAGGACCTACAGGCGATGTTCTTGAGTCGATATATGTCGATCTGAGCACAGCTGGGCCCCGTATATACAGCATGGGGGTAGCTCTGATACCAGCCAGATGCAAACCACGGCCATATAGGACCTACAGGCGATGTTCTTGAGTGGATATATGTCGATCTGAGCACAGCTGGGCGTCGTATGTACAGCATGGGGGTAGCTCTGATACCAGCCAGATGCAACCCACGGCCATATAGGACCTACAGGCGATGTTCTTGAGTCGATATATGTCGATCTGAGTACAGCTGGGCCACGTATATACAGCATGGGGGTAGCTGTGATACCAGCCAGCTGAAACCCCGGCTATATAGGACCTACAGGCGATGTTCTTGAGCCGATATATGTTGATCTGAGCACAGCTGGGCCCCGTATATACAGCATGGGGGTAGCTCTGATACCAGCCAGATGCAACCCACGGACATATAGGACCTACAGGCGATGTTCTTGAATCGATATATGTCGATCTGAGCACAGCTGGGCCACGTATATACAGCATGGGGGTAGCTGTGATACCAGCCATCTGCAACCCACGGCTATATAGGACCTACAGGCGATGTTCTTGATTTGATATATGTCGATCTGAGCACAGCTGGGCCCCGTATATACAGCATGGGGGTAGCTCTGATACCAGCCAGATGCAACCCACGGCCATATAGGACCTACAGGCGATGTTCTTAAGTGGATATATGTCGATCTGAGCACAGCTTTGTGCCGTATATACAGCATGGGGGTAGCTCTGATACCAGCCAGATGAAACCCACGGCCATATAGGACCTACAGGCGATGTTCTTGAGTCGATATATGTCGATCTGAGCACAGCTGGGCCACGTATATACAGCATGGGTGTAGCTGTGATACCAGCCAGCTGCAACCCACTGCTATATAGGACCTACAGGCGATGTTCTTGAGTCGATATATGTTGATCTGAGCACAGCTGGGCCCCGTATATACAGCATGGGGGTAGCTCTGATACCAGACAGATGCAACCCACGGCCAAATAGGACCTACAGGCGATGTTCTTGAGTGGATATATGTCGATCTGAGCACAGCTGGGCGCCGTATATACAGCATGGAGGTAGCTGTGATACCAGCCAGCTGCAACCCACGGCTATATAGGACCTACAGGCGATGTTCTTGAGTCGATCTGAGCACAGCTGGGCCCCGTATATACAGCATGGGGGTAGCTCTGATACCAGCCAGATGCAACCCACGGCCATATAGGACCTACAGGCGATGTTCTTGAGTGGATATATATCGATCTGAGCACAGCTGGGCGCCGTATATACAGCATGGGGGTAGCTCTGATACCCTTCAGATGCAACCCACGGCCATATAGGACCTACAGGCGATGTTCTTGAGTCGATATATGTCGATCTGAGCACAGCTGGGCCACGTATATACAGCATGGGGGTAGCTGTGATACCAGCCAGCTGCAACCCACGGCTATATAGGACCTACAGGCGATGTTCTTGAGTCGATATATGTCGATCTGAGCACAGCTGGGCCCCGTATATACATCATGAGGGTAGCTCTGATACCAGCCAGATGCAACCCACGACCATATAGGACCTACAGGCGATGTTCTTGAGTGGATATATGTCGATCTGAGCACAGCTGGGCGCCGTATATACAGCATGGGGGTAGCTCTGATACCATTCAGATGCAACCCACGGCCATATAGGACCTACAGGCGATGTTCTTGAGTCGATATATGTCGATCTGAGCACAGCTGGGCCCCGTATATACAGCATGGGGGTAGCTCTGATACCAGCCAGATGCAACCCTCGGCCATATAGGACCTACAGGCGATGTTCTTGAGTGGATATATGTCGATCTGAGCACAGCTGGGCGTCGTATCTACAGCATGGGGGTAGCTCTGATACCAGCCAGATGCAACCCACGGCCATATAGGACCTACAGGCGATGTTCTTGAGTCGATATATGTCGATCTGAGTACAGCTGGGCCACGTATATACAGCATGGGGGTAGCTGTGATACCAGCCAGCTGAAACCCCGGCTATATAGGACCTACAGGCGATGTTCTTGAGTCGATATATGTCGATCTGAGCACAGCTGGGCCCCGTATATACAGCATGGGGGTAGCTCTGATACCAGCCAAATGCAAACCACGGCCATATAGGACCTACAGGCGATGTTCTTGAGTGGATATATGTCGATCTGAGCACAGCTGGGCGTCGTATGTACAGCATGGGGGTAGCTCTGATACCAGCCAGATGCAACCCACGGCCATATAGGACCTACAGGCGATGTTCTTGAGTCGATATATGTCGATCTGAGTACAGCTGGGCCACGTATATACAGCATGGGGGTAGCTGTGATACCAGCCAGCTGAAACCCCGGCTATATAGGACCTACAGGCGATGTTCTTGAGTCGATATATGTCGATCTGAGCACAGCTGGGCCCCGTATATACAGCATGGGGGTAGCTCTGATACCAGCCAGATGCAACCCACGGACATATAGGACCTACAGGCAATGTTCTTGAATCGATATATGTCGATCTGAGCACAGCTGGGCCACGTATATACAGCATGGGGGTAGCTGTGATACCAGCCAGCTGCAACCCACGGCTATATAGGACCTACAGGCGATGTTCTTGATTTGATATATGTCGATCTGAGCACAGCTGGGCCCCGTATATACAGCATGGGGGTAGCTCTGATACCAGCCAGCTGCAACCCACTGCTATATAGGACCTACAGGCGATGTTCTTGAGTCGATATATGTTGATCTGAGCACATCTGGGCCCCGTATATACAGCATGGGGGTAGCTCTGATTCCAGACAGATGTAACCCACGGCCAAATAGGACCTACAGGCGATGTTCTTGAGTGGATATATGTCGATCTGAGCACAGCTGGGCGCCGTATATACAGCATGGAGGTAGCTGTGATACCAGCCAGCTGCAACCCACGGCTATATAGGACCTACAGGCGATGTTCTTGAGTCGATCTGAGCACAGCTGGGCCCCGTATATACAGCATGGGGGTAGCTCTGATACCAGCCAGATGCAACCCACGGCCATATAGGACCTACAGGCGATGTTCTTGAGTGGATATATATCGATCTGAGCACAGCTGGGCGCCGTATATACAGCATGGGGGTAGCTCTGATACCCTTCAGATGCAACCCACGGCCATATAGGACCTACAGGCGATGTTCTTGAGTCGATATATGTCGATCTGAGCACAGCTGGGCCACGTATATACAGCATGGGGGTAGCTGTGATACCAGCCAGCTGCAACCCACGGCTATATAGGACCTACAGGCGATGTTCTTGAGTCGATATATGTCGATCTGAGCACAGCTGGGCCCCGTATATACAGCATGGGGGTAGCTCTGATACCAGCCAGATGCAACCCACGGCCATATAGGACCTACAGGCGATTTTCTTGAGTGGATATATGTCGATCTGAGCACAGCTGGGCGCTGTATATTCAGCATGGGGTTAGCTCTGATACCAGCCAGATGCAACCATCGGCCATATAGGACCTACAGGCGATGTTCTTGAGTCGATATATGTCGATCTGAGCACAGCTGGGCCCCGTATATACAGCATGGGGGTAGCTCTGATACCAGCCAGATGCAACCCTCGGCCATATAGGACCTACAGGCGATGTTCTTGAGTGGATATATGTCGATCTGAGCACAGCTGGGCGTCGTATCTACAGCATGGGGGTAGCTCTGATACCAGCCAGATGCAACCCACGGCCATATAGGACCTACAGGCGATGTTCTTGAGTCGATATATGTCGATCTGAGTACAGCTGGGCCACGTATATACAGCATGGGGGTAGCTGTGATACCAGCCAGCTGAAACCCCGGATATATAGGACCTACAGGCGATGTTCTTGAGTCGATATATGTCGATCTGAGCACAGCTGGGCCCCGTATATACAGCATGGGGGTAGCTCTGATACCAGCCAGATGCAAACCACGGCCATATAGGACCTACAGGCGATGTTCTTGAGTGGATATATGTCGATCTGAGCACAGCTGGGCGTCGTATGTACAGCATGGGGGTAGCTCTGATACCAGCCAGATGCAACCCACGGCCATATAGGACCTACAGGCGATGTTCTTGAGTCGATATATGTCGATCTGAGCACAGCTGGGTGCCGTATATACAGCATGGGGTTAGCTCTGATACCAGCCAGATGCAACCCACGGCCATATAGGACCTACAGGCGATGTTCTTGAGTCGATATATGTCGATCTGAGCACAGCTGGGCCACGTATATACAGCATGGGGGTAGCTGTGATACCAGCCAGCTGCAACCCACGGCTATATAAGACCTACAGGCGATGTTCTTGAGTCGATATATGTCGATCTGAGCACAGCTGGCCCCGTATATACAGCATGGGGGTAGCTCTGATACCAGCCAGATGCAACCCACGGCCATATAGGACCTACAGGCGATGTTCTTGAGTGGATATATGTCGATCTGAGCACAGCTGGGCGCCGTATGTACAGCATGGGGGTAGCTCTGATACCAGCCAGATGCAACCCACGGCCATATAAGACCTACAGGCGATGTTCTTGAGTGGATATATGTCGATCTGAGCACAGCTGGGCGCCGTATATACAGCATGGGGGTAGCTCTGATACCAGCCAGATGCAACCCACGGCCATATAGGACCTACAGGCGATGTTCTTGAGTCGATATATGTGGATCTGAGAACAGATAGGCCACGTATATACAGCATGAGGGTAGCTGTGATACCAGCCAGCTAAAACCCCCGGCTATATAGGACCTACAGACAATGTTCTTGAGTCGATATATGTCGATCTGAGTACAGCTGGGCCCCGTATATACAGCATGGGGGTATCTCTGATACCAGCCAGGTGCAACCCACGGCCATATAGGACCTATAGGCGATGTTCTTGAGTGGATATATGTCGATCTAGGCACAGGTGGGCGCCGTATATACAGCATGGGGGTAGCTCTGGTACCAGCCAGATGCAACCCACGGCCATATAGGACCTACAGGCGATGTTCTTGAATCGATATATGTCGATCTGAGCACAGCTGGGCCCCGTATATACAGCATGGGGGTAGCTCTGATTCCATCCAGATGCAACCCACGGCCATATAAGACCTACAGGCGATGTTCTTGAGTGGATATATGTCGATCTGAGCACAGCTGGGCGCCGTATATACAGCATGGGGGTAGCTCTGATACCAGCCAGATGCAACCCACGGCCATATAGGACCTACAGGCGATGTTCTTGAATCGATATATGTCGATCTGAGCACAGCTGGGCCACGTATATACAGCATGGGGGTAGCTCTGATACCAGCCAGATGCAACCCACGGCCATATAGGACCTACAGGCGATGTTCTTGAATCGATATATGTCGATCTGAGCACAGCTGGGCCACGTATATACAGCATGGGGGTAGCTCTGATACCAGCCAGCTGCAACCCACGGCTATATAAGACCTACAGGCGATGTTCTTGATTCGATATATGTCGATCTGAGCACAGCTGGGCCCCGTATATACAACATGGTGGTAGCTCTGATACCAGCCAGATGCAACCCACGGCCATATAGGACTTACAGGCGATGTTCTTGAGTGGATATATGTCGATCTGAGCACAGCTGGGAGCCGTATATACAGCATGGGGTTAGCTCTGACACCAGCCAGATGCAACCTACTGCCATATAGGACCTACAGGCGATGTTCTTGAGTCGATATATGTCGATCTGAGCACAGCTGGGCCACGTATATACAGCATGGGGGTAGCTGTGATACCAGCCAGCTGCAACCCACGGCTATATAGGACCCACAGGAGATGTTCTTGAGTCGATATATGTCGATCTGAGCACAGCTGGGCCCCGTATATACAGCATGGGGGTAGCTCTAATACCAGCCAGATGCAACCCACCGCCATATAGGACCTACAGGCGATGTTCTTGAGTGGATAAATGTCGACCTGAGCACAGCTGGGCGCCGTATATACAGCATGGGGGTAGCTCTGATACCAGCCAGATGCAACCCACGGCCATATAGGACCTACAGGCGATGTTCTTGAGTCGATATATGTCGATCTGAGTACAGCTAGGCAACGTATATACAGCATGGGGGTAGCTGTGATACCAGCCAGCTTAAACCCCCGGCTAAATAGGACCTACAGGCGATGTTCTTGAGTCGATATATGTCGATCTGAGCACAGCTGGGCCCCGTATATACAGCATGGGGGTAGCTCTAATACCAGCCAGATGCAACCCACCGCGATATAGGACCTACAGGCGATGTTCTTGAGTGGATAAATGTCGACCTGAGCACAGCTGGGCGCCGTATATACAGCATGGGGGTAGCTCTGATACCAGCCAGATGCAACCCACGGCCATATAGGACCTACAGGCGATGTTCTTGAGTCGATATATGTCGATCTGAGCACAGCTGGGCCACGTATATACAGCATGGGTGTAGCTGTGATACCAGCCAGCTGCAACCCACGGCTATATAGGACCTACAGGCGATGTTCTTGAGTCGATATATGTCGATCTGAGCACAGCTGGGCCCCGTATATACAGCATGGGGGAAGCTCTGATACCAGCCAGATGCAACCCACGGCCATATAGGACCTACAGGCGATGTTCTTGTGTGGATATATGTCGATCTGAGCATAGCTGGGTGCCATATATACAGCATGGGGGTAGCTCTGATACCAGCCAGATGAAACCCACGGCCATATAGGACCTACAGGCGATGTTCTTGAGTCGATATATGTCGATCTGAGCACAGCTGGGCCACGTATATACAGCATGGGTGTAGCTGTGATACCAGCCAGCTGCAACCCACGGCTATATAGGACCTACAGGCGATGTTCTTGAGTCGATATATGTTGATCTGAGCACAGCTGGGCCCCGTATATACAGCATGGGGGTAGCTCTGATATCAGACAGATGCAACCCACGGCCAAATAGGACCTACAGGCGATGTTCTTGAGTGGATATATGTCGATCTGAGCACAGCTGGGCGCCGTATATACAGCATGGGGGTAGCTCTGATACCAGCCAGATGCAACCCACGGCCATACAGGACCTACAGGCGATGTTCTTGAGTCGATATATGTTGATCTGAGCACAGCTGGGCCACGTATATACAGCATGGGGGTAGCTGTGATACCAGCCAGCTGCAACCCACGGCTATATAGGACCTACAGGCGATGTTCTTGAGTCGATCTGAGCACAGCTGGGCCCTGTATATACAGCATGGGGGGTAGCTCTGATACCAGCCAGATGCAACCCACGGCCATATAGGACCTACAGGCGATGTTCTTGAGTGGATATATATCGATCTGAGCACAGCTGGGCGCCGTATATACAGCATGGAGGTAGCTCTGATACCATTCAGATGCAACCCACGGCCATATAGGACCTACAGGCGATGTTCTTGAGTCGATATATGTTGATCTGAGCACAGCTGGGCCCCGTATATACAGCATGGGGGTAGCTCTGATACCAGACATATGCAACCCACGGCCAAATAGGACCTACAGGCGATGTTCTTGAGTGGATATATGTCGATCTGAGCACAGCTGGGCGCCGTATATACAGCATGGGGGTAGCTCTGATACCAGACAGATGCAACCCACGGCCAAATAGGACCTACAGGCGATGTTCTTGAGTGGATATATGTCGATCTGAGCACAGCTGGGCGCCGTATATACAGCATGGGGGTAGCTCTGATACCAGCCAGATGCAACCCACGGCCATACAGGACCTACAGGCGATGTTCTTGAGTCGATATATGTTGATCTGAGCACAGCTGGGCCCCGTATATACAGCATGGGGGTAGCTCTGATACCAGACAGATGCAACCCACGGCCAAATAGGACCTACAGGCGATGTTCTTGAGTCGATATATGTCGATCTGAGCACAGCTGGGCCCCGTATATACAGCATGGGGGTAGCTCTGATACCAGCCAGATGCAACCCACGGCAATATAGGACCTACAGGCGATTTTCTTGAGTGGATATATGTCGATCTGAGCACAGCTGGGTGCCGTATATACAGCATGGGGTTAGCTCTGATACCAGCCAGATGCAACCCACGGCCATATAGGACCTACAGGCGATGTTCTTGAGTCGATATATGTCGATCTGAGCACAGCTGGGCCACGTATATACAGCATGGGGGTAGCTGTGATACCAGCCAGCTGCAACCCACGGCTATATAGGACCTACAGGCGATGTTCTTGAGTCGATATATGTCGATCTGAGCACAGCTGGCCCCGTATATACAGCATGGGGGTAGCTCTGATACCAGCCAGATGCAACCCACGGCCATATAGGACCTACAGGCGATGTTCTTGAGTGGATATATGTCGATCTGAGCGCAGTTGGGCGCCGTATGTACAGCATGGGGGTAGCTCTGATACCAGCCAGATGCAACCCACGGCCATATAGGACCTACAGGCGATGTTCTTGAGTCGATATATGTGGATCTGAGAACAGATAGGCCACGTATATACAGCATGAGGGTAGCTGTGATACCAGCCAGCTAAAACCCCCGGCTATATAGGACCTACAGACAATGTTCTTGAGTCGATATATGTCGATCTGAGTACAGCTGGGCCCCGTATATACAGCATGGGGGTATCTCTGATACCAGCCAGGTGCAACCCACGGCCATATAGGACCTATAGGCGATGTTCTTGAGTGGATATATGTCGATCTAGGCACAGGTGGGCGCCGTATATACAGCATGGGGGTAGCTCTGGTACCAGCCAGATGCAACCCACGGCCATATAGGACCTACAGGCGATGTTCTTGAATCGATATATGTCGATCTGAGCACAGCTGGGCCCCGTATATACAGCATGGGGGTAGCTCTGATTCCATCCAGATGCAACCCACGGCCATATAAGACCTACAGGCGATGTTGTTGAGTGGATATATGTCGATCTGAGCACAGCTGGGCGCCGTATATACAGCATGGGGGTAGCTCTGATACCAGCCAGATGCAACCCACGGCCATATAGGACCTACAGGCGATGTTCTTGAATCGATATATGTCGATCTGAGCACAGCTGGGCCACGTATATACAGCATGGGGGTAGCTCTGATACCAGCCAGATGCAACCCACGGCCATATAGGACCTACAGGCGATGTTCTTGAATCGATATATGTCGATCTGAGCACAGCTGGGCCACGTATATACAGCATGGGGGTAGCTCTGATACCAGCCAGCTGCAACCCACGGCTATATAAGACCTACAGGCGATGTTCTTGATTCGATATATGTCGATCTGAGCACAGCTGGGCCCCGTATATTCAACATGGTGGTAGCTCTGATACCAGCCAGATGCAACCCACGGCCATATAGGACTTACAGGCGATGTTCTTGAGTGGATATATGTCGATCTGAGCACAGCTGGGAGCCGTATATACAGCATGGGGTTAGCTCTGACACCAGCCAGATGCAACCTACTGCCATATAGGACCTACAGGCGATGTTCTTGAGTCGATATATGTCGATCTGAGCACAGCTGGGCCACGTATATACAGCATGGGGGTAGCTGTGATACCAGCCAGCTGCAACCCACGGCTATATAGGACCCACAGGAGATGTTCTTGAGTCGATATATGTCGATCTGAGTACAGCTAGGCCACGTATATACAGCATGGGGGTAGCTGTGATACCAGCCAGCTTAAACCCCCGGCTAAATAGGACCTACAGGCGATGTTCTTGAGTCGATATATGTCGATCTGAGCACAGCTGGGCCCCGTATATACAGCATGGGGGTAGCTCTAATACCAGCCAGATGCAACCCACCGCGATATAGGACCTACAGGCGATGTTCTTGAGTGGATAAATGTCGACCTGAGCACAGCTGGGCGCCGTATATACAGCATGGGGGTAGCTCTGATACCAGCCAGATGCAACCCACGGCCATATAGGACCTACAGGCGATGTTCTTGAGTCGATATATGTCGATCTGAGTACAGCTAGGCCACGTATATACAGCATGGGGGTAGCTGTGATACCAGCCAGCTTAAACCCCCGGCTAAATAGGACCTACAGGCGATGTTCTTGAGTCGATATATGTCGATCTGAGCACAGCTGGGCCCCGTATATACAGCATGGGGGTAGCTCTAATACCAGCCAGATGCAACCCACCGCGATATAGGACCTACAGGCGATGTTCTTGAGTGGATAAATGTCGACCTGAGCACAGCTGGGCGCCGTATATACAGCATTGGGGTAGCTCTGATACCAGCCAGATGCAACCCACGGCCATATAGGACCTACAGGCGATGTTCTTGAGTCGATATATGTCGATCTGAGTACAGCTGGGCCACGTATATACAGCATGGGGGTAGCTGTGATACCAGCCAGCTTAAACCCCCGGCTAAATAGGACGTACAGGCGATGTTCTTGAGTCGATATATGTCGATCTGAGCACAGCTTGGCCCCGTATATACAGCATGGGGGTAGCTCTGATACCAGCCAGATGCAACCCACGGCCATATAGGACCTACAGGCGATGTTCTTGAGTGGATATATGTCGATCTGAGCATAGCTGGGCGCCGTATATACAGCATGGGGTTAGATCTGATACCAGCCAGATGCAACCCACGGCCATATAGGACCTTGAGTCGATATATGTCGATCTGAGCACAGCTGGGCCACGTATATACAGCATGGGGGTAGCTGTGATACCAGCCAGCTGCAACACACGGCTATATAGGACCTACAGGCGATGTTCTTGAGTCGATATATGTCGATCTGAGCACAGCTGGGCCCCGTATATACAGCGTGGGGGTAGCTCTGATACTAGCCAGATGCAACCCACGGCCATATAGGACCTACAGGCGATTGTCTTGAGTGGATATATGTCGATCTGAGCTCAGCTGGGCGCCGTATATACAGCATGGGGGTAGCTCTGATACCAGCCAGATGCAACCCACGGCCATATAGGACCTACAGGCGATGTTCTTGAGTCGATATATGTCGATCTGAGCACAGCTGGGCCCCGTATATACAGCATGGGGGTAGCTCTGATACCAGCCACATGCAACCCACGGCCATATAGGACCTACAGGCGATGTTCTTGAGTCGATATATGTCGATCTGAGCACAGCTGGGCCCCGTATATACAGCATGGGGGTAGCTCTGATACCAGCCACATGCAACCCACGGCCATATAGGACCTACAGGCGATGTTCTTGAGTGGATATATGTCGATCTGAGCACAGCAGGGCGCCGTATATACAGCATGGGGGTAGCTCTAATACCAGCCAGATGCAACCCACGGCCATATAGGACCTACAGGCGATGTTCTTGAGTCGATATATGTTAATCTGAGCACAGCTGGGCCACGTATATACAGCATGGGGGTAGCTGTGATACCAGCCAGCTGCAACCCACAGCTATATAGGACCTACAGGCGATGTTCTTGAGTCGATATAAGTCGATCTGAGCACAGCTGGGCCCCGTATATACAGCATGGGGGTAGCTCTGATATCAGCCAGATGCAACCCACGGCCATATAGCACCTACAGGCGATGTTCTTGAGTGGATATATGTCGATCTGAGCACAGCTGGCCGCCGTATATACAGCATGGGGGGTAGCTGTGATACCAGCCAGCTGCAACCCACGGCTATATAGGACCTACAGGCGATGTTCTTGAGTCGATATATGTCGATCTGAGCACAGCTGGGCCCCGTATATACAGCATGGGGGTAGCTCTGATACCAGCCAGATGCAACCCACGGCCATATAGGACCTACAGGCGATGTTCTTGAGTGGATATATGTCGATCTGAGCACAGCTGGGCGCCGTATATACAGCATGGGGGTAGCTCTGACACCAGCCAGATGCAACCCACGGCCATATAGAACCTACAGGCGATGTTCTTGAGTCGATATATGTCGATCTGAGCACAGCTGGGCCACGTATATACAGCATTGGGGTAGCTGTGATACCAGCCAGCTGCAACCCACGGCTATATAGGACCTACAGGCGATGTTCTTGAGTCGATATATGTCGATCTGAGCACAGCTGGGCCGCGTATATACAGCATGGGGGTAGCTCTGATACCAGCCAGATGCAACCCACGGCCAAGACCTACAGGCGATGTTCTTGAGTGGATATATGTGGATCTGACCACAACTGGGCGCCGTATATACAGCATGGGGGTAGCTCTGATACCAGCCAGATGCAACCCACGGCCATATAGGACCCAAAGGCGATGTTCTTGAGTGGATATATGTCGATCTGAGCACAGCTGGGCGCCGTATATACAGCATGGGGGTAGCTCTGATACAAGCCAGATGCAACCCACGGCTATATAGGACCTACAGGCGATGTTCTTTAGTCGATGTGAGCACAGCTGGGCCCCGTATATACAGCATGGGGGTAGCTCTGATACCAGCCAGATGCAACCCACGGCCATATAGGACCTACAGGCGATGTTCTTGAGTCGATATATGTCGATCTGAGAACAGATAGGCCACGTATATACAGCATGGGGGTAGCTGTGATACCAGCCAGCTAAAACCCCCGGCTATATAGAACCTACAGACGATGTTCTTGAGTCGATATATGTCGATCTGAGTACAGCTGGGCCCCGTATATACAGCATGGGGCTATCTCTGATACCAGCCAGGTGCAACCCACGGCCATATAGGACCTACAGGCGATGTTCTTGAGTGGATATATGTCGATCTGAGCACAGGTGGGCGCCTTATATACAGCATGGGGGTAGCTCTGATACCAGCCAGATGCAACCCACGGCCATATAGGACCTACAGGCGATGTTATTGAGTGGATATATGTCGATCTGAGCATAGCTGGGCGCCGTATATACAGCATGGGGTCAGATCTGATACCAGCCAGATGCAACCCACGGCCATATAGGACCTTGAGTCGATATATGTCGATCTGAGCACAGCTGGGCCCCGTATATACAGCATGGGGGTAGCTCTGATACCAGCCACATGCAACCCACGGCCATATAGGACCTACAGGCGATGTTCTTGAGTGGATAAATGTCGACCTGAGCACAGCTGGGCGCCGTATATACAGCATGGGGGTAGCTCTGATACCAGCCAGATGCAACCCACGGCAATATAGGACCTACAGGCAATGTTCTTGAGTCGATATATGTCGATCTGAGCACAGCTGGGCCCCGTATATACAGCATGGGGGTAGCTCTGATACCAGCCACATGCAACCCACGGCCATATAGAACCTACAGGCGATGTTCTTGAGTCGATATATGTCGATCTGAGCACTGCTGGGCCACGTATATACAGCATTGGGGTAGCTGTGATACCAGCCAGCTGCAACCCACGGCTATATAGGACCTACAGGCGATGTTCTTGAGTCGATATATGTCGATCTGAGCACAGCTGGGCCGCGTATATACAGCATGGGGGTAGCTCTGATACCAGCCAGATGCAACCCACGGCCATATAAGACCTACAGGCGATGTTCTTGAGTGGATATATGTGGATCTGACCATAACTGGGCACCGTATATACAGCTTGGGGGGTAGCTCTGATACCAGCCAGATGCAACCCACGGCCATATAGGACCCAAAGGCGATGTTCTTGAGTGGATATATGTCGATCTGAGCACAGCTGGGCGCCGTATATACAGCATGGGGGTAGCTCTGATACAAGCCAGATGCAACCCACGGCTATATAGGACCTACAGGCGATGTTCTTGAGTCGATCTGAGCACAGCTGGGCCCCGTATATACAGCATGGGGGTAGCTCTGATACCAGCCAGATGCAACCCACGGCCATATAGGACCTACAGGCGATGTTCTTGAGTCGATATATGTCGATCTGAGAACAGATAGGCCACGTATATACAGCATGGGGGTAGCTGTGATACCAGCCAGCTAAAACCCCCGGCTATATAGAACCTACAGACGATGTTCTTGAGTCGATATATGTCGATCTGAGTACAGCTGGGCCCCGTATATACAGCATGGGGCTATCTCTGATACCAGCCAGGTGCAACCCACGGCCATATAGGACCTACAGGCGATGTTCTTGAGTGGATATATGTCGATCTGAGCACAGGTGGGCGCCTTATATACAGCATGGGGGTAGCTCTGATACCAGCCAGATGCAACCCACGGCCATATAGGACCTACAGGCGATGTTCATGAATCGATATATGTCGATCTGAGCACAGCTGGGCCACGTATATACAGCATGGGGGTAACTGTGATACCAGCCAGCTGCAACCCACGGCTATATAGGACCTACAGGCGATGTTCTTGATTCGATATATGTCGATCTGAGCACAGCTGGGCCCCGTATATACAGCATGGGGGTAGCTCTGATTCCAGCCAGATGCAACCCACGGCCATATAAGGCCTACAGGCGATGTTCTTGAGTGGATATATGTCGATCTGAGCACAGCTGGGCGCCGTATATACAGCATGGGGGTAGCTCTGATACCAGCCAGATGCAACCCACGGCCATATAGGACCTACAGGCGATGTTCTTGAATCTATATATGTCGATCTGAGCACAGCTGGGCCACGTATATACAGCATGGGGGTAGCTCTGATACCAGCCAGATGCAACCCACGGCCATATAGGACCTACAGGCGATGTTCTTGAATCGATATATGTCGATCTGAGCACAGCTGGGCCCCGTATATACAGCATGGGGGTAGCTCTGATACCAGCCAGATGCAACCCACGGCCATATAGGACCTACAGGCGATGTTCTTGAGTCGATATATGACCTACAGGCGATGTTCTTGCGTCGATATATGTCGATCTGAGCACAGCTGGGCCACGTATCTACAGCATGGGGGTAGCTGTGATACCAGCCAGCTGCAACCCACGGCTATATAAGACCTACAGGCGATGTTCTTGATTCGATATATGTCGATCTGAGCACAGCTGGGCCCCGTATATACAGCATGGGGGTAGCTCTGATACCAGCCAGATGCAACCCACGGCCATATAGGACCTACAGGCGATGTTCTTGAGTCGATATATGACCTACAGGCGATGTTCTTGCGTCGATATATGTCGATCTGAGCACAGCTGGGCCACGTATATACAGCGTGGGGGTAGCTGTGATACCAGCCAGCTGCAACCCAAGGCTATATAGGACCTACAGGCGATGATCTTGAGTCGATATATGTCGATCTGAGAACAGATGGGCCCCGTATATACAGCATGGGGGTAGCTCTGATACCAGCCAGATGCAACCCACGGCGATATAGAACCTACAGGCGATGTTCTTGAGTGGATATATGTCGATCTGAGCACAGCTGGGCGCCGTATATACAGCATGGGGGTAGCTATGATACCAGCCAGATGAAACCCACGGCCATATAGGACCTACAGGCGATGTTCTTGAGTCGATATATGTCGATCTGATCACAGCTGGGCCACGTATATATAGCATGAGGGTAGCTGTGATACCAGCCAGCTGCAACCCACGGCTTTATAGGACCTACAGGCGATGTTCTTGAGTGGATATATGTCTAGCTGAGCAAAGCCTGGCGCCGTATATACAGCATGGGGGTAGCTCTGATACCAGCCAGATGCAACCCACGGCCATATAGGATCTACAGGCGATGTTCTTGAATCGATATATGTCGATCTGAGCACAGCTGGGCCACGTATATACAGCATGGGGGTAGCTGTGATACCAGCCAGCTGCAACCCACGGCTATATAGGACCTACAGGCGATGTTCTTGAGTCGATATATGTCGATCTGAGCACAGCTGGGCCCCGTATATACATCATGGGGGTAGCTCTGATACCAGCCAGATGCAACCCACGGCTATATAGGACCTACAGGCGATGTTCTTGAGTGGATATATGTCGATCTGAGCACAGCTGGGCGCCGTATATACAGCATGGGGGTAGCTCTGATACCAGCCAGATGCAACCCACGGCCATATAGGACCTACAGGCGATGTTCTTGAGTCGATATATGTCGATCTGAGCACAGCTGGGCCACGTATATACAGCATGAGGGTAGCTGTGATACCAGCCAGCTGCAACCCAGGGCTATATAGGACCTACAGGCGATGTTCTTGAGTCGATATATGTCGATCTGAGCACAGCTGGGCCACGTATATACAGCATGGGGTTAGCTGTGATACCAACCAGCTGAAACCCACGGCTATATAGGACCTACAGGCGATGTTCTTGAGTCGATATATGTCGATCTGAGTACAGTTGGGCCACGTATATACAGCATGGGGTTAGCTGTGATACCAACCAGCTGCAACCCACGGCTATATAGGACCTACAGGCGATGTTCTTGAGTCGATATATGTCGATCTGAGCACAACTTGGCCCCGTATATACAGCATGGGGGTAGCTCTGATCCCAGCCAGATGCAACCCACGGCCATATAGGACCTACAGGCAATGTTCTTGAGTCGATATATGTCGATCTGAGCACAGCTGGGCCACGTATATACAGCATGGGGGTAGCTGTGATACCAGCCAGCTGCAACCCACGGCTATATAGGACCTACAGGCGATGTTCTTGAGTCGATATATGTCGATCTGAGCACAGCTGGGCCCCGTATATACAGCATGGGGGTAGCTCTGATACCAGCCAGATGCAACCCATGGCCATATAGGACCTACAGGCGATGTTCTTGAGTCGATATATGTCGATCTGAGCACAGCTGGGCCCCGTATATATGGCATGTGGGTGGCTCTGAAATCAGCCAGATGCAACCCACGGCCATATAGGACCTAGAGGCGATGTTCTTGAGTCGAGATATGTCGATCTGAGCTCCGCTATGCCCTGTATATGCAGCATGTGGGTGGCTCTGATACCAGCCAGATGCAACCCACGGCCATATAGGACCTACAGGCGATGTTCTTGAGTCGATATATGTCGATCTGAGCACAACTGGTCCTCCTATATACAGCATGGGGGTTGCTCTGATATCAGTCAGATGCAACCCACGGACATATAGGAACTACAGGCGATATTCTTGAGTCGATATATGTCGATCTGAGCTCCGGTATGCCCTGTATATGAAGCATGTGGGTGGCTCCGAAACCAGCCAGATGCAACCCACAGCCATATAGGACCCACAGGCGATTTTCTTAAGTCGATATATGTCGATCTGAGCAAAGCTGGGCCCCGTATATACGGTATGTGGGTGGCTCTGATACCAGCCAGATGCAACCCACGGCCATATAGGACCTACAGGCGATGTTCTTGAGTCGATATATGTCGATCTGAGCACAGCTGGGCTACGTATATATAGCATGAGGGTAGCTGTGCTACCAGCCAGCTGCAACCCACGGCTTTATAGGACATACAGGCGATGTTCTTGAGTAGATATATGTCGATCTGAGCACAGCTGGGCGCCGTATATACAGCATGGGGCAGCTCTGATACCAGCCAGATGCAACCCACGGCCATATAGGACCTACAGGCGATGTTCTTGATTCGATATATGTCGATCTGAGCACAGCTGGGCCCCGTATATACAGCATGGGGGTAGCTCTGATACCAGCCAGATGCAACCCACGGCCATATAGGATCTACAGGCGATGTTCTTGAATCGATATATGTCGATCTGAGCACAGCTGGGCCACATATATACAGCATGGGGGTAGCTGTGATACCAGCCAGCGGCTACCCACGGCTATATAAGACCTACAGGCGATGTTCTTGATTCGATATATGTCGATCTGAGCACAGCTGGGCCCCGTATATACAGCATGGGGGAAGCTCTGATACCAGCCAGATGCAACCCACGGCCATATAGGACCTACAGGCGATGTTCTTGTGTGGATATATGTCGATCTGAGCATAGCTGGGTGCCATATATACAGCATGGGGGTAGCTCTGATACCAGCCAGATGAAACCCACGGCCATATAGGACCTACAGGCGATGTTCTTGAGTCGATATATGTCGATCTGAGCACAGCTGGGCCACGTATATACAGCATGGGTGTAGCTGTGATACCAGCCAGCTGCAACCCACGGCTATATAGGACCTACAGGCGATGTTCTTAGGGTCGATATATGTTGATCTGAGCACAGCTGGGCCCCGTATATACAGCATGGAGGTAGCTCTGATATCAGACAGATGCAACCCACGGCCAAATAGGACCTACAGGCGATGTTCTTGAGTGGATATATGTCGATCTGAGCACAGCTGGGCGCCGTATATACAGCATGGGGGTAGCTCTGATACCAGCCAGATGCAACCCACGGCCATACAGGACCTACAGGCGATGTTCTTGAGTCGATATATGTTGATCTGAGCACAGCTGGGCCCCGTATATACAGCATGGGGGTAGCTCTGATACCAGACAGATGCAACCCACGGCCAAATAGGACCTACAGGCGATGTTCTTGAGTGGATATATGTCGATCTGAGCACAGCTGGGCGCCGTATATACAGCATGGGGGTAGCTGTGATACCAGCCAGCTGCAACCCACGGCTATATAGGACCTACAGGCGATGTTCTTGAGTCGATCTGAGCACAGCTGGGCCCTGTATATACAGCATGGGGGGTAGCTCTGATACCAGCCAGATGCAACCCACGGCCATATAGGACCTACAGGCGATGTTCTTGAGTGGATATATATCGATCTGAGCACAGCTGGGCGCCGTATATACAGCATGGAGGTAGCTCTGATACCATTCAGATGCAACCCACGGCCATATAGGACCTACAGGCGATGTTCTTGAGTCGATATATGTTGATCTGAGCACAGCTGGGCCCCGTATATACAGCATGGGGGTAGCTCTGATACCAGACAGATGCAACCCACGGCCAAATAGGACCTACAGGCGATGTTCTTGAGTGGATATATGTCGATCTGAGCACAGCTGGGCGCCGTATATACAGCATTGGGGTAGCTCTGATACCAGACAGATGCAACCCACGGCCAAATAGGACCTACAGGCGATGTTCTTGAGTGGATATATGTCGATCTGAGCACAGCTGGGCGCCGTATATACAGCATGGGGGTAGCTCTGATACCAGCCAGATGCAACCCACGGCCATACAGGACCTACAGGCGATGTTCTTGAGTCGATATATGTTGATCTGAGCACAGCTGGGCCCCGTATATACAGCATGGGGGTAGCTCTGATACCAGACAGATGCAACCCACGGCCAAATAGGACCTACAGGCGATGTTCTTGAGTCGATATATGTCGATCTGAGCACAGCTGGGCCCCGTATATACAGCATGGGGGTAGCTCTGATACCAGCCAGATGCAACCCACGGCCATATAGGACCTACAGGCGATTTTCTTGAGTGGATATATGTCGATCTGAGCACAGCTGGGTGCCGTATATACAGCATGGGGTTAGCTCTGATACCAGCCAGATGCAACCCACGGCCATATAGGACCTACAGGCGATGTTCTTGAGTCGATATATGTCGATCTGAGCACAGCTGGGCCACGTATATACAGCATGGGGGTAGCTGTGATACCAGCCAGCTGCAACCCACGGCTATATAGGACCTACAGGCGATGTTCTTGAGTCGATATATGTCGATCTGAGCACAGCTGGCCCCGTATATACAGCATGGGGGTAGCTCTGATACCAGCCAGATGCAACCCACGGCCATATAGGACCTACAGGCGATGTTCTTGAGTGGATATATGTCGATCTGAGCACAGCTGGGCGCCGTATGTACAGCATGGGGGTAGCTCTGATACCAGCCAGATGCAACCCACGGCCATATAGGACCTACAGGCGATGTTCTTGAGTCGATATATGTCGATCTGAGAACAGATAGGCCACGTATATACAGCATGAGGGTAGCTGTGATACCAGCCAGCTAAAACCCCCGGCTATATAGGACCTACAGACAATGTTCTTGAGTCGATATATGTCGATCTGAGTACAGCTGGGCCCCGTATATACAGCATGGGGGTATCTCTGATACCAGCCAGGTGCAACCCACGGCCATATAGGACCTATAGGCGATGTTCTTGAGTGGATATATGTCGATCTAGGCACAGGTGGGCGCCGTATATACAGCATGGGGGTGGCTCTGGTACCAGCCAGATGCAACCCACGGCCATATAGGACCTACAGGCGATGTTCTTGAATCGATATATGTCGATCTGAGCACAGCTGGGCCCCGTATATACAGCATGGGGGTAGCTCTGATTCCATCCAGATGCAACCCACGGCCATATAAGACCTACAGGCGATGTTCTTGAGTGGATATATGTCGATCTGAGCACAGCTGGGCGCCGTATATACAGCATGGGGGTAGCTCTGATACCAGCCAGATGCAACCCACGGCCATATAGGACCTACAGGCGATGTTCTTGAATCGATATATGTCGATCTGAGCACAGCTGGGCCACGTATATACAGCATGGGGGTAGCTCTGATACCAGCCAGATGCAACCCACGGCCATATAGGACCTACAGGCGATGTTCTTGAATCGATATATGTCGATCTGAGCACAGCTGGGCCACGTATATACAGCATGGGGGTAGCTCTGATACCAGCCAGCTGCAACCCACGGCTATATAAGACCTACAGGCGATGTTCTTGATTCGATATATGTCGATCTGAGCACAGCTGGGCCCCGTATATACAACATGGTGGTAGCTCTGATACCAGCCAGATGCAACCCACGGCCATATAGGACTTACAGGCGATGTTCTTGAGTGGATATATGTCGATCTGAGCACAGCTGGGCGCCGTATATACAGCATGGGGTTAGCTCTGACACCAGCCAGATGCAACCTACTGCCATATAGGACCTACAGGCGATGTTCTTGAGTCGATATATGTCGATCTGAGCACAGCTGGGCCACGTATATACAGCATGGGGGTAGCTGTGATACCAGCCAGCTGCAACCCACGGCTATATAGGACCCACAGGAGATGTTCTTGAGTCGATATATGTCGATCTGAGCACAGCTGGGCCCCGTATATACAGCATGGGGGTAGCTCTAATACCAGCCAGATGCAACCCACCGCCATATAGGACCTACAGGCGATGTTCTTGAGTGGATAAATGTCGACCTGAGCACAGCTGGGCGCCGTATATACAGCATGGGGGTAGCTCTGATACCAGCCAGATGCAACCCACGGCCATATAGGACCTACAGGCGATGTTCTTGAGTCGATATATGTCGATCTGAGTACAGCTAGGCCACGTATATACAGCATGGGGGTAGCTGTGATACCAGCCAGCTTAAACCCCCGGCTAAATAGGACCTACAGGCGATGTTCTTGAGTCGATATATGTCGATCTGAGCACAGCTGGGCCCCGTATATACAGCATGGGGGTAGCTCTAATACCAGCCAGATGCAACCCACCGCGATATAGGACCTACAGGCGATGTTCTTGAGTGGATAAATGTCGACCTGAGCACAGCTGGGCGCCGTATATACAGCATGGGGGTAGCTCTGATACCAGCCAGATGCAACCCACGGCCATATAGGACCTACAGGCGATGTTCTTGAGTCGATATATGTCGATCTGAGTACAGCTGGGCCACGTATATACAGCATGGGGGTAGCTGTGATACCAGCCAGCTTAAACCCCCGGCTAAATAGGACGTACAGGCGATGTTCTTGAGTCGATATATGTCGATCTGAGCACAGCTGGGCCCCGTATATACAGCATGGGGGTAGCTCTGATACCAGCCAGATGCAACCCACGGCCATATAGGACCTACAGGCGATGTTCTTGAGTGGATATATGTCGATCTGAGCACAGCTGGGCGCCGTATATACAGCATGGGGTTAGATCTGATACCAGCCAGATGCAACCCACGGCCATATAGGACCTTGAGTCGATATATGTCGATCTGAGCACAGCTGGGCCACGTATATACAGCATGGGGGTAGCTGTGATACCAGCCAGCTGCAACACACGGCTATATAGGACCTACAGGCGATGTTCTTGAGTCGATATATGTCGATCTGAGCACAGCTGGGCCCCGTATATACAGCGTGGGGGTAGCTCTGATACCAGCCAGATGCAACCCACGGCCATATAGGACCTACAGGCGATTGTCTTGAGTGGATATATGTCGATCTGAGCTCAGCTGGGCGCCGTATATACAGCATCGGGGTAGCTCTGATACCAGCCAGATGCAACCCACGGCCATATAGGACCTACAGGCGATGTTCTTGAGTCGATATATGTCGATCTGAGCACAGCTGGGCCCCGTATATACAGCATGGGGGTAGCTCTGATACCAGCCACATGCAACCCACGGCCATATAGGACCTACAGGCGATGTTCTTGAGTCGATATATGTCGATCTGAGCACAGCTGGGCCCCGTATATACAGCATGGGGGTAGCTCTGATACCAGCCACATGCAACCCACGGCCATATAGGACCTACAGGCGATGTTCTTGAGTGGATATATGTCGATCTGAGCACAGCAGGGCGCCGTATATACAGCATGGGGGTAGCTCTAATACCAGCCAGATGCAACCCACGGCCATATAGGACCTACAGGCGATGTTCTTGAGTGGATATATGTCGATCTGAGCACAGCTGGGCGCCGTATATACAGCATGGGGGTAGCTCTGACACCAGCCAGATGCAACCCACGGCCATATAGAACCTACAGGCGATGTTCTTGAGTCGATATATGTCGATCTGAGCACAGCTGGGCCACGTATATACAGCATTGGGGTAGCTGTGATACCAGCCAGCTGCAACCCACGGCTATATAGGACCTACAGGCGATGTTCTTGAGTCGATATATGTCGACCTGAGCACAGATGGGCCCCGTATATACAGCATGGGGGTAGCTCTGATACCAGCCAGATGCAACCCACGGCCATATAGGACCTACAGGCGATGTTCTTGAGTGGATATATGTCGAACTGAGCACAGCTGGGCAACGTATATACAGCATGGGGGTAGCTCTGATACCAGCCAGGTGCAACCCACGGCCATATAGGACCTACAGGCGATGTTCTTGAGTCGATATATGTCGATCTGAGCACAGCTGGGCCACGTATATACAGCATGGGGGTAGCTGTGATACCAGCCTGCTGCAACCCACGGCTATATAGGACCTACAGGCGATGTTCTTGAGTCGATATATGTCGATCTGAGCACAGCTGGGCGCCGTATATACAGCATGGGGCAGCTCTGATACCAGCCAGATGCAACCCACGGCCATATAGGACCTACAGGCGATGTTCTTGAATCGATATATGTCGAACTGAGCACAGCTGGGCCACGTATATACAGCATGGGGGTAGCTGTGATACCAGCCAGCTGCAACCCACGGCTATATAGGACCTACAGGCGATGTTCTTGAGTCGATATATGTCGACCTGAGCACAGATGGGCCCCGTATATACAGCATGGGGGTAGCTCTGATACCAGCCAGATGCAACCCACGGCCATATAGGACCTACAGGCGATGTTCTTGAGTGGATATATGTCGATCTGAGCACAGCTGGGCAACGTATATACAGCATGGGGGTAGCTCTGATACCAGCCAGGTGCAACCCACGGCCATATAGGACCTACAGGCGATGTTCTTGAGTCGATATATGTCGATCTGAGCACAGCTGGGCCACGTGTATACAGCATGGGGGTAGCTGTGATACCAGCCTGCTGCAACCCACGGCTATATAGGACCTACAGGCGATGTTCTTGAGTCGATATATGTCGATCTGAGCACAGCTGGGCCACGTATATACAGCATGGGGTTAGCTGTGATACCAGCCAGCTGCAACCCACGGCTAAATAGGACCTACAGGCGATGTTCTTGAGTCGATATATGTCGATCTGACCACAACTTGGCCCCGTATATACAGCATGGGGGTAGCTCTGATCCCAGCCAGATGCAACCCACGGCCATATAGGACCGACAGGCGATGTTCTTGAGTGGATATATGTCGATCTGAGCACAGCTGGGCAACGTATATACACCATGGGTGTAGCTCTGATACCAGCTAGATGCAACCCACGGCCATATAGGAGCTACAGGCGATGTTGTTGAGTCGATATATGTCGATCTGAGCACAGCTCGGCCACGTATATACAGCATGGGTGTAGCTGTGATACCAGCCAGCTGCAACCCACGGCTATATAGGACCTACAGGCGATGTTCTTGAGTCGATATATGTCGATCTGAGCACAGCTGGGCCCCGTATATACAGCATGGGGGTAGCTCTGATAACAGCCAGATGCAACCCACGGCCATATAGGACCTACATTCGATGTTCTTGAGTGGATATGTGTCGATCTGAGCACAGCTGGGCGCCGTATATACAGCATGGGGGTAGCACTGATACCAGCCAGATACAACCCACGACCATATAGGACCTACAGGCGAAGTTCTTAAGTCGAAATATGTCGATCTGAGAACAGCTGGGCCCCGTATATACAGCATGGGGGTAGCTGTGGTACCAGCCAGATGCAACCCACGGCCATATAGGACCTACAGGCGATGTTCTTGAGTCGATATATGTCGAACTGTGCACAGCTGGGCGCCGTATATACAGCATGGGGGTAGCTCTGATACTAGCCAGATGCAACCCACGGCCATATATTACCTACAGACGATGTTCTTGAGTCGATATATGTCGATCTGAGCACAGGTGGGCCACGTATATACAGTATGGGGGTAGCTGTGATACCAGCCAACTGCAACCCACGGCTATATAGGACCTACAGGCGATGTTATTGAGTCGATATATGTCGATCTGCGCACAGCTGGGCCCCGTATATACAGCATGGGGGTTGCTCTGATACCAGCCAGATGCAACCCACGGCCATATAGGACCTACAGGCGATGTTCTTGAGTGGATATATATCGATCTGAGCACAGCTGGGCGTTGTATATACAGCATGGGGGTAGCTCTGATACCAACCAGATGAAACCCACGGCCATATTGGACCTACAGGCGATGTTCTTGAGTCGATATATGTCGATCTGAGCACAGCTGGGCCACGCATATACAGCGTGGGGGTAGCTGTGATACCAGCCAGCTGCAACCCACGGCTATATAAGACCTACAGGCGATGTTCTTGAGTCGATATATGTCGATCTGAGCACAGCTGGGCCCCGTATATACAGCTTGGGGGTTGCTCTGATACCAGCCAGATGCAACCCACGGCCATATAGGACCTACAGGCGATTTTCTTGAGTGGATATATGTCGATCTGAGCACAGCTGGGTGCCGTATATACAGCATACCCCCATGCTATATATACGGCTCTGATACCAGCCAGATGCAACCCACGGCTATATAGGACCTACAGGCGATGTTCTTGAGTCGATATATGTCGATCTGAGCACAGCTGGGCCCCGTATATACAGCATGGGGGTAGCTCTGATAACAGCCAGATGCAACCCACGGCCATATAGGACCTACATTCGATGTTCTTGAGTGGATATGTGTCGATCTGAGCACAGCTGGGCGCCGTATATACAGCATGGGGGTAGCACTGATACCAGCCAGATACAACCCACGGCCATATAGGACCTACAGGCGAAGTTCTTAAGTCGAAATATGTCGATCTGAGAACAGCTGGGCCCCGTATATACAGCATGGGGGTAGCTGTGGTACCAGCCAGATGCAACCCACGGCCATATAGGACCTACAGGCGAAGTTCTTGAGTCGATATAAGTCGATCTGAGCACAGCTGGGCCCCGTATATACAGCATGGGGGTATCTCTGATACCAGCCAGATGCAACCCACGGCCATATAGGACCTACAGGCTTAGTGGATATATGTCGATCTGAGCACAGCTGGGCGCCGTATATACAGCAAGGGGGTAGCTCTGATACCAACCAGATGAAACCCTCGGCCATATAGGACCTACAGGCGATGTTCTTGAGTCGATATATGTCGATCTGAGCACAGCTGGGCCACGTATATACAGCATGGGGGTAGCTGTGATACCAGCCAGCTGCAACCCACGGCTATATAAGACCTACAGGCGATGTTCTTGAGTCGATATATGTCGATCTGAGCACAGCTGGGCCCCGTATATACAGCATGGGGGTAGCTCTGATACCAGCCAGATGCAACCCACGGCCATATAGGACCTACAGGCGATGTTCTTGAGTGGATATATGTCGATCTGAGCACAGCTGGGCGCCGTATATACAGCATAGGGGTTAGCTGTGATACCAACCAGCTGCAACCCACGGCTATATAGGACCTACAGGCGATGTTCTTGAGTCGATATATGTCGATCTGAGCACAGCTGGGCCACGTATATACAGCATGGGGTTAGCTGTAATACCAACCAGCTGCAACCCACGGCTATATAGGACCTACAGGCGATGTTCTTGAGTCGATATATGTCGATCTGAGCACAACTTGGCCCCGTATATACAGCATGGGGGTAGCCCTGATCCCAGCCAGATGCAACCCACGGCCATATAGGACCGACAAGCGATGTTCTTGAGTGGATATATGTCGATCTGAGCACAGCTGGGCACCGTATATACAGCATGGGGGTAGCTGTGATACCAGTCAGCTGCAACCCACGGCTATATAGGACCTACAGGCGGTGTTCATGAGTCGATATATGTCGATCTGAGCACAGCTGGGCCCCGTATATACGGCATGAGGGTGGCTCTGATATCAGCCATATGCAACCCACGGCTATATAGGACCTAGAGGTGATGTTCTTGAGTCGAGATATGTCGATCTGAACTCCGCTATGCCTTGTATATGCAGCATGTGGGTGGCTCTGATACCAGCCAGATGCAACCCACGGCCATATAGGACCTACAGGCGATGTTCTTGAGTCGATATATGTCGATCTGAGCACAACTGGGCCTCGTATATACGGCATGTGGGTGGCTCTGATACCAGCCAGATGCAACCCACCGCCATATAGGACCTACAGGCGATGTTCTTGAGTCGAGATATGTCGATCTGAGCTCCGCTATGCCCTGTATATGCAGCATGTGGGTGGCTCTGATACAAGCCAGATGCAACCCACGGCCATATAGGACCTACAGGCGATGTTCTTGAGTCGATATATGTCGATCTGAGCACAGCTGGGCCCCGTATATACGGCATGTGGGTGGCTCTGATATCAGCCAGATGCAACCCACGGCCATATAGGCCCTACAGGCGATGTTCTTGAGTCGATATATGTCGATCTGAGCACAGCTGGGCCACGTATATACAGCATGGGGGTAGCTGTGATACCAGCCAGCTGCAACCCACGGCTATATAGGACCTAGAGGCGATGTTTTTGAGTCGATATATGTCGATCTGAGCAGAGCTGGGCCCCGTATATACAGCATGGGGGACGCTCTGATACCAGCCAGATGCAACCCACGGCCATATAGGACCTACAGGCGATGTTCTTGAGTCGATATATGTCGATCTGAGCACAGCTGGGCCACGTATATACAGCATGGGGGTAGCTGTGATACCAGCCAGCTGCAACCCACGGCTATATAGGACCTACAGGCGATGTTCTTGAGTCGATATATGTCGATCTGAGCACAGCTGGGCCCCGTATATACAGCATGGGGGTAGCTCTGATACCAGCCAGATGCAACCCACGGCCATATAGGACCTACAGGCGATGTTCTTGAGTGGATATATGTCGATCTGAGCACAGCTGGGCGCCGTATATACAGCATACCCCCATGCTGTATATACGGCTCTGATACCAGCCAGATGCAACCCACGGCCATATAGGACCTACAGGCGATGTTCTTGATCGATATGTGTCGACCTGAGCACAGCTGGGCCACGTATATACAGCATGGGGGTAGCTGTGGTACCAGCCAGCTGCAACCCACGGCTATATAGGACCTACAGGCGATGTTCTTGAGTCGATATATGTCGATCGGATCACAGCTGGGCGCCGTATATACAGCATGGGGGTAGCTCTGATAACAGCCAGATGCAACCCACGGCAATATAGGACCTACAGGTGATGTTCTTGAGTCGATATATGTCGATCTGAGCACAGCTAGGCCACGTATATACAGCATGGGGGTAGCTGTGATACCAGCCAGCTGCAACCCAAGGCTATATAGGACCTACAGGCGATGTTCTTGAGTCGATATATGACGATCTGAGCACAGATGGGCCCCGTATATACAGCATAGGGGTTAGCTGTGATACCAACCAGCTGCAACCCACGGCTATATAGGACCTACAGGCGATGTTCTTGAGTCGATATATGTCGATCTGAGCACAGCTGGGCCACGTATATACAGCATGGGGTTAGCTGTAATACCAACCAGCTGCAACCCACGGCTATATAGGACCTACAGGCGATGTTCTTGAGTCAATATATGTCGATCTGAGCACAACTTGGCCCCGTATATACAGCATGGGGGTAGCCCTGATCCCAGCCAGATGCAAACCACGGCCATATAGGACCGACAAGCGATGTTCTTGAGTGGATATATGTCGATCTGAGCACAGCTGGGCACCGTATATACAGCATGGGGGTAGCTGTGATACCAGCCAGCTGCAACCCACGGCTATATAGGACCTACAGGCGGTGTTCATGAGTCGATATATGTCGATCTGAGCACAGCTGGGCCCCGTATATACGGCATGAGGGTGGCTCTGATATCAGCCATATGCAACCCACGGCTATATAGGACCTAGAGGCGATGTTCTTGAGTCGATATATGTGGATCTGAGCACAACTGGGCCTCGTATATACGGCATGTGGGTGGCTCTGATACCAGCCAGATGCAACCCACCGCCATATAGGACCTACAGGCGATGTTCTTGAGTCGAGATATGTCGATCTGAGCTCCGCTATGCCCTGTATATGCAGCATGTGGGTGGCTCTGATACAAGCCAGATGCAACCCACGGCCATATAGGACCTACAGGCGATGTTCTTGAGTCGATATATGTCGATCTGAGCACAGCTGGGCCCCGTATATACGGCATGTGGGTGGCTCTGATATCAGCCAGATGCAACCCACGGCCATATAGGACCTACAGGCGATGTTCTTGAGTCGATATATGTCGATCTGAGCACAGCTGGGCCACGTATATACAGCATGGGGGTAGCTGTGATACCAGCCAGCTGCAACCCACGGCTATATAGGACCTAGAGGCGATGTTTTTGAGTCGATATATGTCGATCTGAGCAGAGCTGGGCCCCGTATATACAGCATGGGGGTAGCTCTGATACCAGCCAGATGCAACCCACGGCCATATAGGACCTACAGGCGATGTTCTTGAGTCGATACATGTCGATCTGAGCACAGCTGGGCCACGTATATACAGCATGGGGGTAGCTGTGATACCAGCCAGCTGCAACCCACGGCTATATATGACCTACAGGCGGTGTTCTTGAGTCGATATATGTCGATCTGAGCACAGCTGGGCCCCGTATATACGGCATGAGGGTGGCTCTGATATCAGCCATATGCAACCCACGGCTATATAGGACCTAGAGGCGATGTTCTTGAGTCGAGATATGTCGATCTGAACTCCGCTATGCCTTGTATATGCAGCATGTGGGTGGCTCTGATACCAGCCAGATGCAACCCACGGCCATATAGGACCTACAGGCGATGTTCTTGAGTTGATATATGTCGATCTGAGCACAACTGGGCCTCGTATATTCGGCATGTGGGTGGCTCTGATACCAGCCAGATGCAACCCACCGCCATATAGGACATACAGGCGATGTTCTTGAGTCGAGATATGTCGATCTGAGCTCCGCTATGCCCTGTATATGCAGCATGTTGGTGGCTCTGATACAAGCCAGATGCAACCCACGGCCATATAGGACCTACAGGCGATGTTCTTGAGTCGATATATGTCGATCTGAGCACAGCTGGGCCCCGTATATACGGCATGTGGGTGGCTCTGATATCAGCCAGATGCAACCCACGGCCATATAGGACCTACAGGCGATTTTCTTGAGTCGATATATGTCGATCTGAGCACAGCTGGGCCACGTATATACAGCATGGGGGTAGCTGTGATACCAGCCAGCTGCAACCCACGGCTATATAGGACCTACATGCGATGTTCTTGAGTCGATATATGTCGATCTGAGCACAGCTGGGCCACGTATATACAGCATGGTGGTAGCTGTGATACTAGCCAGCTGCAACCCACTGCTATATAGGACCTACAGGCGATGTTCTTGAGTCGATATATGTCGATCTGAGCACAGATGGGCCCCGTATATACAGCATGGGGGTAGCTCTGATACCTGCCAGATGCAACCCACGGCGATATAGGACCTACAGGCGATGTTCTTGAGTGGATATATGTCGATCTGAGCACAGCTGGGCCCCGTATATACGGCATGTGGGTGGCTCTGATATCAGCCAGATGCAACCCACGGCCATATAGGACCTACAGGCGATGTTCTTGAGTCGATATATGTCGATCTGAGCACAGCTGGGCCACGTATATACAGCATGGGGGTAGCCGTGATACCAGCCAGCTGCAACCCACGGCTATATAGGACCTACAGGCGGTGTTCTTGAGTCGATATATGTCGATCTGAGCGCAGCTGGGCCCCGTATATATGGCATGAGGGTGGCTCTGATATCAGCCATATGCAACCCACGGCTATATAGGACCTAGAGGCGATGTTCTTGAGTCGAGATATGTCGATCTGAACTCCGCTATGCCCTGTATATGCAGCATGTGGGTGGCTCTGATACCAGCCAGATACAACCCACGGCCATATAGGACCTACAGGCGATGTTCTTGAGTCGATATATGTCGATCTGAGCACAACTGGGCCTCGTATATTCGGCATGTGGGTGGCTCTGATACCAGCCAGATGCAACCCACCGCCATATAGGACCTACAGGCGATGTTCTTGAGTCGAGATATGTCGATCTGAGCTCCGCTATGCCCTGTATATGCAGCATGTGTGTGGCTCTGATACAAGCCAGGTGCAACCCACGGCCATATAGGACCTACAGGCGATGTTCTTGAGTGGATATATGTCGATCTGAGTACAGCTGGGCGCTGTATATACAGCATGGGGGTAGCTCTAATACCAGCCAGATGCAACCCACGGCCATATAGGACCTACAGGCGATGTTCTTGAGTCGATATATGTCGATCTGAGCACAGCTGGGCCACGTATATACAGCATGGGGGTAGCTGTGATACCAGCCAGCTGCAACCCACGGCTATATAGGACTTACATTCGATGTTCTTGAGTCGATATATGTCGATCTGAGCACAGCTGGGCCACGTATATACAGCATGGTGGTAGCTGTGATACTAGCCAGCTGCAACCCACTGCTATATAGGACCTACAGGCGATGTTCTTGAGTCGATATATGTCGATCTGAGCACAGATGGGCCCCGTATATACAGCATGGGGGTAGCTCTGATACCTGCCAGATGCAACCCACGGCGATATAGGACCTACAGGCGATGTTCTTGAGTGGATATATGTCGGTCTGAGCACAGCTGGGCGCCGTATATACAGCATGGGGGTAGCTCTGATACCAGCCAGCTGCAACCTACGGCCATATAGGACCTACAGGCGATGTTCTTGAGTGGATATATGTCGATCTGAGTACAGCTGGGCGCTGTATATACAGCATGGGGGTAGCTCTAATACCAGCCAGATGCAACCCACGGCCATATAGGACCTACAGGCGATGTTCTTGAGTCGATATATGTCGATCTGAGCACAGCTGGGCCACGTATATACAACATGGTGGTAGCTGTGATACTAGCCAGCTGCAACCCACTGCTATATAGGACCTACAGGCGATGTTCTTGAGTCGATATATGTCGATCTGAGCACAGATGGGCCCCGTATATACAGCATGGGGGTAGCTCTGATACCTGCCAGATGCAACCCACGGCGATATAGGACCTACAGGCGATGTTCTTGAGTGGATATATGTCGATCTGAGCACAGCTGGGCGCCGTATATACAGCATGGGGGTAGCTCTGATACCAGCCAGCTGCAACCCACGGCTTTATAGGACCTACATGCGATGTTCTTGAGTGGATATATGTCGAACTGAGCACAGCTGGGCGCCGTATATACAACATGGGGGTAGCTCTGATACCAGCCAGATGCAACCCACGGCCATATAGGACCTACAGGCGATGTTCTTGAATCGATATATGTCGATCTGAGCACAACTTGGCCCCGTATATACAGCATGGGGGTAGCTCTGATCCCAGCCAGATGCAACCCACGGCCATATAGGACCGACAGGCGATGTTCTTGAGTGGATATATGTCGATCTGAGCACAGCTGGGCCCCGTATATACAGCATGGGGGTAGCTCTGATACCAGCCAGATGCAACCTACGGCCATATAGGACCTACAGGCGATGTTCTTGAGTGGATATATGTCGATCTGAGCACAGCTGGGCGCCGTATATACAGCATGGGGGTAGCTCTGATACCATTCAGATGCAACCCACGGCCATATAGGACCTACAGGCGATGTTTTTGAGTCGATATATGTCGATCTGAGCACAGCTGGGCCACGTATATACAGCATGGTGGTAGCTGTGATACCAGCCAGCTGAAACCCACGGCTATATAGGACCTACAGGCGATGTTCTTGAGTCGATATATGTCGAACTGAGCACAGCTGGGCCCCGTATATACAGCATGGGGGTAGCTCTGATACCAGCCAGATTCAACCCACGGCCATATAGGACCTACAGGCGATGTTCTTGAGTGGATATATGTCGATCTGAGCACAGCTGGGCGCCGTATATACAGCATGGGGTTAGCTCTGATACCAGCCAGATGCAACCCACGGCCATATAGGACCTACAGGCGATGTTCTTGAGTGGATATATGTCGATCTGAGCACAGCTGAGCGCCGTAAATACAGCATGGGGGTAGCTCTGATACCAGCCAGATGCAACCCACGGCCATATAAGACCTACAGGCGATGTTCTTGAGTCGATATATGTCGATCTGAGCACAGCTGGGCCACGTATATACAGCATGGGGATAGCTGTGATACCAGCCAGCTGCAACTTACGGCTATATAGGACCTACAGGCGATGTTCTTGAGTCGATCTGAGCACAGCTGGGCCCCGTATATACAGCATGGGGGGTAGCTATGATACCAGCCAGATGCAACCCACGGCCATATAGGACCTACAGGCGATGTTCTTGAGTAAATATATGTCGATCTGAGCACAGGTGGGCGCCGTATATACAGCATGGGGGTAGCTCTGATACCAGCCAGATGCAACCCACGGCCATATAGGACCTACAGGCGATGTTCTTGAATCGATATATGTCGATCTGAGCACAGCTGGGCCACGTATATACAGCATGGGGGTAGCTGTGATACCAGCCAGCTGCAACCCACGGCTATATAAGACCTACAGGCGATATTCTTGATTCGATATATGTCGATCTGAGCACAGCTAGGCCCCGTATATACAGCATGGGGGTAGCTCTGATACCAGCCAGATGCAACCCACGGCCATATAGGACCTACAGGCGATGTTCTTGTGTGAATATATGTCGATCTGAGCACAGCTGGGTGCCATATATACAGCATGGGGGTAGCTCTGATACCAGCCAGATGAAAACACGGCCATATAGGACCTACAGGCGATGTTCTTGAGTCTATATATGTCGATCTGAGCACAGCTGGGCCACGTATATACAGCATGGGTGTAGCTGTGATACCAGCCAGCTGCAACCCACGGCTATATAGGACCTACAGGCGATTTTCTTGAGTCGATATATGTCGATCTGAGCACAGCTGGGCCCCGTATATACAGCATGGGGGTAGCTCTGATACCAGCCAGATGCAACCCACGGCCATATAGGACCTACAGGCGATTTTCTTGAGTCGATATATGTCGATCTGAGTACAGCTGGGCCACGTATATACAGCATGGGGGTAGCTGTGATACCAGCCAGCTGAAACCCCGGCTATATAGGACCTACAGGCGATGTTCTTGAGTCGATATATGTCGATCTGAGCACAGCTGGGCCCCGTATATACAGCATGGGGGTAGCTCTGATACCAGACAGATGCAACCCACGGCCAAATACGACCTACAGGCGATGTTCTTGAGTGGATATATGTCGATCTGAGCACAGCTCGGCGCCGTATATACAGCATGGGGGTAGCTCTGATACCAGCCAGATGCAACCCACAGCCATACAGGACCTACAGGCGATGTTCTTGAGTCGATATATGTCGATCTGAGCACAGCTGGGCCACGTATATACAGCATGGGGGTAGCTGTGATACCACCCAGCTGCAACCCACGGCTATATAGGACATACAGGCGATGTTCTTGAGTTGATCTGAGAACAGCTGGGCCCTGTATATACAGCATGGGGGTAGCTCTGATACAGCCAGATGCAACCCACGGCCATATAGGACCTACAGGCGATGTTCTTGAGTGGATATATGTCGATCTGAGCACAGCTGGGCGTCGTATCTACCGCATGGGGGTAGCTCTGATACCAGCCAGATGCAACCCACGGCCATATAGGACCTACAGGCGATGTTCTTGAGTCGATATATGTCGATCTGAGTACAGCTGGGCCACGTATATACAGCATGGGGGTAGCTGTGATACCAGCCAGCTGAAACCCCGGCTATATAGGACCTACAGGCGATGTTCTTGAGTCGATATATGTCGATCTGAGCACAGCTGGGCCCCGTATATACAGCATGGGGGTAGCTCTGATACCAGCCAGATGCAACCCACGGCCATATAGGACCTACAGGCGATGTTCTTGAGTCGATATATGTCGATCTGAGCATAGCTGGGCCACGTATATACAGCATGGGGGTAGCTGTGATACCAGCCAGCTGCAACCCACGGCTATATAGGACCTACAGGCGATGTTCTTGAGTCGATCTGAGCACAGCTGGGCCCCGTATATACAGCATGGGGGTAGCTCTGATACCAGCCAGATGCAACCCACAGCCGTATAGGACCTACAGGCGATGTTCTTGAGTGGATATATGTCGATCTGAGCACAGCTGGGCGCAGTATATACAGCATGAGGGTAGCTCTGATACCAGCCAGATCCAACCCACGGCCATATAGGACCTACAGGCGATGTTCTTGAGTCGATATATGTCGATCTGAGCACAGCTGGGCCACGTATATACAGCATGGGGGTAGCTGTGATACCAGCCAGCTGCAATCCACGGCTATATAGGACCTACAGGCGATGTTCTTAAGTCGATATATGTCGATCTGAGCACAGCTGGGCCCCGTATATACAGCATGGGGGTAGCTCTGATACCAGCCAGATGCAACCCACGGCCATATAGGACCTACAGACGATGTTCTTGAGTGGATATATGTCGATCTGAGCACAGCTGGACGGCGTATATACAGCATGGGGTTAGCTCTGATACGAGCCAGAAGCAACCTACGGCCATATAGGACCTACAGGCGATGTTCTTGAGTCGATATATGTCGATCTGAGCACAGCTGGGCCACGTATAAACAGCATGGGGGTAGCTGTGATACCAGCCAGCTGCAACCCACGGCTACATAGGACCTACAGGCGATGTTCTTGAGTCGATATATGTCGATCTGATCACAGCTGGGCCCCGTATATACAGCATGGGGGTAGCTCTGATACCAGCCAGATGCAACCCACCGCCATATAGGACCTACAGGCGATGTTCTTGAGTGGATATATGTCGACCTGAGCACAGTTGGGCGCCGTATATACAGCATGGGGGTAGCTCTGATACCAGCCAGATGCAACCCACGGCCATATAGGACCTAGAGGCGATGTTCTTGAGTCGACACATGTCGATCTGAGCACAGCTGGGCCACGTATATACAGCATGGGGGTAGCTGTGATACCAGCCAGCTGCAACCCACGGCTATATAGGACCTACAGGCGATGTTCTTGAGTCGATATATATCGATCTGAGCACAGCTGGGCCCCGTATATACAGCATGGGGGTAGCTCTGATACCAGCCAGATGCAACCCACGGCCATATAGGACCTACAGGCGATGTTCTTGAGTGGATATATGTCGATCTGAGCACAGCTGGGCGCCGTATATACAGCAGGGGGTAGCTCTGATACTAGCCAGATGCAACCCACAGCCATATAGGACCTACAGGCGATGTTCTTGAGTCGATATATGTCGATCTGAGCAGAGCTGGGCCACGTATATACAGCATGGGGGTAGCTGTGATACCAGCCAGCTGCAACCCACGGCTATATAGGCCCTACAGGCGATGTTCTTGATTCGATATATGTCGATCTGAGTACAGCTGGGCCACGTATATACAGCATGGGGGTAGCTGTGATACCAGCCAGCTGCAACCCACGGCTATATAGGACCTACAGGCGATGTTCTTGAGTTGATCTGAGAACAGCTGGGCCCTGTATATACAGCATGGGGGTAGCTCTGATACCAGCCAGATGCAACCCACGGCCATATAGGACCTACAGGCGATGTTCTTGAGTGGATATATGTCGATCTGAGCACAGCTGGGCGTCGTATCTACAGCATTTGGGTAGCTCTGATACCAGCCAGATGCAACCCACGGCCATATAGGACCTACAGGCGATGTTCTTGAGTCGATATAAGTCGATCTGAGTACAGCTGGTCCACGTATATACAGCATGGGGGTAGCTGTGATACCAGCCAGCTGAAACCCCGGCTATATAGGACCTACAGGCGATGTTCTTGAGTCGATATATGTCGATCTGAGCACAGCTGGGCCCCGTATATACAGCATGGGGGTAGCTCTGATACCAGCCAGATGCAACCCACGGCCATATAGGACCTACAGGCGATGTTCTTGAGTCGATATATGTCGATCTGAGCATAGCTGGGCCACGTATATACAGCATGGGGGTAGCTGTGATACCAGCCAGCTGCAACCCACGGCTATATAGGACCTACTGGCGATGTTCTTGAGTCGATCTGAGCACAGCTGGGCCCCGTATATACAGCATGGGGGTAGCTCTGATACCAGCCAGATGCAACCCACAGCCATATAGGACCTACAGGCGATGTTCTTGAGTGGATATATGTCGATCTGAGCACAGCTGGGCGCCGTATATACAGCATGAAGGTAGCTCTGATACCAGCCAGATCCAACCCACGGCCATATAGGACCTACAGGCGATGTTCTTGAGTCGATATATGTCGATCTGAGCACAGCTGGGCCACGTATATACAGCATGGGGGTAGCTGTGATACCAGCCAGCTGCAATCCACGGCTATATAGGACCTACAGGCGATGTTCTTAAGTCGATATATGTCGATCTGAGCACAGCTGGGCCCCGTATATACAGCATGGGGGTAGCTCTGATACCAGCCAGATGCAACCCACGGCCATATAGGACCTACAGGCGATGTTCTTGAGTGGATATATGTCGATCTGAGCACAGCTGGACGGCGTATATACAGCATGGGGTTAGCTCTGATACGAGCCAGAAGCAACCTACGGCCATATAGGACTTACAGGCGATGTTCTTGAGTCGATATATGTCGATCTGAGCACAGCTGGGCCACGTATAAACAGCATGGGGGTAGCTGTGATACCAGCCAGCTGCAACCCACGGCTATATAGGACCTACAGGCGATGTTCTTGAGTCGATATATGTCGATCTGATCACAGCTGGGCCCCGTATATACAGCATGGGGGTAGCTCTGATACCAGCCAGATGCAACCCACCGCCATATAGGACCTACAGGCGATGTTCTTGAGTCGATATATGTCGATCTGAGCACAGCTGGGCCCCGTATATACAGCATGGGGGTAGCTCTGATACCAGCCAGATGCAACCCACGGCCATATAGGACCTACAGGCGATGTTCTTGAGTGGATATATGTCGATCTGAGCACAGCTGGGCGCCGTATATACAGCAGGGGGTAGCTCTGATACTAGCCAGATGCAACCCACAGCGATATAGGACCTACAGGCGATGTTCTTTAGTCGATATATGTCGATCTGAGCAGAGCTGGACCACGTATATACAGCATGGGGGTAGCTGTGATACCAGCCAGCTGCAACCCACGGCTATATAGGACCTACAAGCGATGTTCTTGAGTCGATATATGTCGATCTGAGCACAGCTGGGCCCCGTATATACAGCATGGGGGTAGCTCTGATACCAGCCAGATGCAACCCACGGCCATACAGGACCTACAGGCGATGTTCTTGAGTGGATATATATATATATCGATCTGAGCACAGCTGGGCGCCGTATATACAGCATGGGGGTAGCTCTGATACCAGCCAGATGCAACCCACGGCCATATAGAACCTACCTACAGGCGATGTTCTTGAGTCGATATATGTCGATCTGAGCACAGCTGGGCCACGTATATACAGCAATGGGGTAGCTGTGATACCAGCCAGCTGCAACCCACGGCTATATAGGACCTACAGGCGATGTTCTTGAGTCGATATATGTCGATCTGAGCACAGCTGGGCCGCGTATATACAGCATGGTGGTAGCTCTGATACCAGCCAGATGCAACCCACGGCCATATAGTACCTACAGGCGATGTTCTTGAGTGGATATATGTGGATCTGAGCACAACTAGGCGCCGTATATACAGCATGGGGGTAGCTCTGATACCAGCCAGATGCAACCCACGGCCATATAGGACCTACAGGCGATGTTCTTGAGTGGATATATGTCGATCTGAGCACAGCTGCGCCACGTCTATACAGCATGGGGGTAGCTGTGATACCAGCCAGCTGCAACCCACGGCTATATAGGACCTACAGGCGATGTACTTGATTTGATATATGTCGATCTGAGCACAGCTGGGCCCCGTATATACAGCATGGGGGTAGCTCTGATACCAGCCAGATGCAACCCACGGCCATATAGGAGCTACAGGCGATGTTCTTGAGTGAATATATGCCGATCTGAGCACATCTGGGTGCCGTATATACAGCATGGGGGTAGCTCTGATACCAGCCAGATGAAACCCACGGCCATATAGGACCTACAGGCGATGTTCTTGAGTCGATATATGTCGATCTGAGCACAGCTGGGCCACGTATATACAGCATGGGGGTAGCTGTGATACCAGCCAGCTGCAACCCACTGCTATATAGCACCTACATGCGATGTTCTTGAGTCGATATATGTTGATCTGAGCACAGCTGGGCCCCGTATATACAGCATGGGGGTATCTCTGATACCAGCCAGATGCAACCCACGGCCACGTATATACAGCATGGGGGTAGTTGTGATACCAGCCAGCTGCAACCCACGGCTATATAGGACCTACAGGCGATGTTCTTGATTCGATATATGTCGATCTGAGCACAGCTGGGCCCCGTATATACAACATGGGGGTAGCTCTAATACCAGCCAGATGCAACCCACGGCCATATAGGACCTACAGGCGATGTTCTTGAGTCGATATATGTCGATCTGAGCACAGCTGGGCCACGTATACGATACCAGCTGCAACCCACGGCTATATAGGACCTACAGGCGATGTTCTTGAGTCGACCTGAGCACAGCTGGGCCCTGTATATACAGCATGGGGGTAGCTCTGATACCAGCCAGATGCAACCCACGGCCATATAGGACCTACAGGCGATGTTCTTGAGTGGATATATATCGATCTGAGAACAGCTGGGCGCCGTATATACAGCATGGAGGTAGCTCTGATACCATTCAGATGCAACCCACGGCCATATAGGACCTACAGGCGATGTTCTTGAGTCGATATATGTCGATTTGAGCACAGCTGGGCCACGTATATACAGCATGGAGGTAGCTGTGATACCAGCCAGCTGCAACCCACGGCTATATAGGACCTACAGGCGATGTTCTTGAGTCGATATATGTCGATCTGAGCACAGCTGGGCCCCGTATATACAGCATGGGGGTAGCTCTGATACCAGCCAGATGCAACCCACGGCCATATAGGACCTACAGGCGATTTTCTTGAGTCGATATATGTCGATCTGAGTACAGCTGGGCCACGTATATACAGCATGGGGGTAGCTGTGATACCAGCCAGCTGAAACCCCGGCTATATAGGACCTACAGGCGATGTTCTTGAGTCGATATATGTCGATCTGAGCACAGCTGGGCCCCGTATATACAGCATGGGGGTAGCTCTGATACCAGACAGATGCAACCCACGGCCAAATAGGACCTACAGGCGATGTTCTTGAGTGGATATATCTCGATCTGAGCACAGCTCGGCGCCGTATATACAGCATGGGGGTAGCTCTGATACCAGCCAGATGCAACCCACAGCCATACAGGACCTACAGGCGATGTTCTTGAGTCGATATATGTCGATCTGAGCACAGCTGGGCCACGTATATACAGCATGGGGGTAGCTGTGATACCAGCCAGCTGCAACCCACGGCTATATAGGACCTACAGGCGATGTTCTTGAGTCGATCTGAGAACAGCTGGGCCCTGTATATACAGCATGGGGGTAGCTCTGATACCAGCCAGATGCAACCCACGGCCATATAGGACCTACAGGCGATGTTCTTGAGTCGATATATGTCGATCTGAGTACAGCTGGGCCACGTATATACAGCATGGGGGTAGCTGTGATACCAGCCAGCTGAAACCCCGGCTATATAGGACCTACAGGCGATGTTCTTGAGTCGATATATGTCGATCTGAGCACAGCTGGGCCCCGTATATACAGCATGGGGGTAGCTCTGATACCAGCCAGATGCAACCCACGGCCATATAGGACCTACAGGCGATGTTCTTCAGTCGATATATGTCGATCTGAGCACAGCTGGGCCACGTATATACAGCATGGGGGTAGCTGTGATACCAGCCAGCTGCAACCCACGGCTATATAGGACCTACAGGCGATGTTCTTGAGTCGATCTGAGCACAGCTGGGCCCCGTATATACAGCATGGGGGTAGCTCTGATACCAGCCAGATGCAACCCACAGCCATATAGGACCTACAGGGGATGTTCTTGAGTGGATATATGTCGATCTGAGCACAGCTGGGCGCCGTATATACAGCATGAGGGTAGCTCTGATACCAGCCAGATCCAACCCACGGCCATATAGGACCTACAGGCGATGTTCTTGAGTCGATATATGTCGATCTAAGCACAGCTGGGCCACGTATATACAGCATGGGGGTAGCTGTGATACCAGCCAGCTGCAATCCACGGCTATATAGGACCTACAGGCGATGTTCTTAAGTCGATATATGTCGATCTGAGCACAACTGGGCCCCGTATATACAGCATGGGGGTAGCTCTGATACCAGCCAGATGCAACCCACGGCCATATAGGACCCACAGGCGATGTTCTTGAGTGGATATATGTCGATCTGAGCACAGCTGGACGGCGTATATACAGCATGGAGTTAGCTCTGATACGAGCCAGAAGCAACCTACGGCCATATAGGACCTACAGGCGATGTTCTTGAGTCGATATATGTCGATCTGAGCACAGCTGGGCCCCGTATATACAGCATGGGGGTAGCTCTGATACCGGCCAGATGCAACCCACCGCCAGATAGGACCTACAGGCGATGTTCTTGAGTGGATATATGTCGACCTGAGCACAGTTGGGCGCCGTATATACAGCATGGGGGTAGCTCTGATACCAGCCAGATGCAACCCACGGCCATATAGGACCTAGAGGCGATGTTCTTGAGTCGACATATGTCGATCTGAGCACAGCTGGGCCACGTATATACAGCATGGGGGTAGCTGTGATACCAGCCAGCTGCAACCCACGGCTATATAGGACCTACAGGCGATGTTCTTGAGTCGATATATGTCGATCTGAGCACAGCTGGGCCCCGTATATACAGCATGGGGGTAGCTCTGATACCAGCCAGATGCAACCCACGGCCATATAGGACCTACAGGCGATGTTCTTGAGTGGATATATGTCGATCTGAGCACAGCTGGGCGCCGTATATACAGCAGGGGGTAGCTCTGATACTAGCCAGATGCAACCCACAGCCATATAGAACCTACCTACAGGCGATGTTCTTGAGTCGATATATGTCGATCTGAGCACAGCTGGGCCACGTATATACAGCATTGGGGTAGCTGTGATACCAGCCAGCTGCAACCTACGGCCATATAGGACCTACAGGCGATGTTCTTGAGTGGATATATGTCGATCTGAGCACAGCTGGGCGCCGTATATACAGCATGGGGGTAGCTCTGATACCAGCCAGATGCAACCCACGGCCATATAGGACCTACAGGCGATGTACTTGAGTCGATATATGTCGACTTGAGCACAGCTGGGCCACGTATATACAGCATGGGGGCAGCTGTGATACCAGCCAGATGCAACCCACGACCATATAGGACCTACAGGCGATGTTCTTGAGTGGATATATGTCGATCGGAGCACAGCTGGGCGCCGTATATACAGCATGGGGTTAGCTCTGATACCAGCCAGATGCAACCCACATCCATATAGGACCTACAGGCGATGTTGTTGAGTCGATATATGTCGATCTGAGCACAGCTGGGCTACGTATATACAGCATGGTGGTAGCTGTGATACCAGCCAGCTGCAACCCACGGCTATATAGGACATACAGGCGATGTTCTTGAGTCGATATATGTCGATCTGAGCACAGCTGGGCCCCGTATATACAGCATGGGGGTAGCTTTGATACCAGCCAGATGCAACCCACGGCCATATAGGACCTACAGGCGATGTTCTTGAATCGATATATGTCGATCTGAGCACAGCTGGGCCACGTATATACAGCATGGGGGTAGCTGTGATACCAGACAGCTGCAACCCACGGCTATATAAGACCTACAGGCGATGTTCTTGATTCGATATATGTCGATCTGAGCACAGCTGGGCCCCGTATATACAGCATGGGGGTAGCTCTGATACCAGCCAGATGCAACCCACGGCCATATAGGACCTACAGGCGATGTTCTTGTGTAGATATATGTCGATCTGAGCACAGCTGGGTGCCATATATAGAGCATGGGGGTAGCTCTGATACCAGCCAGATGAAAACCACGGCCATATAGGACCTACAGGCGATGTTCTCGAGTCGATATATGTCGATCTGAGCACAGCTGGGCCACGTATATACAGCATGGGTGTAGCTGTGATACCAGCCAGCTGCAACCCACGGCTATATAGGACCTACAGGCGATGTTCTTGAGTCGATATATGTTGATCTGAGCACAGCTGGGCCCCGTATATACAGCATGGGGGTAGCTCTGATACCAGCCAGATGCAACCCACGGCCATATAGGACCTACAGGCGATGTTCTTGTGTAGATATATGTCGATCTGAGCACAGCTGGGTGCCATATATACAGCATGGGGGTAGCTCTGATACCAGCCAGATGAAAACCACGGCCATATAGGACCTACAGGCGATGTTCTCGAGTCGATATATGTCGATCTGAGCACAGCTGGGCCACGTATATACAGCATGGGTGTAGCTGTGATACCAGCCAGCTGCAACCCACGGCTATATAGGACATACAGGCGATGTTCTTGAGTGGATATATGTCGATCTGAGCACAGCTGGGCGCCGTATATACAGCATGGGGGTAGCTCTGATACCAGCCAGATGCAACCCACGGCCATACAGGACCTACAGGCGATGTTCTTGAGTCGATATATGTCGATCTGAGCACAGCTGGACCACGTATATACAGCATGGGGGTAGCTGTGATACCAGCCATCTGCAACCCACGGCTATATAGGACCTACAGGCGATGTTCTTGAGTCGATCTGAGCACAGCTGGGCCCTGTATATACAGCATGGGGGTAGCTCTGATACCAGCCAGATGCAACCCACGGCCATATAGGACCTACAGGCGATGTTCTTGAGTGGATATATATCGATCTGAGCACAGCTGGGCGCCGTATATACAGCATGGAGGTAGCTCTGATACCATTCAGATGCAACCCACGGCCATATAGGACCTACAGGCGATGTTCTTGAGTCGATATATGTCGATTTGAGCACAGCTGGGCCACGTATATACAGCATGGAGGTAGCTGTGATACCAGCCAGCTGCAACCCACGGCTATATAGGACCTATAGGCGATGTTCTTGAGTCGATATATGTCGATCTGAGCACAGCTGGGCCCCGTATATACAGCATGGGGGTAGCTCTGATACCAGCCAGATGCAACCCACGGCCATATAGGACCTACAGGCGATTTTCTTGAGTCGATATATGTCGATCTGAGTACAGCTGGGCCACGTATATACAGCATGGGGGTAGCTGTGATACCAGCCAGCTGAAACCCCGGCTATATAGGACCTACAGGCGATGTTCTTGAGTCGATATATGTCGATCTGAGCACAGCTGGGCCCCGTATATACAGCATGGGGGTAGCTCTGATACCAGACAGATGCAACCCACGGCCAAATAGGACCTACAGGCGATGTTCTTGAGTGGATATATGTCGATCTGAGCACAGCTCGGCGCCGTATATACAGCATAGGGGTAGCTCTGATACCAGCCAGATGCAACCCACAGCCATACAGGACCTACAGGCGATGTTCTTGAGTCGATATATGTCGATCTGAGCACAGCTGGGCCACGTATATACAGCATGGGGGTAGCTGTGATACCAGCCAGCTGCAACCCACGGCTATATAGGACCTACAGGCGATGTTCTTGAGTCGATCTGAGAACAGCTGGGCCCTGTATATACAGCATGGGGGTAGCTCTGATACCAGCCAGATGCAACCCACGGCCATATAGGACCTACAGGCGATGTTCTTGAGTGGATATATGTCGATCTGAGCACAGCTGGGCGTCGTATCTACAGCATGGGGGTAGCTCTGATACCAGCCAGATGCAACCCACGGCCATATAGGACCTACAGGCGATGTTCTTGAGTCGATATATGTCGATCTGAGTACAGCTGGGCCACGTATATACAGCATGGGGGTAGCTGTGATACCAGCCAGCTGAAACCCCGGCTATATAGGACCTACAGGCGATGTTCTTGAGTCGATATATGTCGATCTGAGCACAGCTGGGCCCCGTATATACAGCATGGGGGTAGCTCTGATACCAGCCAGATGCAACCCACGGCCATATAGGACCTACAGGCGATGTTCTTGAGTCGATATATGTCGATCTGAGCACAGCTGGGCCACGTATATACAGCATGGGGGTAGCTGTGATACCAGCCAGCTGCAACCCACGGCTATATAGGACCTACAGGCGATGTTCTTGAGTCGATATATGTCGATCTGAGCACAGCTGGGCCACGTATAAACAGCATGGGGGTAGCTGTGATACCAGCCAGCTGCAACCCACGGCTATATAGGACCTACAGGCGATGTTCTTGAGTCGATATATGTGGATCTGATCACAGCTGGGCCCCGTATATACAGCATGGGGGTAGCTCTGATACCAGCCAGATGCAACCCACCGCCATATAGGACCTACAGGCGATGTTCTTGAGTGGATATATGTCGACCTGAGCACAGTTGGGCGCCGTATATACAGCATGGGGGTAGCTCTGATACCAGCCAGATGCAACCCACGGCCATATAGGACCTAGAGGCGATGTTCTTGAGTCGACACATGTCGATCTGAGCACAGCTGGGCCACGTATATACAGCATGGGGGTAGCTGTGATACCAGCCAGCTGCAACCCACGGCTATATAGGACCTACAGGCGATGTTCTTGAGTCGATATATGTCGATCTGAGCACAGCTGGGCCCCGTATATACAGCATGGGGGTAGCTCTGATACCAGCCAGATGCAACCCACGGCCATATAGGACCTACAGGCGATGTTCTTGAGTGGATATATGTCGATCTGAGCACAGCTGGGCGCCGTATATACAGCAGGGGGTAGCTCTGATACTAGCCAGATGCAACCCACAGCCATATAGGACCTACAGGCGATGTTCTTGAGTCGATATATGTCGATCTGAGCAGAGCTGGGCCACGTATATACAGCATGGGGGTAGCTGTGATACCAGCCAGCTGCAACCCACGGCTATATAGGCCCTACAGGCGATGTTCTTGATTCGATATATGTCGATCTGAGTACAGCTGGGCCACGTATATACAGCATGGGGGTAGCTGTGATACCAGCCAGCTGCAACCCACGGCTATATAGGACCTACAGGCGATGTTCTTGAGTTGATCTGAGAACAGCTGGGCCCTGTATATACAGCATGGGGGTAGCTCTGATACCAGCCAGATGCAACCCACGGCCATATAGGACCTACAGGCGATGTTCTTGAGTGGATATATGTCGATCTGAGCACAGCTGGGCGTCGTATCTACAGCATTTGGGTAGCTCTGATACCAGCCAGATGCAACCCACGGCCATATAGGACCTACAGGCGATGTTCTTGAGTCGATATATGTCGATCTGAGTACAGCTGGTCCACGTATATACAGCATGGGGGTAGCTGTGATACCAGCCAGCTGAAACCCCGGCTATATAGGACCTACAGGCGATGTTCTTGAGTCGATATATGTCGATCTGAGCACAGCTGGGCCCCGTATATACAGCATGGGGGTAGCTCTGATACCAGCCAGATGCAACCCACGGCCATATAGGACCTACAGGCGATGTTCTTGAGTCGATATATATCGATCTGAGCATAGCTGGGCCACGTATATACAGCATGGGGGTAGCTGTGATACCAGCCAGCTGCAACCCACGGCTATATAGGACCTACTGGCGATGTTCTTGAGTCGATCTGAGCACAGCTGGGCCCCGTATATACAGCATGGGGGTAGCTCTGATACCAGCCAGATGCAACCCACAGCCATATAGGACCTACAGGCGATGTTCTTGAGTGGATATATGTCGATCTGAGCACAGCTGGGCGCCGTATATACAGCATGAGGGTAGCTCTGATACCAGCCAGATCCAACCCACGGCCATATAGGACCTACAGGCGATGTTCTTGAGTGGATATATGTCGATCTGAGCACAGCTGGACGGCGTATATACAGCATGGGGTTAGCTCTGATACGAGCCAGAAGCAACCTACGGCCATATAGGACTTACAGGCGATGTTCTTGAGTCGATATATGTCGATCTGAGCACAGCTGGGCCCCGTATATACAGCATGGGGGTAGCTCTGATACCAGCCAGATGCAACCCACGGCCATATAGGACCTACAGGCGATGTTCTTCAGTCGATATATGTCGATCTGAGCACAGCTGGGCCACGTATATACAGCATGGGGGTAGCTGTGATACCAGCCAGCTGCAACCCACGGCTATATAGGACCTACAGGCGATGTTCTTGAGTCGATCTGAGCACAGCTGGGCGTCGTATCTACAGCATTTGGGTAGCTCTGATACCAGCCAGATGCAACCCACGGCCATATAGGACCTACAGGCGATGTTCTTGAGTCGATATATGTCGATCTGAGCACAGCTGGGCCACGTATATACAGCATGGGGGTAGCTGTGATACCAGCCAGCTGCAACCCACGGCTATATAGGACCTACAGGCGATGTTCTTGAGTCGATCTGAGAACAGCTGGGCCCTGTATATACAGCATGGGGGTAGCTCTGATACCAGCCAGATGCAACCCACGGCCATATAGGACCTACAGGCGATGTTCTTGAGTGGATATATGTCGATCTGAGCACAGCTGGGCGTCGTATCTACAGCATGGGGGTAGCTCTGATACCAGCCAGATGCAACCCACGGCCATATAGGACCTACAGGCGATGTTCTTGAGTCGATATATGTCGATCTGAGTACAGCTGGGCCACGTATATACAGCATGGGGGTAGCTGTGATACCAGCCAGCTGAAACCCCGGCTATATAGGACCTACAGGCGATGTTCTTGAGTCGATATATGTCGATCTGAGCACAGCTGGGCCCCGTATATACAGCATGGGGGTAGCTCTGATACCAGCCAGATGCAACCCACGGCCATATAGGACCTACAGGCGATGTTCTTCAGTCGATATATGTCGATCTGAGCACAGCTGGGCCACGTATATACAGCATGGGGGTAGCTGTGATACCAGCCAGCTGCAACCCACGGCTATATAGGACCTACAGGCGATGTTCTTGAGTCGATCTGAGCACAGCTGGGCCCCGTATATACAGCATGGGGGTAGCTCTGATACCAGCCAGATGCAACCCACAGCCATATAGGACCTACAGGGGATGTTCTTGAGTGGATATATGTCGATCTGAGCACAGCTGGGCGCCGTATATACAGCATGAGGGTAGCTCTGATACCAGCCAGATCCAACCCACGGCCATATAGGACCTACAGGCGAGGTTCTTGAGTCGATATATGTCGATCTAAGCACAGCTGGGCCACGTATATACAGCATGGGGGTAGCTGTGATACCAACCAGCTGCAATCCACGGCTATATAGGACCTACAGGCGATGTTCTTAAGTCGATATATGTCGATCTGAGCACAACTGGGCCCCGTATATACAGCATGGGGGTAGCTCTGATACCAGCCAGATGCAACCCACGGCCATATAGGACCCACAGGCGATGTTCTTGAGTGGATATATGTCGATCTGAGCACAGCTGGACGGCGTATATACAGCATGGAGTTAGCTCTGATACGAGCCAGAAGCAACCTACGGCCATATAGGACCTACAGGCGATGTTCTTGAGTCGATATATGTCGATCTGAGCACAGCTGGGCCCCGTATATACAGCATGGGGGTAGCTCTGATACCGGCCAGATGCAACCCACCGCCAGATAGGACCTACAGGCGATGTTCTTGAGTGGATATATGTCGACCTGAGCACAGTTGGGCGCCGTATATACAGCATGGGGGTAGCTCTGATACCAGCCAGATGCAACCCACGGCCATATAGGACCTAGAGGCGATGTTCTTGAGTCGACATATGTCGATCTGAGCACAGCTGGGCCACGTATATACAGCATGGGGGTAGCTGTGATACCAGCCAGCTGCAACCCACGGCTATATAGGACCTACAGGCGATGTTCTTGAGTCGATATATGTCGATCTGAGCACAGCTGGGCCCCGTATACACAGCATGGGGGTAGCTCTGATACCAGCCAGATGCAACCCACGGCCATATAGGACCTACAGGCGATGTTCTTGAGTGGATATATGTCGATCTGAGCACAGCTGGGCGCCGTATATACAGCAGGGGGTAGCTCTGATACTAGCCAGATGCAACCCACAGCCATATAGAACCTACCTACAGGCGATGTTCTTGAGTCGATATATGTCGATCTGAGCACAGCTGGGCCACGTATATACAGCATTGGGGTAGCTGTGATACCAGCCAGCTGCAACCCACGGCCATATAGGACCTACAGGCGATGTTCTTGAGTGGATATATGTCGATCTGAGCACAGCTGGGCGCCGTATATACAGCATGGGGGTAGCTCTGATACCAGCCAGATGCAACCCACGGCCATATAGGACCTACAGGCGATGTACTTGAGTCGATATATGTCGACTTGAGCACAGCTGGGCCACGTATATACAGCATGGGGGCAGCTGTGATACCAGCCAGATGCAACCCACGACCATATAGGACCTACAGGCGATGTTCTTGAGTGGATATATGTCGATCGGAGCACAGCTGGGCGCCGTATATACAGCATGGGGTTAGCTCTGATACCAGCCAGATGCAACCCACATCCATATAGGACCTACAGGCGATGTTCTTGAGTCGATATATGTCGATCTGAGCACAGCTGGGCTACGTATATACAGCATGGTGGTAGCTGTGATACCAGCCAGCTGCAACCCACGGCTATATAGGACATACAGGCGATGTTCTTGAGTCGATATATGTCGATCTGAGCACAGCTGGGCCCCGTATATACAGCATGGGGGTAGCTTTGATACCAGCCAGATGCAACCCACGGCCATATAGGACCTACAGGCGATGTTCTTGAATCGATATATGTCGATCTGAGCACAGCTGGGCCACGTATATACAGCATGGGGGTAGCTGTGATACCAGACAGCTGCAACCCACGGCTATATAAGACCTACAGGCGATGTTCTTGATTCGATATATGTCGATCTGAGCACAGCTGGGCCCCGTATATACAGCATGGGGGTAGCTCTGATACCAGCCAGATGCAACCCACGGCCATATAGGACCTACAGGCGATGTTCTTGTGTAGATATATGTCGATCTGAGCACAGCTGGGTGCCATATATACAGCATGGGGGTAGCTCTGATACCAGCCAGATGAAAACCACGGCCATATAGGACCTACAGGCGATGTTCTCGAGTCGATATATGTCGATCTGAGCACAGCTGGGCCACGTATATACAGCATGGGTGTAGCTGTGATACCAGCCAGCTGCAACCCACGGCTATATAGGACCTACAGGCGATGTTCTTGAGTCGATATATGTTGATCTGAGCACAGCTGGGCCCCGTATATACAGCATGGGGGTAGCTCTGATACCAGACAGATGCAACCCACGGTCAAATAGGACCTACAGGCGATGTTCTTGAGTGGATATATGTCGATCTGAGCACAGCTGGGCGCCGTATATACAGCATGGGGGTAGCTCTGATACCAGCCAGATGCAACCCACGGCCATACAGGACCTACAGGCGATGTTCTTGAGTCGATATATGTCGATCTGAGCACAGCTGGGCCACGTATATACAGCATGGGGGTAGCTGTGATACCAGCCAGCTGCAACCCACGGCTATATAGGACCTACAGGCGATGTTCTTGAGTCGATCTGAGCACAGCTGGGCCCTGTATATACAGCATGGGGGTAGCTCTGATACCAGCCAGATGCAACCCACGGCCATATAGGACCTACAGGCGATGTTCTTGAGTGGATATATATCGATCTGAGCACAGCTGGGCGCCGTATATACAGCATGGAGGTAGCTCTGATACCATTCAGATGCAACCCACGGCCATATAGGACCTACAGGCGATGTTCTTGAGTCGATATATGTCGATTTGAGCACAGCTGGGCCACGTATATACAGCATGGAGGTAGCTGTGATACCAGCCAGCTGCAACCCACGGCTATATAGGACCTATAGGCGATGTTCTTGAGTCGATATATGTCGATCTGAGCACAGCTGGGCCCCGTATATACAGCATGGGGGTAGCTCTGATACCAGCCAGATGCAACCCACGGCCATATAGGACCTACAGGCGATGTTCTTGAGTGGATATATGTCGATCTGAGCACAGCTGGGCGTCGTATCTACAGCATGGGGGTAGCTCTGATACCAGCCAGATGCAACCCACGGCCATATAGGACCTACAGGCGATGTTCTTGAGTCGATATATGTCGATCTGAGTACAGCTGGGCCACGTATATACAGCATGGGGGTAGCTGTGATACCAGCCAGCTGAAACCCCGGCTATATAGGACCTACAGGCGATGTTCTTGAGTCGATATATGTCGATCTGAGCACAGCTGGGCCCCGTATATACAGCATGGGGGTAGCTCTGATACCAGCCAGATGCAACCCACGGCCATATAGGACCTACAGGCGATGTTCTTGAGTCGATATATGTCGATCTGAGCACAGCTGGGCCACGTATATACAGCATGGGGGTAGCTGTGATACCAGCCAGCTGCAACCCACGGCTATATAGGACCTACAGGCGATGTTCTTGAGTCGATCTGAGCAAAGCTGGGCCCCGTATATACAGCATGGGGGTAGCTCTGATACCAGCCAGATGCAACCCACAGCCATATAGGACCTACAGGCGATGTTCTTGAGTGGATATATGTCGATCTGAGCACAGCTGGACGGCGTATATACAGCATGGGGTTAGCTCTGATACGAGCCAGAAGCAACCTACGGCCATATAGGACCTACAGGCGATGTTCTTGAGTCGATATATGTCGATCTGAGCACAGCTGGGCCACGTATAAACAGCATGGGGGTAGCTGTGATACCAGACAGCTGCAACCCACGGCTATATAGGACCTACAGGCGATGTTCTTGAGTCGATATATGTCGATCTGATCACAGCTGGGCCCCGTATATACAGCATGGGGGTAGCTCTGATACCAGCCAGATGCAACCCACCGCCATATAGGACCTACAGGCGATGTTCTTGAGTGGATATATGTCGACCTGAGCACAGTTGGGCGCCGTATATACAGCATGGGGGTAGCTCTGATACCAGCCAGATGCAACCCACGGCCATATAGGACCTAGAGGCGATGTTCTTGAGTCGACACATGTCGATCTGAGCACAGCTGGGCCACGTATATACAGCATGGGGGTAGCTGTGATACCAGCCAGCTGCAACCCACGGCTATATAGGACCTACAGGCGATGTTCTTGAGTCGATATATGTCGATCTGAGCACAGCTGGGCCCCGTATATACAGCATGGGGGTAGCTCTGATACCAGCCAGATGCAACCCACGGCCATATAGGACCTACAGGCGATGTTCTTGAGTGGATATATGTCGATCTGAGCACAGCTGGGCGCCGTATATACAGCAGGGGGTAGCTCTGATACTAGCCAGATGCAACCCACAGCCATATAGGACCTACAGGCGATGTTCTTGAGTCGATATATGTCGATCTGAGCAGAGCTGGGCCACGTATATACAGCATGGGGGTAGCTGTGATACCAGCCAGCTGCAACCCACGGCTATATAGGCCCTACAGGCGATGTTCTTGATTCGATATATGTCGATCTGAGTACAGCTGGGCCACGTATATACAGCATGGGGGTAGCTGTGATACCAGCCAGCTGCAACCCACGGCTATATAGGACCTACAGGCGATGTTCTTGAGTTGATCTGAGAACAGCTGGGCCCTGTATATACAGCATGGGGGTAGCTCTGATACCAGCCAGATGCAACCCACGGCCATATAGGACCTACAGGCGATGTTCTTGAGTGGATATATGTCGATCTGAGCACAGCTGGGCGTCGTATCTACAGCATTTGGGTAGCTCTGATACCAGCCAGATGCAACCCACGGCCATATAGGACCTACAGGCGATGTTCTTGAGTCGATATATGTCGATCTGAGTACAGCTGGTCCACGTATATACAGCATGGGGGTAGCTGTGATACCAGCCAGCTGAAACCCCGGCTATATAGGACCTACAGGCGATGTTCTTGAGTCGATATATGTCGATCTGAGCACAGCTGGGCCCCGTATATACAGCATGGGGGTAGCTCTGATACCAGCCAGATGCAACCCACGGCCATATAGGACCTACAGGCGATGTTCTTGAGTCGATATATGTCGATCTGAGCATAGCTGGGCCACGTATATACAGCATGGGGGTAGCTGTGATACCAGCCAGCTGCAACCCACGGCTATATAGGACCTACTGGCGATGTTCTTGAGTCGATCTGAGCACAGCTGGGCCCCGTATATACAGCATGGGGGTAGCTCTGATACCAGCCAGATGCAACCCACAGCCATATAGGACCTACAGGCGATGTTCTTGAGTGGATATATGTCGATCTGAGCACAGCTGGGCGCCGTATATACAGCATGAGGGTAGCTCTGATACCAGCCAGATCCAACCCACGGCCATATAGGACCTACAGGCGATGTTCTTGAGTCGATATATGTCGATCTGAGCACAGCTGGGCCACGTATATACAGCATGGGGGTAGCTGTGATACCAGCCAGCTGCAATCCACGGCTATATAGGACCTACAGGCGATGTTCTTAAGTCGATATATGTCGATCTGAGCACAGCTGGGCCCCGTATATACAGCATGGGGGTAGCTCTGATACCAGCCAGATGCAACCCACGGCCATATAGGACCTACAGGCGATGTTCTTGAGTGGATATATGTCGATCTGAGCACAGCTGGACGGCGTATATACAGCATGGGGTTAGCTCTGATACGAGCCAGAAGCAACCTACGGCCATATAGGACTTACAGGCGATGTTCTTGAGTCGATATATGTCGATCTGAGCACAGCTGGGCCACGTATAAACAGCATGGGGGTAGCTGTGATACCAGCCAGCTGCAACCCACGGCTATATAGGACCTACAGGCGATGTTCTTGAGTCGATATATGTCGATCTGATCACAGCTGGGCCCCGTATATACAGCATGGGGGTAGCTCTGATACCAGCCAGATGCAACCCACCGCCATATAGGACCTACAGGCGATGTTCTTGAGTCGATATATGTCGATCTGAGCACAGCTGGGCCCCGTATATACAGCATGGGGGTAGCTCTGATACCAGCCAGATGCAACCCACGGCCATATAGGACCTACAGGCGATGTTCTTGAGTGGATATATGTCGATCTGAGCACAGCTGGGCGCCGTATATACAGCAGGGGGTAGCTCTGATACTAGCCAGATGCAACCCACAGCCATATAGGACCTACAGGCGATGTTCTTTAGTCGATATATGTCGATCTGAGCAGAGCTGGGCCACGTATATACAGCATGGGGGTAGCTGTGATACCAGCCAGCTGCAACCCACGGCTATATAGGACCTACAAGCGATGTTCTTGAGTCGATATATGTCGATCTGAGCACAGCTGGGCCCCGTATATACAGCATGGGGGTAGCTCTGATACCAGCCAGATGCAACCCACGGCCATACAGGACCTACAGGCGATGTTCTTGAGTGGATATATATATATATCGATCTGAGCACAGCTGGGCGCCGTATATACAGCATGGGGGTAGCTCTGATACCAGCCAGATGCAACCCACGGCCATATAGAACCTACCTACAGGCGATGTTCTTGAGTCGATATATGTCGATCTGAGCACAGCTGGGCCACGTATATACAGCATTGGGGTAGCTGTGATACCAGCCAGCTGCAACCCACGGCTATATAGGACCTACAGGCGATGTTCTTGAGTCGATATATGTCGATCTGAGCACAGCTGGGCCGCGTATATACAGCATGGTGGTAGCTCTGATACCAGCCAGATGCAACCCACGGCCATATAGTACCTACAGGCGATGTTCTTGAGTGGATATATGTGGATCTGAGCACAACTAGGCGCCGTATATACAGCATGGGGGTAGCTCTGATACCAGCCAGATGCAACCCACGGCCATATAGGACCTACAGGCGATGTTCTTGAGTGGATATATGTCGATCTGAGCACAGCTGCGCCACGTCTATACAGCATGGGGGTAGCTGTGATACCAGCCAGCTGCAACCCACGGCTATATAGGACCTACAGGCGATGTACTTGATTTGATATATGTCGATCTGAGCACAGCTGGGCCCCGTATATACAGCATGGGGGTAGCTCTGATACCAGCCAGATGCAACCCACGGCCATATAGGAGCTACAGGCGATGTTCTTGAGTGAATATATGCCGATCTGAGCACATCTGGGTGCCGTATATACAGCATGGGGGTAGCTCTGATACCAGCCAGATGAAACCCACGGCCATATAGGACCTACAGGCGATGTTCTTGAGTCGATATATGTCGATCTGAGCACAGCTGGGCCACGTATATACAGCATGGGTGTAGCTGTGATACCAGCCAGCTGCAACCCACTGCTATATAGCACCTACATGCGATGTTCTTGAGTCGATATATGTTGATCTGAGCACAGCTGGGCCCCGTATATACAGCATGGGGGTATCTCTGATACCAGCCAGATGCAACCCACGGCCATATAGGACCTACAGGCGATGTTCTTGAGTGGATATATGTCGATCTGAGGACAGGTGGGCGCCGTATATACAGCATGGGGGTAGCTCTGATACCAGCCAGATGCAACCCACGGCCATATAGGACCTACAGGCGATGTTCTTGAATCGATATATGTCGATCTGAGCACAGCTGGGCCACGTATATACAGCATGGGGGTAGTTGTGATACCAGCCAGCTGCAACCCACGGCTATATAGGACCTACAGGCGATGTTCTTGATTCGATATATGTCGATCTGAGCACAGCTGGGCCCCGTATATACAACATGGGGGTAGCTCTGATACCAGCCAGATGCCACCCACGGCCATATAGGACCTACAGGCGATGTTCTTGAGTCGATATATGTCGATCTGAGCACAGCTGGGCCACGTATATACAGCATGGGGGTAGCTGTGATACCAGCCAGCTGCAACCCACGGCTATATAGGACCTACAGGCGATGTTCTTGAGTCGACCTGAGCACAGCTGGGCCCTGTATATACAGCATGGGGGTAGCTCTGATACCAGCCAGATGCAACCCACGGCCATATAGGACCTACAGGCGATGTTCTTGAGTGGATATATATCGATCTGAGAACAGCTGGGCGCCGTATATACAGCATGGAGGTAGCTCTGATACCATTCAGATGCAACCCACGGCCATATAGGACCTACAGGCGATGTTCTTGAGTCGATATATGTCGATTTGAGCACAGCTGGGCCACGTATATACAGCATGGAGGTAGCTGTGATACCAGCCAGCTGCAACCCACGGCTATATAGGACCTACAGGCGATGTTCTTGAGTCGATATATGTCGATCTGAGCACAGCTGGGCCCCGTATATACAGCATGGGGGTAGCTCTGATACCAGCCAGATGCAACCCACGGCCATATAGGACCTACAGGCGATTTTCTTGAGTCGATATATGTCGATCTGAGTACAGCTGGGCCACGTATATACAGCATGGGGGTAGCTGTGATACCAGCCAGCTAAAACCCCGGCTATATAGGACCTACAGGCGATGTTCTTGAGTCGATATATGTCGATCTGAGCACAGCTGGGCCCCGTATATACAGCATGGGGGTAGCTCTGATACCAGACAGATGCAACCCACGGCCAAATAGGACCTACAGGCGATGTTCTTGAGTGGATATATCTCGATCTGAGCACAGCTCGGCGCCGTATATACAGCATGGGGGTAGCTCTGATACCAGCCAGATGCAACCCACAGCCATACAGGACCTACAGGCGATGTTCTTGAGTCGATATATGTCGATCTGAGCACAGCTGGGCCACGTATATACAGCATGGGGGTAGCTGTGATACCAGCCAGCTGCAACCCACGGCTATATAGGACCTACAGGCGATGTTCTTGAGTCGATCTGAGAACAGCTGGGCCCTGTATATACAGCATGGGGGTAGCTCTGATACCAGCCAGATGCAACCCACGGCCATATAGGACCTACAGGCGATGTTCTTGAGTGGATATATGTCGATCTGAGCACAGCTGGGCGTCGTATCTACAGCATGGGGGTAGCTCTGATACCAGCCAGATGCAACCCACGGCCATATAGGACCTACAGGCGATGTTCTTGAGTCGATATATGTCGATCTGAGTACAGCTGGGCCACGTATATACAGCATGGGGGTAGCTGTGATACCAGCCAGCTGAAACCCCGGCTATATAGGACCTACAGGCGATGTTCTTGAGTCGATATATGTCGATCTGAGCACAGCTGGGCCCCGTATATACAGCATGGGGGTAGCTCTGATACCAGCCAGATGCAACCCACGGCCATATAGGAGCTACAGGCGATGTTCTTGAGTGAATATATGCCGATCTGAGCACATCTGGGTGCCGTATATACAGCATGGGGGTAGCTCTGATACCAGCCAGATGAAACCCACGGCCATATAGGACCTACAGGCGATGTTCTTGAGTCGATATATGTCGATCTGAGCACAGCTGGGCCACGTATATACAGCATGGGTGTAGCTGTGATACCAGCCAGCTGCAACCCACTGCTATATAGCACCTACATGCGATGTTCTTGAGTCGATATATGTTGATCTGAGCACAGCTGGGCCCCGTATATACAGCATGGGGGTATCTCTGATACCAGCCAGATGCAACCCACGGCCATATAGGACCTACAGGCGATGTTCTTGAGTGGATATATGTCGATCTGAGGACAGGTGGGCGCCGTATATACAGCATGGGGGTAGCTCTGATACCAGCCAGATGCAACCCACGGCCATATAGGACCTACAGGCGATGTTCTTGAATCGATATATGTCGATCTGAGCACAGCTGGGCCACGTATATACAGCATGGGGGTAGTTGTGATACCAGCCAGCTGCAACCCACGGCTATATAGGACCTACAGGCGATGTTCTTGATTCGATATATGTCGATCTGAGCACAGCTGGGCCCCGTATATACAACATGGGGGTAGCTCTGATACCAGCCAGATGCAACCCACGGCCATATAGGACCTACAGGCGATGTTCTTGAGTCGATATATGTCGATCTGAGCACAGCTGGGCCACGTATATACAGCATGGGGGTAGCTGTGATACCAGCCAGCTGCAACCCACGGCTATATAGGACCTACAGGCGATGTTCTTGAGTCGACCTGAGCACAGCTGGGCCCTGTATATACAGCATGGGGGTAGCTCTGATACCAGCCAGATGCAACCCACGGCCATATAGGACCTACAGGCGATGTTCTTGAGTGGATATATATCGATCTGAGAACAGCTGGGCGCCGTATATACAGCATGGAGGTAGCTCTGATACCATTCAGATGCAACCCACGGCCATATAGGACCTACAGGCGATGTTCTTGAGTCGATATATGTCGATTTGAGCACAGCTGGGCCACGTATATACAGCATGGAGGTAGCTGTGATACCAGCCAGCTGCAACCCACGGCTATATAGGACCTACAGGCGATGTTCTTGAGTCGATATATGTCGATCTGAGCACAGCTGGGCCCCGTATATACAGCATGGGGGTAGCTCTGATACCAGCCAGATGCAACCCACGGCCATATAGGACCTACAGGCGATTTTCTTGAGTCGATATATGTCGATCTGAGTACAGCTGGGCCACGTATATACAGCATGGGGGTAGCTGTGATACCAGCCAGCTGAAACCCCGGCTATATAGGACCTACAGGCGATGTTCTTGAGTCGATATATGTCGATCTGAGCACAGCTGGGCCCCGTATATACAGCATGGGGGTAGCTCTGATACCAGACAGATGCAACCCACGGCCAAATAGGACCTACAGGCGATGTTCTTGAGTGGATATATCTCGATCTGAGCACAGCTCGGCGCCGTATATACAGCATGGGGGTAGCTCTGATACCAGCCAGATGCAACCCACAGCCATACAGGACCTACAGGCGATGTTCTTGAGTCGATATATGTCGATCTGAGCACAGCTGGGCCACGTATATACAGCATGGGGGTAGCTGTGATACCAGCCAGCTGCAACCCACGGCTATATAGGACCTACAGGCGATGTTCTTGAGTCGATCTGAGAACAGCTGGGCCCTGTATATACAGCATGGGGGTAGCTCTGATACCAGCCAGATGCAACCCACGGCCATATAGGACCTACAGGCGATGTTCTTGAGTGGATATATGTCGATCTGAGCACAGCTGGGCGTCGTATCTACAGCATGGGGGTAGCTCTGATACCAGCCAGATGCAACCCACGGCCATATAGGACCTACAGGCGATGTTCTTGAGTCGATATATGTCGATCTGAGTACAGCTGGGCCACGTATATACAGCATGGGGGTAGCTGTGATACCAGCCAGCTGAAACCCCGGCTATATAGGACCTACAGGCGATGTTCTTGAGTCGATATATGTCGATCTGAGCACAGCTGGGCCCCGTATATACAGCATGGGGGTAGCTCTGATACCAGCCAGATGCAACCCACGGCCATATAGGACCTACAGGCGATGTTCTTCAGTCGATATATGTCGATCTGAGCACAGCTGGGCCACGTATATACAGCATGGGGGTAGCTGTGATACCAGCCAGCTGCAACCCACGGCTATATAGGACCTACAGGCGATGTTCTTGAGTCGATCTGAGCACAGCTGGGCCCCGTATATACAGCATGGGGGTAGCTCTGATACCAGCCAGATGCAACCCACAGCCATATAGGACCTACAGGGGATGTTCTTGAGTGGATATATGTCGATCTGAGCACAGCTGGGCGCCGTATATACAGCATGAGGGTAGCTCTGATACCAGCCAGATCCAACCCACGGCCATATAGGACCTACAGGCGATGTTCTTGAGTCGATATATGTCGATCTAAGCACAGCTGGGCCACGTATATACAGCATGGGGGTAGCTGTGATACCAGCCAGCTGCAATCCACGGCTATATAGGACCTACAGGCGATGTTCTTAAGTCGATATATGTCGATCTGAGCACAACTGGGCCCCGTATATACAGCATGGGGGTAGCTCTGATACCAGCCAGATGCAACCCACGGCCATATAGGACCCACAGGCGATGTTCTTGAGTGGATATATGTCGATCTGAGCACAGCTGGATGGCGTATATACAGCATGGAGTTAGCTCTGATACGAGCCAGAAGCAACCTACGGCCATATAGGACCTACAGGCGATGTTCTTGAGTCGATATATGTCGATCTGAGCACAGCTGGGCCCCGTATATACAGCATGGGGGTAGCTCTGATACGAGCCAGAAGCAACCTACGGCCATATAGGACCTACAGGCGATGTTCTTGAGTCGATATATGTCGATCTGAGCACAGCTGGGCCCCGTATATACAGCATGGGGGTAGCTCTGATACCGGCCAGATGCAACCCACCGCCAGATAGGACCTACAGGCGATGTTCTTGAGTGGATATATGTCGACCTGAGCACAGTTGGGCGCCGTATATACAGCATGGGGGTAGCTCTGATACCAGCCAGATGCAACCCACGGCCATATAGGACCTAGAGGCGATGTTCTTGAGTCGACATATGTCGATCTGAGCACAGCTGGGCCACGTATATACAGCATGGGGGTAGCTGTGATACCAGCCAGCTGCAACCCACGGCTATATAGGACCTACAGGCGATGTTCTTGAGTCGATATATGTCGATCTGAGCACAGCTGGGCCCCGTATATACAGCATGGGGGTAGCTCTGATACCAGCCAGATGCAACCCACGGCCATATAGGACCTACAGGCGATGTTCTTGAGTGGATATATGTCGATCTGAGCACAGCTGGGCGCCGTATATACAGCAGGGGGTAGCTCTGATACTAGCCAGATGCAACCCACAGCCATATAGAACCTACCTACAGGCGATGTTCTTGAGTCGATATATGTCGATCTGAGCACAGCTGGGCCACGTATATACAGCATTGGGGTAGCTGTGATACCAGCCAGCTGCAACCCACGGCCATATAGGACCTACAGGCGATGTTCTTGAGTGGATATATGTCGATCTGAGCACAGCTGGGCGCCGTATATACAGCATGGGGGTAGCTCTGATACCAGCCAGATGCAACCCACGGCCATATAGGACCTACAGGCGATGTACTTGAGTCGATATATGTCGACTTGAGCACAGCTGGGCCACGTATATACAGCATGGGGGCAGCTGTGATACCAGCCAGATGCAACCCACGACCATATAGGACCTACAGGCGATGTTCTTGAGTGGATATATGTCGATCGGAGCACAGCTGGGCGCCGTATATACAGCATGGGGTTAGCTCTGATACCAGCCAGATGCAACCCACATCCATATAGGACCTACAGGCGATGTTCTTGAGTCGATATATGTCGATCTGAGCACAGCTGGGCTACGTATATACAGCATGGTGGTAGCTGTGATACCAGCCAGCTGCAACCCACGGCTATATAGGACATACAGGCGATGTTCTTGAGTCGATATATGTCGATCTGAGCACAGCTGGGCCCCGTATATACAGCATGGGGGTAGCTTTGATACCAGCCAGATGCAACCCACGGCCATATAGGACCTACAGGCGATGTTCTTGAATCGATATATGTCGATCTGAGCACAGCTGGGCCACGTATATACAGCATGGGGGTAGCTGTGATACCAGACAGCTGCAACCCACGGCTATATAAGACCTACAGGCGATGTTCTTGATTCGATATATGTCGATCTGAGCACAGCTGGGCCCCGTATATACAGCATGGGGGTAGCTCTGATACCAGCCAGATGCAACCCACGGCCATATAGGACCTACAGGCGATGTTCTTGTGTAGATATATGTCGATCTGAGCACAGCTGGGTGCCATATATACAGCATGGGGGTAGCTCTGATACCAGCCAGATGAAAACCACGGCCATATAGGACCTACAGGCGATGTTCTCGAGTCGATATATGTCGATCTGAGCACAGCTGGGCCACGTATATACAGCATGGGTGTAGCTGTGATACCAGCCAGCTGCAACCCACGGCTATATAGGACCTACAGGCGATGTTCTTGAGTCGATATATGTTGATCTGAGCACAGCTGGGCCCCGTATATACAGCATGGGGGTAGCTCTGATACCAGACAGATGCAACCCACGGTCAAATAGGACCTACAGGCGATGTTCTTGAGTGGATATATGTCGATCTGAGCACAGCTGGGCGCCGTATATACAGCATGGGGGTAGCTCTGATACCAGCCAGATGCAACCCACGGCCATACAGGACCTACAGGCGATGTTCTTGAGTCTATATATGTCGATCTGAGCACAGCTGGGCCACGTATATACAGCATGGGGGTAGCTGTGATACCAGCCAGCTGCAACCCACGGCTATATAGGACCTACAGGCGATGTTCTTGAGTCGATCTGAGCACAGCTGGGCCCTGTATATACAGCATGGGGGTAGCTCTGATACCAGCCAGATGCAACCCACGGCCATATAGGACCTACAGGCGATGTTCTTGAGTGGATATATATCGATCTGAGCACAGCTGGGCGCCGTATATACAGCATGGAGGTAGCTCTGATACCATTCAGATGCAACCCACGGCCATATAGGACCTACAGGCGATGTTCTTGAGTCGATATATGTCGATTTGAGCACAGCTGGGCCACGTATATACAGCATGGAGGTAGCTGTGATACCAGCCAGCTGCAACCCACGGCTATATAGGACCTATAGGCGATGTTCTTGAGTCGATATATGTCGATCTGAGCACAGCTGGGCCCCGTATATACAGCATGGGGGTAGCTCTGATACCAGCCAGATGCAACCCACGGCCATATAGGACCTACAGGCGATTTTCTTGAGTCGATATATGTCGATCTGAGTACAGCTGGGCCACGTATATACAGCATGGGGGTAGCTGTGATACCAGCCAGCTGAAACCCCGGCTATATAGGACCTACAGGCGATGTTCTTGAGTCGATATATGTCGATCTGAGCACAGCTGGGCCCCGTATATACAGCATGGGGGTAGCTCTGATACCAGACAGATGCAACCCACGGCCAAATAGGACCTACAGGCGATGTTCTTGAGTGGATATATGTCGATCTGAGCACAGCTCGGCGCCGTATATACAGCATGGGGGTAGCTCTGATACCAGCCAGATGCAACCCACAGCCATACAGGACCTACAGGCGATGTTCTTGAGTCGATATATGTCGATCTGAGCACAGCTGGGCCACGTATATACAGCATGGGGGTAGCTGTGATACCAGCCAGCTGCAACCCACGGCTATATAGGACCTACAGGCGATGTTCTTGAGTCGATCTGAGAACAGCTGGGCCCTGTATATACAGCATGGGGGTAGCTCTGATACCAGCCAGATGCAACCCACGGCCATATAGGACCTACAGGCGATGTTCTTGAGTGGATATATGTCGATCTGAGCACAGCTGGGCGTCGTATCTACAGCATGGGGGTAGCTCTGATACCAGCCAGATGCAACCCACGGCCATATAGGACCTACAGGCGATGTTCTTGAGTCGATATATGTCGATCTGAGTACAGCTGGGCCACGTATATACAGCATGGGGGTAGCTGTGATACCAGCCAGCTGAAACCCCGGCTATATAGGACCTACAGGCGATGTTCTTGAGTCGATATATGTCGATCTGAGCACAGCTGGGCCCCGTATATACAGCATGGGGGTAGCTCTGATACCAGCCAGATGCAACCCACGGCCATATAGGACCTACAGGCGATGTTCTTGAGTCGATATATGTCGATCTGAGCACAGCTGGGCCACGTATATACAGCATGGGGGTAGCTGTGATACCAGCCAGCTGCAACCCACGGCTATATAGGACCTACAGGCGATGTTCTTGAGTCGATCTGAGCAAAGCTGGGCCCCGTATATACAGCATGGGGGTAGCTCTGATACCAGCCAGATGCAACCCACAGCCATATAGGACCTACAGGCGATGTTCTTGAGTGGATATATGTCGATCTGAGCACAGCTGGGCGCCGTATATACAGCATGAGGGTAGCTCTGATACCAGCCAGATCCAACCCACGGCCATATAGGACCTACAGGCGATGTTCTTGAGTCGATATATGTCGATCTAAGCACAGCTGGGCCACGTATATACAGCATGGGGGTAGCTGTGATACCAGCCAGCTGCAATCCACGGCTATATAGGACCTACAGGCGATGTTCTTAAGTCGATATATGTCGATCTGAGCACAGCTGGGCCCCGTATATACAGCATGGGTGTAGCTCTGATACCAGCCAGATGCAACCCACGGCCATATAGGACCTACAGGCGATGTTCTTGAGTGGATATATGTCGATCTGAGCACAGCTGGACGGCGTATATACAGCATGGAGTTAGCTCTGATACGAGCCAGAAGCAACCTACGGCCATATAGGACCTACAGGCGATGTTCTTGAGTCGATATATGTCGATCTGAGCACAGCTGGGCCCCGTATATACAGCATGGGGGTAGCTCTGATACCGGCCTGATGCAACCCACCGCCAGATAGGACCTACAGGCGATGTTCTTGAGTGGATATATGTCGCCTGAGCACAGTTGGGCGCCGTATATACAGCATGGGGGTAGCTCTGATACCAGCCAGATGCAACCCACGGCCATATAGGACCTAGAGGCGATGTTCTTGAGTCGACATATGTCGATCTGAGCACAGCTGGGCCACGTATATACAGCATGGGGGTAGCTGTGATACCAGCCAGCTGCAACCCACGGCTATATAGGACCTACAGGCGATGTTCTTGAGTCGATATATGTCGATCTGAGCACAGCTGGGCCCCGTATATACAGCATGGGGGTAGCTCTGATACCAGCCAGATGCAACCCACGGCCATATAGGTCCTACAGGCGATGTTCTTGAGTGGATATATGTCGATCTGAGCACAGCTGGGCGCCGTATATACAGCAGGGGGTAGCTCTGATACTAGCCAGATGCAACCCACAGCCATATAGGACCTACAGGCGATGTTCTTGAGTCGATATATGTCGATCTGAGCAGAGCTGGGCCACGTATATACAGCATGGGGGTAGCTGTGATACCAGCCAGCTGCAACCCACGGCTATATAGGACCTACAGGCGATGTTCTTGAGTCGATATATGTCGATCTGAGCACAGCTGGGCCCCGTATATACAGCATGGGGGTAGCTCTGATACCAGCCAGATGCAACCCACGGCCATACAGGACCTACAGGCGATGTTCTTGAGTGGATATATATATATATATATATATCGATCTGAGCACAGCTGGGCGCCGTATATACAGCATGGGGGTAGCTCTGATACCAGCCAGATGCAACCCACGGCCATATAGAACCTACCTACAGGCGATGTTCTTGAGTCGATATATGTCGATCTGAGCACAGCTGGGCCACGTATATACAGCATTGGGGTAGCTGTGATACCAGCCAGCTGCAACCCACGGCCATATAGGACCTACAGGCGATGTTCTTGAGTGGATATATGTCGATCTGAGCACAGCTGGGCGCCGTATATACAGCATAAGGGTAGCTCTGATACCAGCCAGATGCAACCCACGGCCATATAGGACCTACAGGCGATGTACTTGAGTCGATATATGTCGATTTGAGCACAGCTGGGCCACGTATATACAGCATGGGGGCAGCTGTGATACCAGCCAGATGCAACCCACGACCATATAGGACCTACAGGCGATGTTCTTGAGTGGATATATGTCGATCGGAGCACAGCTGGGCGCCGTATATACAGCATGGGGTTAGCTCTGATACCAGCCAGATGCAACCCACATCCATACAGGACCTACAGGCGATGTTCTTGAGTCGATATATGTCGATCTGAGCACAGCTGGGCTACGTATATACAGCATGGTGGTAGCTGTGATACCAGCCAGCTGCAACCCACGGCTATATAGGACATACAGGCGATGTTCTTGAGTCGATATATGTAGATCTGAGCACAGCTGGGCCCCGTATATACAGCATGGGGGTAGCTCTGATACCAGCCAGATGCAACCCACGGCCATATAGGACCTACAGGCGATGTTCTTGAGTCGATATATGTCGATCTAAGTACAGCAGGGCCACGTATATACAGCATGGGGGTAGCTGTGATACCAGCCAGCTGAAACCCCGGCTATATAGGACCTACAGGCGATGTTCTTGAGTCGATATATGTCGATCTCGAGCACAGCTGGGCCACGTATATACAGCATGGGGGTAGCTGTGATACCAGTGAGCTGCAACCCACGGCTATATAGGACCTACAGGCGATGTTCTTGAGTCGATATATGTCGATCTGAGCACAGCTGGGCCCCGTATATACAGCATGGGGGTAGCTCTGATACCAGCCAGATTCAACCCACGGCCATATAGTACCCACAGGCGATGTTCTTGAGTGGATATATTTCGATCTGAGCACAGCTGGGCGCCGTATATACTGCATGGGGGTAGCTCTGATACCATTCAGATGCAACCCACGGCCATATAGGACCTACAGGCGATGTTCTTGAGTGGATATATGTCGATCTGAGCACAGCTGGGCGCCGTAAATACAGCATGGGGGTAGCTCTGATACCAGCCAGATGCAACCCACGACCATATAGGACCTACAGGCGATGTTCTTGAGTGGATATATGTCGATCTGAGCACAGCTGGGCGCCGTATATACAGCATGGGGATAGCTCTGATACCATTCAGATGCAACCCACGGCCATATAGGACCTACAGGCGATGTTCTTGAGCCGATATATGTCGATCTGAGCACAGCTGGGCCCAGTATATACAGCATGGGGGTAGCTCTGATACCAGCCAGATGCAACCCACGGCCATATAAGACCTACAGGCGATGTTCTTGAGTGGATATATGTCGATCTGAGCACAGCTGGGCGCCGTATATACAGCATGGGGGTAGCTCTGATACCAGCCAGATGCAACCCACGGCCATATAGGACCTACAGGCGATGTTCTTGAGTCGATATATGTCGATTTGAGCACAGCTGGGCCACGTATATACAGCATGGGGGCAGCTGTGATACCAGCCAGATGCAACCCACGACCATATAGGACATACAGGCGATGTTCTTGAGTGGATATATGTCGATCTGAGCACAGCTGGGCGCCGTATATACAGCATGGGGTTAGCTCTGATACCAGCCAGATGCAACCCACATCCATATAGGACCTACAGGCGATGTTCTTGAGTCGATATATGTCGATCTGAGCACAGCTGGGCTACGTATATACAGCATGGTGGTAGCTGTGATACCAGCCAGCTGCAACCCACGGCTATATAGGACATACAGGCGATGTTCTTGAGTCGATATATGTCGATCTGAGCACAGCTGGGCCCCGTATATACAGCATGGGGGTAGCTCTGATACCAGCCAGATGCAACTCACGGCCATATAGGACCTACAGGCGATGTTCTTGAGTGGATATATGTCGATCTGAGCACAGCTGGGCGTCGTATGTACAGCATGGGGGTAGCTCTGATACCAGCCAGATGCAACCCACGGCCATATAGGACCTACAGGCGATGTTCTTGAGTCGATATATGTCGATCTGAGTACAGCTGGGCCACGCATATACAGCATGGGGGTAGCTGTGATACCAGCCAGCTGAAACCCCGGCTGTATAGGACCTACAGGCGATGTTCTTGGGTCGATATATGCCGATCTGAGCACAGCTGGGCCCCGTATATACAGCATGGGGGTAGCTCTGATACTAGCCAGATGCAACCCACGGACATATAGGACCTACAGGAGATGTTCTTGAATCGATATATGTCGATCTGAGCACAGCTGGGCCCCGTATATACAGCATGGGGGTAGCTCTGATACCAGCCAGATGCAAACCACGGCCATATAGGACCTACAGGCGATGCTCTTGAGTGGATATATGTCGATCTGAGCACAGCTGGGCGTCGTATGTAGAGCATGGGGGTAGCTCTGATACCAGCCAGATGAAAACCACGGCCATATAGGACCTACAGGCGATGTTCTTGAGTGGATATATGTCGATCTGAGCACAGCTGGGCGTCGTATGTACAGCATGGGGGTAGCTCTGATACCAGCCAGATGCAACCCACGGCCATATAGGACCTACAGGCGATGTTCTTGAGTGGATATATGTCGATCTGAGCACAGTTGGGCGCCGTATATACAGCATGGGGGTAGCTCTGATACCACTCAGATGCAACCCACGGCCATATAGGACCTACAGGCGATGTTCTTGAGTCGATATATGTCGATCTGAGCACAGCTGGGCCACGTATATACAGCATGGGTGTAGCTGTGATACCAGCCAGCTGCAACCCACTGCTATATAGGACCTACAGGCGATGTTCTTGAGTCGATATATGTTGATCTGAGCACAGCTGGGCCCCGTATGTACAGCATGGGGGTAGCTCTGATACCAGACAGATGCAACCCACGGCCAAATAGGACCTACAGGCGATGTTCTTGAGTGGATATATGTCGATCTGAGCACAGCTGGGCGCCGTATATACAGCATGGAGGTAGCTGTGATACCAGCCAGCTGCAACCCACGGCTATATAGGACCTACAGGCGATGTTCTTGAGTCGATCTGAGCACAGCTGGGCCCCGTATATACAGCATGGGGGTAGCTCTGATACCAGCCAGATGCAACCCACGGCCATATAGGACCTACAGGCGATGTTCTTGAGTGAATATATATATCGATCTGAGCACAGCTGGGCGCCGTATATACAGCATGGGGGGGTAGCTCTGATACCATTCAGATGCAACCCACGGCGATATAGGACCTACAGGCGATGTTCTTGAGTCGATATATGTCGATCTGAGCACAGCTGGGCCACGTATATACAGCATGGGGGTAGCTGTGATACCAGCCAGCTGCAACCCACGGCTATATAGGACCTACAGGCGATGTTCTTGAGTCGATATATGTCGATCTGAGCACAGCTGGGCCCCGTATATACAGCATGGGGGTAGCTCTGATACCAGCCAGATGCAACCCACGGCCATATAGGACCTACAGGCGATTTTCTTGAGTGGATATATGTCGATCTGAGCACAGCTGGGCGCCGTATATACAGCATGGGGTTAGCTCTGATACCAGCCAGATGCAACCCACGGCCATATAGGACCTACAGGCTATGTTCTTGAGTCGATATATGTCGATCTGAGCACAGCTGGGCCACGTATATACAGCATGGGGTAGCTGTGATACCAGCCAGCTGCAACCCACGGCTATATAGGACCTACAGGCGATGTTCTTGAGTCGATATATGTCGATCTGAGTACAGATAGGCCACGTATATACAGCATGGGGTTAGCTGTGATACCAGCCAGCTAAAACCCCCGGCTATATAGGACCTACAGACGATGTTCTTGAGTCGATATATGACGATCTGAGCACAGCTGGGCCCCGTATATACAGCATGGGGGTATCTCTGATACCAGCCAGATGCAACCCACGGCCATATAGGACCTACAGGCGATGTTCTTGAGTGGATATATGTCGATCTGAGCACAGGTAAGCGCCGTATATACAGCATGGGGGTAGCTCTGATACCAGCCAGATGCAACCCACGGCCATATAGGACCTACAGGCGTTGTTCTTGAATCGATATATGTCGATCTGAGCACAGCTGGGCCACGTATATACAGCATAGGGGTAGCTGTGATACCAGCCAGCTGCAACCCACGGCTATATAGGACCTACAGGCGATGTTCTTGATTCGATATATGTCGATCTGAGCATAGCTGGGCCCCGTATATGCAGCATGGGGGTAGCTCTGATACCAGCCAGATGCAACCCACGGACATGTAGGACCTACAGGCGATGTTCTTGAATCGATATATGTCGATCTGAGCACAGCTGGGCCACGTATATACAGCATGGGGGTAGCTGTGATACCAGCCAGCTGCAACCCACGGCTATTTAAGACCTACAGGCGATGTTCTTGATTCGATATATGTCGATCTGAGCACAGCTGGGCCCCGTATATACTGCATGGGGGTAGCTCTGATACCAGCCAGATGCAACCCACGGCCATATAGGACCTACAGGCGATGTTCTTGAGTGGATATATGTCGATCTGAGCACAGGTAAGCGCCGTATATACAGCATGGGGGTAGCTCTGATACCAGCCAGATGCAACTTACGGCCATATAGGACCTACAGGCGTTATTCTTGAATCGATATATGTCGATCTGAGCACAGCTGGGCCACGTATATACAGCATGGGGGTAGCTGTGATACCAGCCAGCTAAAACCCCCGGCTATATAGGACCTACAGACGATGTTCTTGAGTCGATATATGTCGATCTGAGCACAGCTGGGCCCCGTATATACAGCATGGGGGTATCTCTGATACCAGCCAGATGCAACCCACGGCCATATAGGACCTACAGGCGATGTTCTTGAGTGGATATATGTCGATCTGAGCACAGGTAAGCGCCGTATATACAGCATGGGGGTAGCTCTGATACCAGTCAGATGCAACTTACGGCCATATAGGACCTACAGGCGTTGTTCTTGAATCGATATATGTCGATCTGAGCACAGCTGGGCCACGTATATACAGCATGGGGGTAGCTGTGATACCAGCCAACTGCAACCCACGGCTATATAGGACCTACAGGCGATGTTCTTGATTCGATATATGTCGATCTGAGCACAGCTGGGCCCCGTATATGCAGCATGGGGGTGGCTCTGATACCAGCCAGATGCAACCCACGGACATATAGGACCTACAGGCGATGTTCTTGAATCGATATATGTCGATCTGAGCACAGCTGGGCCACGTATATACAGCATGGGGGTAGCTGTGATACCAGCCAGCTGCAACCCACGGCTATATAAGACCTACAGGCGATGTTCTTGATTCGATATATGTCGATCTGAGCACAGCTGGGCCCCGTATATACAGCATGGGGGTAGCTCTGATACCAGCCAGATGCAACCCACGGCCATATAGGACCTACAGGCGATGTTCTTGAGTGGATATATGTCGATCTGAGCACAGCTGGATGCCATATATACAGCATGGGGGTAGCTCTGATACCAGCCAGATGAAACCCACGGCCATATAGGACCTACAGGCGATGTTCTTGAGTCGATATATGTCGATCTGAGCACAGCTGGGCGCCGTATATACAGCATGGGGGTAGCTCTGATACCAGCCAGATGCAACCCACGGCCATACAGGACCTACAGGCGATGTTCTTGAGTCGATATATGTCGATCTGAGCACAGCTGGGCCACGTATATACAGCATGGGGGTAGCTGTGATACCAGCCAGCTGCAACCCACGGCTATATAGGACCTACAGGCGATGTTCTTGAATCGATCTGAGCACAGCTGGGCCCTGTATATACAGCATGGGGGTAGCTCTGATACCAGCCAGATGCAACCCACGGCCATATAGGACCTACAGGCGATGTTCTTGAGTGGATATATATATATCGATCTGAGCACAACTGGGCGCCGTATATACAGCATGGGGGTAGCTCTGATACCATTCAGATGCAACCCACGGCCATATAGGACCTACAGGCGATGTTCTTGAGTCGATATATGTCGATCTGAGCACAGCTGGGCCACGTATATACAGCATGGAGGTAGCTGTGATACCAGCCAGCTGCAACCCACGGCTATATAGGACCTACAGGCGATGTTCTTGAGTCGATATATGTCGATCTGAGCACAGCTGGGCCCCGTATATATAGCATGGGGGTAGCTCTGATACCAGCCAGATGCAACCCACGGCCATATAGTACCTACAGGCGATTTTCTTGAGTGGATATATGTCGATCTGAGCACAGCTAGCCGCCGTATATACAGCATGGGCATAGCTCTGATACCAGCCAGATGCAACCCATGGCCATATAGGACCTACAGGCGATGTTCTTGAGTCGATATATGTCGATCTGAGCACAGCTGGGCCACGTATATACAGCATGGGGGTAGCTGTGATACCAGCCAGCTGCAACCGACGGCTATATAGGACCTATAGGCGCTGTTCTTGAGTCGATCTGAGCACAGCTGGGCCCCGTATATACAGCATGGGGGTAGCTCTGATACCAGCCAGATGCAACCCACGGCCATATAGGACCCACAGGCGATGTTCTTGAGTGGATATATGTCGATCTGAGCACAGCTGGGCGCCGTATATACAGCATGGGGGTAGATCTGATACCAGCCAGATGCAACCCACGGCCATATAGGACCTACAGGCGATGTTCTTGAATCGATATATGTCGTTCTGAGCACAGCTGGGCCACGTATATACAGCATGGGGGTAGCTGTGATACCAGTGAGCTGCAACCCACGGCTATATAGGACCTACAGGCGATGTTCTTGAGTCGATATATGTCGATCTGAGCACAGCTGGGCGCCGTATATACAGCATGGGCATAGCTCTGATACCAGCCAGATGCAACCCATGGCCATATAGGACCTACAGGCGATGTTCTTGAGTCGATATATGTCGATCTGAGCACAGCTGGGCCACGTATATACAGCATGGGGGTAGCTGTGATACCAGCCAGCTGCAACCGACGGCTATATAGGACCTATAGGCGCTGTTCTTGAGTCGATCTGAGCACAGCTGGGCCCCGTATATACAGCATGGGGGTAGCTCTGATACCAGCCAGATGCAACCCACGGCCATATAGGACCCACAGGCGATGTTCTTGAGTCGATATATGTCGATCTGAGCAGAGCTGGGCCACGTATATACAGCATGGGTGTATCTGTGATACCAGCCAGCTGCAACCCACGGCTATATAGGACCTACAGGCGATGTTCTTGAGTCTATATATGTTGATCTGAGCACAGCTGGGCCCCGTATATACAGCATGGGGGTAACTGTGATACCAGCCAGCTGCAACCCACGGCCAAATAGGACCTACAGGCGATGTTCTTGAGTGGATATATGTCGATCTGAGCACAGCTGGGCGCCGTATATACAGCATGGGGGTAGCTCTGATACCAGCCAGATGCAACCCACGGCCATACAGGACCTACAGGCGAGGTTCTTGAGTCGATATATGTCGATCTGAGCACAGCTGGGCCACGTATATACAGCATGGGGGTAGCTGTGATACCAGCCAGCTGCAACCCACGGCTATATAGGACCTACAGGCGATGTTCTTGAGTCGATCTGAGCACAGCTGGGCCCTGTATATATAGCATGGGGGTAGCTCTGATACCAGCCAGATGCAACCTACGGCCATATAGGACCTACAGGCGATGTTCTTGAGTGGATATATATATATATATCGATCTGGGCACAGCTGGGCGCCGTATATACAGCATGGAGGTAGCTCTGATAACATTCAGATGCAACCCACGGCCATATAGGACCTACAGGCGATGTTCTTGAGTCGATATATGTCGATCTGAGCACAGCTGGGCCACGTATATACAGCATGGAGGTAGCTGTGATACCAGCCAGCTGCAACCCACGGCTATATAGGACCTACAGGCGATGTTCTTGAGTCGATATATGTCGATCTGAGCACAGCTGGGCCCCGTATATACAGCATGGGGGGTAGCTCTGATACCAGCCAGATGCAACCCACGGCCATATAGGACCTACAGGCCATTTTCTTGAGTCGATATATGTCGATCTGAGTACAGCTGGGCCACGTATATACAGCATGGGGGTATCTGTGATACCAGCCAGCTGCAACCCACGGCTATATAAGACCTACAGGCGATGTTTTTGATTCGATATATGTCGATCTGAGCACAGCTGGGCCCCGTATATACAGCATGGGGGTAGCTCTGATACCAGCCAGATGCAACCCACGGCCATATAGGACCTACAGGCGATGTTCTTGAGTGGATATATGTCGATCTGAGCACAGATGGGTGCCATATATACAGCATGGGGGTAGCTCTGATACCAGCCAGATGAAACCCACGGCCATATAGGACCTACAGGCGATGTTCTTGAGTCGATATATGTCGATCTGAGCACAGCTGGGCGCCGTATATACAGCATGGGGGTAGCTCTGATACCAGCCAGATGCAACCCACGGCCATACAGGACCTACTGGCGATGTTCTTGAGTCGATATATGTCGATCTGAGCACAGCTGGGCCACGTATATACAGCATGGGGGTAGCTGTGATACCAGCCAGCTGCAACCGACGGCTATATAGGACCTACAGGCGCTGTTCTTGAGTCGATCTGAGCACAACTGGGCCCCGTATATACAGCATGGGGGTAGCTCTGATACCAGCCAGATTCAACCCACGGCCATATAGGACCTATAGGCGATGTTCTTGAGTGGATATATGTCGATCTGAGCACAGCTGGTCGCCGTATATACAGCATGGGAGTAGATCTGATACCAGCCAGATGCAACCCACGGCCATATAGGACCTACAGGCGATGTTCTTGAGTCGATATATGTCGATCTGAGCACAGCTGGGCCACGTATATACAGCATGGGGGTAGCTGTGATACCAGCCAGCTGCAACCGACGGCTATATAGGACCTACAGGCGCTGTTCTTGAGTCGATCTGAGCACAGCTGGGCCCCGTATATACAGCATGGGGGTAGCTCTGATACCAGCCAGATGCAACCCACGGCCATATAGGACCTACAGGCGATGTTCTTGAGTCGATATATGTCGATCTGAGCACAGCTGGGCCACGTATATACAGCATGGGGGTAGCTGTGATACCAGCCAGCTGCAACCCACGGCCATATAGGACCTACAGGCGATGTTCTTGAGTGAATATATGTCGATCTGAGCACAGCTGGGCGCCGTATATACAGCATGGAGGTAGCTCTGATACCAGCCAGATGCAACCCACGGCCATATAGGACCTACAGGCGATGTTCTTGAGTCGATATATGTCGATCTGAGCACAGCTGGGCCACGTATATACAGCATGGGGGTAGCTGTGATACCAGCCAGCTGCAACCCACGACTATATAGGACCTACAGGCTATGTTCTTGAGTCGATCTGAGCACAGCTGGGCCCCGTATATACAGCATGGGGGTAGCTCTGATACCAGCCAGCTGCAACCCACGGCCATATAGGACCTACAGGCGATGTTCTTGAGTGGATATATGTCGATCTGAGCACAGCTGGGCGCCGTATATACAGCATGGGGGTAGATCTGATACCAGCCAGATGCAACCCACGACCATATAGGCACTACAGACGATGTTCCTGAATCGATATATGTCGTTCTGAGCACAGCTGCGCCACGTATATACAGCATGGGGGTAGCTGTGATACCAGCCAGCTGCAACCTACGGCTATATAGGACCTACAGGCGATGTTCTTGAGTCGATATATGTCGATCTGAGCACAGCTGGGCCCCGTATATACATCATGGGGGTAGCTCTGATACCAGCCAGATGCAACCCACGACCATATAGGACCTACAGGCGATGTTCTTGAGTGGATATATGTCGATCTGAGCACAGCTGGGCGCCGTATATACAGCATGGGGGTAGCTCTGATACCATTCAGATGCAACCCACGGCCATATAGGACCTACAGGCGATGTTCTTGAGTCGATATATGTCGATCTGAGCACAGCTGGGCCCCGTATATACAGCATGGGGGTAGCTCTGATACCAGCCAGATGCAACCCACGGCCATATAGGACCTACAGGCCATGTTCTTGAGTGTTTTATATGTTGATCTGAGCACAGCTGGGCGCCGTATATACAGCATGGGGGTAGCTCTGATACCAGCCAGATGCAACCCACGGCCATATAGGACCTACAGGCGATGTTCTTGAGTCGATATATGTCGATTTGAGCACAGCTGGGCCACGTATATACAGCATGGGGGCAGCTGTGATACCAGCCAGCTGCAACCCACGGCTATATTGGACATACAGGCGATGTTCTTGAGTCGATATATGTCGATCTGAGCACAGCTGGGCCCCGTATATACAGCATGGGGGTAGCTCTGATACCAGCCAGATGCAACCCACGGCCATATAGGACCTACAGGCGATGTTCTTGAGTGGATATATGTCGATCTTAGTACAAATGGGCCACGTATATACAGCATGGGGGTAGCTGTGATACCAGCCAGCTGAAACCCCGGCTATATAGGACCTACAGGCGATGTTCTTGAGTCGATATATGTCGATCTGAGCACAGCTGGGCCCCGTATATACAGCATGGGGGTAGCTATGATACCAGCCAGATGCAACCCACGGCCATATAGGACCTACAGGCGATGTTCTTGAGTGGATATATGTCGATCTGAGCACAGCTGGGCGTCGTATCTACAGCATGGGGGTAGCTCTGATACCAGCCAGATGCAACCCACGGCCATATAGGACCTACAGGCGATGTTCTTGAGTCGATATATGTCGATCTGAGTACAGCTGGGCCACGTATATACAGCATGGGGGTAGCTGTGATACCAGCCAGCTGAAACCCCGGCTATATAGGACCTACAGGCGATGTTCTTGAGTCGATATATATCGATCTGAGCACAGCTGGGCCCCGTATATACAGCATGGGGGTAGCTCTGATACCAGCCAGATGCAAACCACGGCCATATAGGACCTACAGGCGATGTTCTTGAGTGGATATATGTCGATCTGAGCACAGCTTGTCGTCGTATGTACAGCATGGGGGTAGCTCTGATACCAGCCAGATGCAACCCACGGCCATATAGGACCTACAGGCGATGTTCTTGAGTCGATATATGTCGATCTGAGTACAGCTGGGCCACGTATATACAGCATGGGGGTAGCTGTGATACCAGCCAGCTGAAACCCCGGCTATATAGGACCTACAGGCGATGTTCTTGAGTCGATATATGTCGATCTGAGCACAGCTGGGCCCCATATATACAGCATGGGGGTACCTCTGATACCAGCCAGATGCAACCCACGGACATATAGGACCTACAGGCGATGTTCTTGAATCGATATATGTCGATCTGAGCACAGCTGGGCCACGTATATACAGCATGGGGGTATCTGTGATACCAGCCAGCTGCAACCCACGGCTATATAGGACCTACAGGCGATGTTCTTGATTTGATATATGTCGATCTGAGCACAGCTGGGCCCCGTATATACAGCATGGGGGTAGCTCTGATACCAGCCAGATGCAACCCACGGCCATATAGGACCTACAGGCGATGTTCTTGAGTGAATATATGTCGATCTGAGCACAGCTGGGTGCCGTATATACAGCATGGGGGTAGCTCTGATACCAGCCAGATGAAACCCACGGCCATATAGGACCTACAGGCGATGTTCTTGAGTCGATATATGTCGATCTGAGCACAGCTGGGCCACGTATATACAGCATGGGTGTAGCTGTGATACCAGCCAGCTGCAACCCACTGCTATATAGGACCTACATGCGATGTTCTTGAGTCGATATATGTTGATCTAAGCACAGCTGGGCCCCGTATATACAGCATGGGGGTAGCTCTGATACCAGATAGATGCAACCCACGGCCAAATAGGACCTACAGGCGATGTTCTTGAGTGGATATATGTCGATCTGAGCACAGCTGGGCGCCGTATATACAGCATGGGGGTAGCTCTGATACCAGCCAGATGCAACCCACGGCCATATAGGACCTACAGGCGATGTTCTTGAGTGGATATATATCGATCTGAGCACAGCTGGGCACCGTATATACAGCATGGGGGTAGCTCTGATACCATTCAGATGCAACCCACGGCCATATAGGACCTACAGGCGATGTTCTTGAGTCGATATATGTCGATCTGAGCACAGCTGGGCCACGTATATACAGCATGGGGGTAGCTGTGATACCAGCCAGCTGCAACCCACGGCTATATAAGACCTACAGGCGTTGTTCTTGAGTCGATATATGTCGATCTGAGCACAGCTGGGCCACGTATATACAGCATGGGTGTAGCTGTGATACCAGCCAGCTGCAACCCACTGCTATATAGGACCTACAGGCGATGTTCTTGAGTCGATATATGTTGATCTGAGCACAGCTGGGCCCCGTATATACAGCATGGGGGTAGCTCTGATACCAGACAGATGCAACCCACGGCCAAATAGGACCTACAGGCGATGTTCTTGAGTGGATATATGTCGATCTGAGCACAACTGGGCGCCGTATATACAGCATGGAGGTAGCTGTGATACCAGCCAGCTGTAACCCATGGCTATATAGGACCTACAGGCGATGTTCTTGAGTCGATCTGAGCACAGCTGGGCCCCGTATATACAGCATGGGGTTAGCTCTGATACCAGCCAGATGCAACCCACGGCCATATAGGACCTACAGGCGATGTTCTTGAGTAGATATATATATATCGATCTGAGCACAGCTGGGCGCCGTATATACAGCATGGGGGTAGCTCTGATACCATTCAGATGCAACCCACGGCCATATAGGACCTACAGGCGATGTTCTTGAGTCGATATATGTCGATCTGAGCACAGCTGGGCCACGTATATACAGCATGGGGGTAGCTGTGATACCAGCCAGCTGCAACCCACGGCTATATAGGACCTACAGGCGTTGTTCTTGAGTCGATATATGTCGATCTGAGCACAGCTGGGCCACGTATATACAGCATGGGTGTAGCTGTGATACCAGCCAGCTGCAACCCACTGCTATATAGGACCTACAGGCGATGTTCTTGAGTCGATATATGTTGATCTGAGCACAGCTGGGCCCCGTATATACAGCATGGGGGTAGCTCTGATACCAGACAGATGCAACCCACGGCCAAATAGGACCTACAGGCGATGTTCTTGAGTGGATATATGTCGATCTGAGCACAACTGGGCGCCGTATATACAGCATGGAGGTAGCTGTGATACCAGCCAGATGCAACCCACGGCCATATAGGACCTACAGGCGATGTTCTTGAGTGGATATATATCGATCTGAGCACAGCTGGGCGCCGTATATACAGCATGGAGGTAGCTCTGATACCATTCAGATGCAACCCACGGCTATATAGGACCTACAGGCGATGTACTTGAGTCGATATATGTCGATTTGAGCACAGCTGGGCCACGTATATACAACATGGAGGTAGCTGTGATACCAGCCAGCTGCAACCCACGGCTATATAGGACCTACAGGCGATGTTCTTGAGTCGATCTGAGCACAGCTGGGCCCTGTATATACAGCATGGGGGTAGCTCTGATACCAGCCAGATGCAACCCACGGCCATATAGGACCTACAGGCGATGTTCTTGAGTGGATATATGTCGATCTGAGCACAGCTGGGCGTCGTATCTACAGCATGGGGGTAGCTCTGATACCAGCCAGATGCAAACCACGGCCATATAGGACCTACAGGCGATGTTCTTGAGTGGATATATATATATAGATCTGAGCACAGCTGGGCGCCGTATATACAGCATGGGGGTAGCTCTGATACCATTCAGATGCAACCCACGGCCATATAGGACCTACAGGCGATGTTCTTGAGTGGATATATATCGATCTGAGCACAGCTGGGCGCCGTATATACAGCATGGAGGTAGCTCTGATACCATTCAGATGCAACCCACGGCTATATAGGACATACAGGCAATGTTCTTGAGTCGATATATGTCGATTTGAGCACAGCTGGGCCACGTATATACAACATGGAGGTAGCTGTGATACCAGCCAGCTGCAACCCACGGCTATATAGGACCTACAGGCGATGTTCTTGAGTCGATATATGTCGATCTGAGCACAGCTGGGCCCCGTATATACAGCATGGGGTTAGCTCTGATACCAGCCAGATGCAACCCACGGCCATATAGGACCTACAGGCGATGTTCTTGAGTCGATATATGTCGATCTGAGTACAGCTGGGCCACGTATATACAGCATGGGGGTAGCTGTGATACCAGCCAGCGGAAACCCCGGCTATATAGGACCTACAGGCGATGTTCTTAAGTCGATATATGTCGATCTGAGCACAGCTGGGCCCCGTATATACAGCATGGGGGTAGCACTGATACCAGCCGGACCAACCCACGGACATATAGGACCTACAGGCGATGTTCTTGAATCGATATATGTCGATCTGAGCACCGCTGGGCCACGTATATACAGCTTGGGGGTAGCTGTGATACCAGCCAGCTGCAACCCACGGCTATATAGGACCTACAGGCGATGTTCTTGATTTGATATATATCGATCTGAGCACAGCTGGGCCCCGTATATACAGCATGGGGGTAGCTCTGATACCAGCCAGATGCAACCCACGGCCATATAGGACCTACAGGCGATGTTCTTGAGTGGATATATGTCGATCTGAGCACAGCTGGGTGCCGTATATACAGCATGGGGGTAGCTCTGATACCAACCAAATGAAACCCACGGCCATATAGGACCTACAGGCGATGTTCTTGAGTCGATATATGTCGATCTGAGCACAGCTGGGCCACGTATATACAGCATGGGTGTAGCTGTGATACCAGCCAGCTGCAACCCACTGCTATATAGGACCTACAGGCGATGTTCTTGAGTCGATATATGTTGATCTGACCACAGCTGGGCCCCGTATATACAGCATGGGGGTAGCTCTGATACCAGACAGATGCAACCCACGGCCAAATAGGACCTACAGGCGATGTTCTTGAGTGGATATATGTCGATCTGAGCACAGCTGGGCGCCGTATATACAGCATGGGGGTAGCTCTGATACCAGCCAGATGCAACCCACGGCCATATAGGACCTACAGGCGATGTTCTTGAGTGGATATATATATATATATATATATATATATATATCGATCTGAGCACAGCTGGGCGCCGTATATACAGCATGGGGGTAGCTCTGATACCATTCAGATGCAACCCACGGCCATATAGGACCTACAGGCGATGTTCTTGAGTCGATATATGTCGATCTGAGCACAGCTGGGCCACGTATATACAGCATGGGGGTAGCTGTGATACCAGCCAGCTGCAACCCACGGCTATATAGGACCTACAGGCGATGTTCTAGAGTAGATATATTTCGATCTGAGCACAGCTGGGCCACGTATATACAGCATGGGTGTAGCTGTGATACCAGCCAGCTGCAACCCACTGCTATATAGGACCTACAGGCGATGTTCTTGAGTCGATATATGTTGATCTGAGCACAGCTGGGCCCCGTATATACAGCATGGGTGTAGCTCTGATACCAGACAGATGCAACCCACGGCCAAATAGGACCTACAGGCGATGTTCTTGAGTGGATATATGTCGATCTGAGCACAGCTGGGCGCCGTATATACACCATGGAGGTAGCTGTGATACCAGCCAGCTGCAACCCACGGCTATATAGGACCTACAGGCGATGTTCTTGAGTCGATCTGAGCACAGCTGGGCCCCGTATATACAGCATGGGGGTAGCTCTGATACCAGCCAGATGCAACCCACGGCCATATAGGACCTACAGGCGATGTTCTTGAGTGGATATATATCGATCTGAGCACAGCTGGGCGCCGTATATACAGCATGGGGGTAGCTCTGATACCATTCAGATGCAACCCACGGCCATATAGGACCTACAGGCGATGTTCTTGAGTCGATATATGTCGATCTGAGCACAGCTGGGCCACGTATATACAGCATGGGGGTAGCTGTGATACCAGCCAGCTGCAACCCACGGCTATATAGGACCTACAGGCGATGTTCTTGAGTCGATATATGTCGATCTGAGCACAGCTGGGCCCCGTATATACAGCATGGGGGTAGCTCTGATACCAGCCAGATGCAACCCACGGCCATATAGGACCTACAGGCGATTTTCTTGAGTGGATATATGTCGATCTGAGCACAGCTGGGTGCCGTATATACAGCATGGGGTTAGCTCTGATACCAGCCAGATGCAACCCACGGCCATATAGGACCTACAGGCGATGTTCTTGAGTCGATATATGTCGATCTGAGCACAACTGGGCCACGTATATACAGCATGGGGGTAGCTGTGATACCAGCCAGCTGCAACCCACGGCTATATAGGAATTAAAGGCGATGTTCTTGAGTCGATATATGTCGATCTGAGTACAGCTAGGCCACGTATATACAGCATGGGGGTAGCTGTGATACCAGCCAGCTAAAACCCCCGGCTATATAGGACCTACAGACGATGTTCTTGAGTCGATATATGTCGATCTGAGCACAGCTGGGCCCCGTATATACAGCATGGGGTATCTCTGATACCAGCCAGATGCAACCCACGGCCATATAGGACCTACAGGCGATGTTCTTGAGTGGATATATGTCGATCTGAGTACAGGTGGGCGCCGTATATACAGCATGGGGGTAGCTCTGATACCAGCCAGATGCAACCCACGGCCATATAGGACCTACAGGCAATGTTCTTGTGTGGATATATGTCGATCTGAGCACAGCTGGGTGCCATATATACAGCATGGGGGTAGCTCTGATACCAGCCAGATGAAACCCACGGCCATATAGGACCTACAGGCGATGTTCTTTAGTCGATATATGTCGATCTGAGCACAGCTGGGCCACGTATATACAGCATGGGTGTAGCTGTGATACCAGCCAGCTGCAACCCACGGCTATATAGGACCTACAGGCGATGTTCTTGAGTCGATATATGTTGATCTGAGCACAGCTGGGCCCCGTATATACAGCATGGGGGTAGCTCTGATACCAGACAGATGCAACCCACGGCCAAATAGGACCTACAGGCGATGTTCTTGAGTGGATATATGTCGATCTGAGCACAGCTGGGCCCCGTATATACAGCATGGGGGTAGCTCTGATACCAGCCAGATGCAACCCACGGCTATATAGGACCTACAGGCGATGTTCTTGAATCGATATATGTCGATCTGAGCACAGCTGGGCCACGTATTTACAGCATGGGGGTAGCTCTGATACCAGCCAGATGCAACCCACGGCCATATAGGACCTACAGGCGATTTTCTTGAGTGGATATATGTCGATCTGAGCACAGCTGGGCGCCGTATATACAGCATGGGATTAGCTCTGATACCAGCCAGATGCAACCCACGGCCATATAGGACCTACAGGCGATGTTCTTGAGTCGATATATGTCGATCTGAGCACAGCTGGGCCACGTATATACAGCATGGGGGTAGCTGTGATACCAGCCAGCTGCAACCCACGGCTATATAGGACCTACAGGCGATGTTCTTGAGTCGATATATGTCGATCTGAGTACAGCTAGGCCACGTATATACAGCATGGGGGTAGCTGTGATACCAGCCAGCTAAAACCCCCGGCTATATAGGACCTACAGAAGATGTTCTTGAGTCGATATATGTCGATCTGAGCACAGCTGGGCCCCGTATATACAGCATGGGGGTATCTCTGATACCAGCCAGATGCAACCCACGGCCATATAGGACCTACAGGCGATGTTCTTGAGTGGATATATGTCGATCTGAGCACAGGTGGGCGCCGTATATACAGCATGGGGGTAGCTCTGATACCAGCCAGATGCTACCCACGGCCATATAGGACCTACAGGCGATGTTCTTGAGTGGATATATGTCGATCTTAGTACAGCTGGGCCACGTATATACATCATGGGGGTAGCTGTGATACCAGCCAGCTGAAACCCCGGCTATATAGGACCTACAGGCGATGTTCTTGAGTAGATATATGTCGATCTGAGCACAGCTGGGCCCCGTATATACAGCATGGGGGTAGCTATGATACCAGCCAGATGCAACCCACGGCCATATAGGACCTACAGGCGATGTTCTTGAGTAGATATATGTCGATCTGAGCACAGCTGGGCGTCGTATCTACAGCATGGGGGTAGCTCTGATACCAGCCAGATGCAACCCACGGCCATATAGGACCTACAGGCGATGTTCTTGAGTCGATATATGTCGATCTGAGTACAGCTGGGCCACGTATATACAGCATGGGGGTAGCTGTGATACCAGCCAGCTGAAACCCCGGTTATATAGGACCTACAGGCGATGTTCTTGAGTCGATATATGTCGATCTGAGCACAGCTGGGCCCCGTATATACAGCATGGGGTAGCTCTGATACCAGCCAGATGCAAACCACGGCCATATAGGACCTACAGGCGATGTTCTTGAGTGGATATATGTCGATCTGAGCACAGCTGGGCGTCGTATGTACAGCATGGCGGTAGCTCTGATACCAGCCAGATGCAACCCACGGCCATATAGGACCTACAGGCAATGTTCTTGAGTCGATATATGTCGATCTGAGTACAGCTTGGCCACGTATATACAGCATGGGGGTAGCTGTGATACCAGCCAGCTGAAACCCCGGCTATATAGGACCTACAGGCGATGTTCTTGAGTCGATATATGTCGATCTGAGCACAGCTGGGCCCCATATATACAGCATGGGGGTAGCTCTGATACCAGCCAGATGCAACCCACGGACATATAGGACCTACAGGCGATGTTCTTGAATCGATATATGTCGATCTGAGCACAGCTGGGCCACGTATATACAGCATGGGGGTATCTGTGATACCAGCCAGCTGCAACCCACGGCTATATAGGACCTACAGGCGATGTTCTTGATTTGATATATGTCGATCTGAGCACAGCTGGGCCCCGTATATACAGCATGGGGGTAGCTCTGATACCAGCCAGATGCAACCCACGGCCATATAGGACCTACAGGCGATGTTCTTGAGTGAATATATGTCGATCTGAGCACAGCTGGGTGCCGTATATACAGCATGGGGGTAGCTCTGATACCAGCCAGATGAAACCCACGGCCATATAGGACCTACAGGCAATGTTCTTGAGTCGATATATGTCGATCTGAGCACAGCTGGGCCACGTATATACAGCATGGGTGTAGCTGTGATACCAGCCAGCTGCAACCCACTGCTATATAGGACCTACATGCGATGTTCTTGAGTCGATATATGTTGATCTGAGCACAGCTGGGCCCCGTATATACAGCATGGGGGTAGCTCTGATACCAGACAGATGCAACCCACGGCCAAATAGGACCTACAGGCGATGTTCTTGAGTGGATATATGTCGATCTGAGCACAGCTGGGCGCCGTATATACAGCATGGGGGTAGCTCTGATACCAGCCAGATGCAACCCACGGCCATATAGGACCTACAGGCGATGTTCTTGAGTGGATATATATATCGATCTGAGCACAGCTGGGCGCCGTATATACAGCATGGGGGTAGCTCTGATACCATTCAGATGCAACCCACGGCCATATAGGACCTACAGGCGATGTTCTTGAGTTGATATATGTCGATCTGAGCACAGCTGGGCCACGTATATACAGCATGGGGCTAGCTGTGATACCAGCCAGCTGCAACCCACGGCTATATAGGACCTACAGGCGTTGTTCTTGAGTCGATATATGTCGATCTGAGCACAGCTGGGCCACGTATATACAGCATGGGTGTAGCTGTGATACCAGCCAGCTGCAACCCACTGCTATATAGGACCTACAAGCGATGTTCTTGAGTCGATATATGTTGATCTGAGCACAGCTGGGCCCCGTATATACAGCATGGGGGTAGCTCTGATACCAGACAGATGCAACCCACGGCCAAATAGGACCTACAGGCGATGTTCTTGAGTGGATATATGTCGATCTGAGCACAACTGGGCGCCGTATATACAGCATGGAGGTAGCTGTGATACCAGCCAGCTGCAACCCATGGCTATATAGGACCTACAGGCGATGTTCTTGAATCGATCTGAGCACAGCTGGGCCCCGTATATACAGCATGGGGGTAGCTCTGATACCAGCCAGATGCAACCCACGGCCATATAGGACCTACAGGCGATGTTCTTGAGTGGATATATATATCGATCTGAGCACAGCTGGGCGTCGTATATACAGCATGGGGGTAGCTCTCATACCATTCAGATGCAACCCACGGCCATATAGGACCTACAGGCGATGTTCTTGAGTCGATATATGTCGATCTGAGCACAGCTGGGCCACGTATATACAGCATGGGGGTAGCTGTGATACCAGCCAGCTGCAACCCACGGCTATATAGGACCTACAGGCGTTGTTCTTGAGTCGATATATGTCGATCTGAGCACAGCTGGGCCACGTATATACAGCATGGGTGTAGCTGTGATACCAGCCAGCTGAAACCCACTGCTATATAGGACCTACAGGCGATGTTCTTGAGTTGATATATGTTGATCTGAGCACAGCTGGGCCCCGTATATACAGCATGGGGGTAGCTCTGATACCAGACAGATGCAACCCACGGCCAAATAGGACCTACAGGCGATGTTCTTGAGTGGATATATGTCGATCTGAGCACAACTGGGCGCCGTATATACAGCATGGAGGTAGCTGTGATACCAGCCAGCTGCAACCCATGGCTATATAGGACCTACAGGCGATGTTCTTGAGTCGATCTGAGCACAGCTGGGCCCCGTATATACAGCATGGGGGTAGCTCTGATACCAGCCAGATGCAACCCACGGCCATATAGGACCTACAGTCGATGTTCTTGAGTGGATATATATATCGATCTGAGCACAGCTGGGCGCCGTATATTGAGCATGGGGGTAGCTCTGATACCATTCAGATGCAACCCACGGCCATATAGGACCTACAGGCGATGTTCTTGAGTGGATATATATATATATCGATCTGAGCACAGCTGGGCGCCGTATATACAGCATGGAGGTAGCTCTGATACCATTCAGATGCAACCCACGGCTATATAGGACCTACAGGCGATGTTCTTGAGTCGATATATGTCGATCTGAGCACAGCTGGGCCCCGTATATACAGCATGGGGGTATCTCTGATACCAGCCAGATGCAACCCACGGCCATATAGGACCTACAGGCGATGTTCTTGAGTGGATATATGTCGATCTGAGCACAGGTGGGCGCCGTATATACAGCATGGGGGTAGCTCTGATACCAGCCAGATGCAACCCACGGCCATATAGGACCTACAGGCGATGTTCTTGAATCGATATATGTCGATCTGAGCACAGCTGGGCCACGTATATACAGCATGGGGGTAGCTGTGATACCAGCCAGCTGCAACCCACGGCTATATAGGACCTACAGGCGATGTTCTTGATTCGATATATGTCGATCTGAGCACAGCTGGGCCCCGTATATACAGGATGGGGGTAGCTCTGATACCAGCCAGATGCAACCCACGGACATATAGGAGCTACAGGCGATGTTCTTGAATAGATATATGTCGATCTGAGCACAGCTGGGCCACGTATATACAGCATGGGGGTAGCTGTGATACCAGCCAGCTGCAACCCACGGCTATATAAGACCTACAGGCGATGTTCTTGATTCGATATATGTCGATCTGAGCACAGCTGGGCCCCGTATATACAGCATGGGGGTAGCTCTGATACCAGCCAGATGCAACCCACGGCCATATAGGACCTACAGGCGATGTTCTTGTGTGGATATATGTCGATCTGAGCACAGCTGGGTGCCATATATACAGCAGGGGGGTAGCTCTGATACCAGCCAGATGAAAACCACGGCCATATAGGACCTACAGGCGATGTTCTTGAGTCGATATATGTCGATCTGAGCACAGCTGGGCCACGTATATACAGCATGGGTGTAGCTGTGATACCAGCCAGCTGCAACCCACGGCTATATAGAACCTACAGGCGATGTTCTTGAGTCTATATATGTTGATCTGAGCACAGCTGGGCCCCGTATATACAGCATGGGGGTAGCTGTGATACCAGCCAGCTGCAACCCACGGCCAAATAGGACCTACAGGCGATGTTCTTGAGTGGATATATGTCGATCTGAGCACAGCTGGGCGCCGTATATACAGCATGGGGGTAGCTCTGATACCAGCCAGCTGCAACCCACGGCTATATAAGACCTACAGGCGATGTTCTTGATTCGATATATGTCGATCTGAGCACAGCTGGGCCCCGTATATACAGCATGGGGGTATCTCTGATACCAGCCAGATGCAACCCACGGCCATATAGGACCTACAGGCGATTTTCTTGAGTGGATATATGTCGATCTGAGCACAGCTGGGCGCCGTATATACAGCATGGGGTTAGCTCTGATGCCAGCCAGATGCAACCCACGGCCATATAGGACCTACAGGCGATGTTCTTGAGTCGATATATGGTCGATCTGAGCACAGCTGGGCCACGTATATACAGCATGGGGGTAGCTGTGATACCAGCCAGCTGCAACCCACGGCTATATAGGACCTAAAGGCGATGTTCTTGAGTCGATATATGTCGATCTGAGTACAGCTAGGCCACGTATATACAGCATGGGGGTAGCTGTGATACCAGCCAGCTAAAACCCCCGGCTATATTGGACCTACAGACGATGTTCTTGAGTCGATATATGTCGATCTGAGCACAGCTGGGCCCCGTATATACAGCATGGGAGTATCTATGATACCAGCCAGATGCAACCCACGGCCATATAGGACCTACAAGCGATGTTCTTGAGTGGATATATGTCGATCTGAGCACAGGTGGGCGCCGTATATACAGCATGGGGGTAGCTCTGATACCAGCCAGATGCAACCCACGGCCATATAGGACCTACAGGCAATGTTCTTGTGTGGATATATGTCGATCTGAGCACAGGTGGGTGCCATATATACAGCATGGGGGTAGCTCTGATACCAGCCAGATGAAACCCACGGACATATAGGACCTACAGGCGATGTTCTTGAGTCGATATATGTCGATCTGAGCACAGCTAGGCCACGTATATACAGCATGGGTGTAGCTGTGATACCAGCCAGCTGCAACCCACGGCTATATAGGACCCACAGGCGATGTTCTTGAGTCGATATATGTTGATCTGAGCACAGCTGGGCCACGATGCCAGATGCAACCCACGGCCATATAGGACCTACAGGCGATTTTCTTGAGTGGATATATGTCGATCTGAGCACAGCTGTGCGCCGTATATACAGCATGGGGTTAGTTCTGATACCAGCCAGATGCAACCCACGGCCATATAGGACCTACAGGCGATGTTCTTGAGCCGATATATGTCGATCTGAGCATAGCTGGGCCACGTATATACAGCATGGGGGTAGCTGTGATACCAGCCAGCTGCAACCCACGGCTATATAGGACTTACAGGCGATGTTCTTGAGTCGATATATGTCGATGTGAGCACAGCTGGCCCCGTATATACAGCATGGGGGTAGCTCTGATACCAGCCAGATGCAACCCACGGCCATATAGGACCTACAGGCGATGTTCTTGAGTCGATATATGTCGATCTGAGCACAGCTGGGCCCCGTATATAAAGCATGGGGGTAGCTCTGATACCAGCCAGAAGCAACCCACGGCCATATAGGACCTACAGGCGATGTTCTTGAGTGGATATATGTCGATCTGAGCACAGCTGGGCGCCGTATATACAGCATGGGGTTAGCTCTGATACCAGCCAGATGCAACCCACGGCCATATAGGACCTACAGGCGATGTTCTTGAGTCGATATATGTCGATCTGAGCACAGCTGGGCCACGTATATACAGCATGGGGGTAGCTGTGATACCAGCCAGCTGCAACCCACGGCTATATAGGACCTACAGGCGATGTTCTTGAGTCGATATATGTCGATCTGAGCACAGCTGGGCCCCGTATATACAGCATGGGGGTAGCTCTGATACCAGCCAGATGCAATCCACGGCCATATGGGACCTACAGGCGATGTTCTTGAATGGATATATGTCGATCTGAGCACAGCTGGGCGCCGTATGTACAGCATGGGGGTAGCTCTGATACCAGCCAGATGCAACCCACGGCCATATAGGACCTACAGGCGATGTTCTTGAGTCAAAATATGTCGATCTGAGTACAGCTAGGCCACGTATATACAGCATGGGGGTAGCTGTGATACCAGCCAGCTAAAACCCCTGGCTATATAGGACCTACATACGATGTTCTTGAGTCGATATATGTCGATCTGAGCACAGCTGGGCCCCGTATATACAGCATGGGGGTAGCTCTGATACCAGCCAGATGCAACCCACTGCCATATAGGACCTACAGGCGATGTTCTTGAGTGGATATATATCGATCTGAGCACAGCTGGGCGCCGTATATACAGCATGGAGGTAGCTCTGATACCATTCAGATGCAACCCACGGCGATATAGGACCTACAGGCGATGTTCTTGAGTCGATATATGTCGATCTGAGCACAGCTGGGCCACGTATATACAGCATGGAGGTAGCTGTGATACCAGCCAGCTGCAACCCACGGCTATATAGGACCTACAGGCGATGTTCTTGAGTCGATATATGTCGATCTGAGCACAGCTGGGCCCCGTATATACAGCATGGGGGTAGCTCTGATACCAGCCAGATGCAACCCACGGCCATATAGGACCTACAGGCGATGTTCTTGAGTGGATATATGTCGATCTGAGCACAGCTGGGCGTCGTATCTACAGCATGGGGGTAGCTCTGATACCAGCCAGATGCAACCCACGGCCATATAGGACCTACAGGCGATGTTCTTGAGTCGATATATGTCGATCTGAGTACAGCTGGGCCACGTATATACAGCATGGGGGTAGCTGTGATACCAGCCAGCTGAAACCCCGGCTATATAGGACCTACAGGCGATGTTCTTGAGTCGATATATGTCGATCTGAGAACAGCTGGGCCCCGTAAATACAGCATGGGGGTAGCTCTGATACCAGCCAGATGCAACCCACGGCCATATAGGACCTACAGGCGATGTTCTTGATTCGATATATGTCGATCTGAGCACAGCTGGGCCACGTATATACAGCATGGGGGTAGCTGTGATACCAGCCAGCTGCAACCCACGGCTATATAGGACCTACAGGCGATGTTCTTGAGTCGATCTGAGCACAGCTGGGCCCCGTATATACAGCATGGGGGTAGCTCTGATACCAGCCAGATGCAACCCACAGCCATATAGGACCTACAGTCGATGTTCTTGAGTGGATATATATATCGATCTGAGCACAGCTGGGCGCCGTATATAGAGCATGGGGGTAGCTCTGATACCATTCAGATGCAACCCACGGCCATATAGGACCTACAGGCGATGTTCTTGAGTGGATATATATATATATATATATATCGATCTGAGCACAGCTGGGCGCCGTATATACAGCATGGAGGTAGCTCTGATACCATTCAGATGCAACCCACGGCTATATAGGACCTACAGGCGATGTTCTTGAGTCGATATATGTCGATCTGAGCACAGCTGGGCCCCGTATATACAGCATGGGGGTATCTCTGATACCAGCCAGATGCAACCCACGGCCATATAGGACCTACAGGCGATGTTCTTGAGTGGATATATGTCGATCTGAGCACAGGTGGGCGCCGTATATACAGCATGGGGGTAGCTCTGATACCAGCCAGATGCAACCCACGGCCATATAGGACCTACAGGCGATGTTCTTGAATCGATATATGTCGATCTGAGCACAGCTGGGCCACGTATATACAGCATGGGGGTAGCTGTGATACCAGCCAGCTGCAACCCACGGCTATATAGGACCTACAGGCGATGTTCTTGATTCGATATATGTCGATCTGAGCACAGCTGGGCCCCGTATATACAGGATGGGGGTAGCTCTGATACCAGCCAGATGCAACCCACGGACATATAGGAGCTACAGGCGATGTTCTTGAATCGATATATGTCGATCTGAGCACAGCTGGGCCACGTATATACAGCATGGGGGTAGCTGTGATACCAGCCAGCTGCAACCCACGGCTATATAAGACCTACAGGCGATGTTCTTGATTCGATATATGTCGATCTGAGCACAGCTGGGCCCCGTATATACAGCATGGGGGTAGCTCTGATACCAGCCAGATGCAACCCACGGCCATATAGGACCTACAGGCGATGTTCTTGTGTGGATATATGTCGATCTGAGCACAGCTGGGTGCCATATATACAGCAGGGGGGTAGCTCTGATACCAGCCAGATGAAAACCACGGCCATATAGGACCTACAGGCGATGTTCTTGAGTCGATATATGTCGATCTGAGCACAGCTGGGCCACGTATATACAGCATGGGTGTAGCTGTGATACCAGCCAGCTGCAACCCACGGCTATATAGAACCTACAGGCGATGTTCTTGAGTCTATATATGTTGATCTGAGCACAGCTGGGCCCCGTATATACAGCATGGGGGTAGCTGTGATACCAGCCAGCTGCAACCCACGGCCAAATAGGACCTACAGGCGATGTTCTTGAGTGGATATATGTCGATCTGAGCACAGCTGGGCGCCGTATATACAGCATGGGGGTAGCTCTGATACCAGCCAGCTGCAACCCACGGCTATATAAGACCTACAGGCGATGTTCTTGATTCGATATATGTCGATCTGAGCACAGCTGGGCCCCGTATATACAGCATGGGGGTATCTCTGATACCAGCCAGATGCAACCCACGGCCATATAGGACCTACAGGCGATTTTCTTGAGTGGATATATGTCGATCAGAGCACAGCTGGGCGCCGTATATACAGCATGGGGTTAGCTCTGATACCAGCCAGATGCAACCCACGGCCATATAGGACCTACAGGCGATGTTCTTGAGTCGATATATGTCGATCTGAGCACAGCTGGGCCACGTATATACAGCATGGGGTTAGCTGTGATACCAGCCAGCTGCAACCCACGGCTATATAGGACCTAAAGGCGATGTTCTTGAGTCGATATATGTCGATCTGAGTACAGCTAGGCCACGTATATACAGCATGGGGGTAGCTGTGATACCAGCCAGCTAAAACCCCCGGCTATATAGGACCTACAGACGATGTTCTTGAGTCGATATATGTCGATCTGAGCACAGCTGGGCCCCGTATATACAGCATGGGGGTATCTATGATACCAGCCAGATGCAACCCACGGCCATATAGGACCTACAAGCGATGTTCTTGAGTGGATATATGTCGATCTGAGCACAGGTGGGCGCCGTATATACAGCATGGGGGTAGCTCTGATACCAGCCAGATGCAACCCACGGCCATATAGGACCTACAGGCAATGTTCTTGTGTGGATATATGTCGATCTGAGCACAGGTGGGTGCCATATATACAGCATGGGGGTAGCTCTGATACCAGCCAGATGAAACCCACGGACATATAGGACCTACAGGCGATGTTCTTGAGTCGATATATGTCGATCTGAGCACAGCTGGGCCACGTATATACAGCATGGGTGTAGCTGTGATACCAGCCAGCTGCAACCCACGGCTATATAGGACCTACAGGCGATGTTCTTGAGTCGATATATGTTGATCTGAGCACAGCTGGGCCACGATGCCAGATGCAACCCACGGCCATATAGGACCTACAGGCGATTTTCTTGAGTGGATATATGTCGATCTGAGCACAGCTGTGCGCCGTATATACAGCATGGGGTTAGTTCTGATACCAGCCAGATGCAACCCACGGCCATATAGGACCTACAGGCGATGTTCTTGAGCCGATATATGTCGATCTGAGCATAGCTGGGCCACGTATATACAGCATGGGGGTAGCTGTGATACCAGCCAGCTGCAACCCACGGCTATATAGGACTTACAGGCGATGTTCTTGAGTCGATATATGTCGATGTGAGCACAGCTGGCCCCGTATATACAGCATGGGGGTAGCTCTGATACCAGCCAGATGCAACCCACGGCCATATAGGACCTACAGGCGATGTTCTTGAGTCGATATATGTCGATCTGAGCACAGCTGGGCCCCGTATATAAAGCATGGGGGTAGCTCTGATACCAGCCAGAAGCAACCCACGGCCATATAGGACCTACAGGCGATGTTCTTGAGTGGATATATGTCGATCTGAGCACAGCTGGGCGCCGTATATACAGCATGGGGTTAGCTCTGATACCAGCCAGATGCAACCCACGGCCATATAGGACCTACAGGCGATGTTCTTGAGTCGATATATGTCGATCTGAGCACAGCTGGGCCCCCTATATACAGCATGGGGGTAGCTGTGATACCAGCCAGCTGCAACCCACGGCCAAATAGGACCTACAGGCGATGTTCTTGAGTGGATATATGTCGATCTGAGCACAGCTGGGCGCCGTATATACAGCATGGGGGTAGCTCTGATACCAGCCAGCTGCAACCCACGGCTATATAAGACCTACAGGCGATGTTCTTGATTCGATATATGTCGATCTGAGCACAGCTGGGCCCCGTATATACAGCATGGGGGTATCTCTGATACCAGCCAGATGCAACCCACGGCCATATAGGACCTACAGGCGATTTTCTTGAGTGGATATATGTCGATCTGAGCACAGCTGGGCGCCGTATATACAGCATGGGGTTAGCTCTGATACCAGCCAGATGCAACCCACGGCCATATAGGACCTACAGGCGATGTTCTTGAGTCGATATATGGTCGATCTAAGCACAGCTGGGCCACGTATATACAGCATGGGGGTAGCTGTGATACCAGCCAGCTGCAACCCACGGCTATATAGGACCTAAAGGCGATGTTCTTGAGTCGATATATGTCGATCTGAGTACAGCTAGGCCACGTATATACAGCATGGGGGTAGCTGTGATACCAGCCAGCTAAAACCCCCGGCTATATTGGACCTACAGACGATGTTCTTGAGTCGATATATGTCGATCTGAGCACAGCTGGGCCCCGTATATACAGCATGGGAGTATCTATGATACCAGCCAGATGCAACCCACCGCCATATAGGACCTACAAGCGATGTTCTTGAGTGGATATATGTCGATCTGAGCACAGGTGGGCGCCGTAAATACAGCATGGGGGTAGCTCTGATACCAGCCAGATGCAACCCACGGCCATATAGGACCTACAGGCAATGTTCTTGTGTGGATATATGTCGATCTGAGCACAGGTGGGTGCCATATATACAGCATGGGGGTAGCTCTGATACCAGCCAGATGAAACCCACGGACATATAGGACCTACAGGCGATGTTCTTGAGTCGATATATGTCGATCTGAGCACAGCTAGGCCACGTATATACAGCATGGGTGTAGCTGTGATACCAGCCAGCTGCAACCCACGGCTATATAGGACCTACAGGCGATGTTCTTGAGTCGATATATGTTGATCTGAGCACAGCTGGGCCACGATGCCAGATGCAACCCACGGCCATATAGGACCTACAGGCGATTTTCTTGAGTGGATATATGTCGATCTGAGCACAGCTGTGCGCCGTATATACAGCATGGGGTTAGTTCTGATACCAGCCAGATGCAACCCACGGCCATATAGGACCTACAGGCGATGTTCTTGAGCCGATATATGTCGATCTGAGCATAGCTGGGCCACGTATATACAGCATGGGGGTAGCTGTGATACCAGCCAGCTGCAACCCACGGCTATATAGGACTTACAGGCGATGTTCTTGAGTCGATATATGTCGATGTGAGCACAGCTGGCCCCGTATATACAGCATGGGGGTAGCTCTGATACCAGCCAGATGCAACCCACGGCCATATAGGACCTACAGGCGATGTTCTTGAGTCGATATATGTCGATCTGAGCACAGCTGGGCCCCGTATATAAAGCATGGGGGTAGCTCTGATACCAGCCAGAAGCAACCCACGGCCATATAGGACCTACAGGCGATGTTCTTGAGTGGATATATGTCGATCTGAGCACAGCTGGGCGCCGTATATACAGCATGGGGTTAGCTCTGATACCAGCCAGATGCAACCCACGGCCATATAGGACCTACAGGCGATGTTCTTGAGTCGATATATGTCGATCTGAGCACAGCTGGGCCACGTATATACAGCATGGGGGTAGCTGTGATACCAGCCAGCTGCAACCCACGGCTATATAGGACCTACAGGCGATGTTCTTGAGTCGATATATGTCGATCTGAGCACAGCTGGGCCCCGTATATACAGCATGGGGGTAGCTCTGATACCAGCCAGATGCAATCCACGGCCATATGGGACCTACAGGCGATGTTCTTGAATGGATATATGTCGATCTGAGCACAGCTGGGCGCCGTATGTACAGCATGGGGGTAGCTCTGATACCAGCCAGATGCAACCCACGGCCATATAGGACCTACAGGCGATGTTCTTGAGTCGATATATGTCGATCTGAGTACAGCTAGGCCACGTATATACAGCATGGGGGTAGCTGTGATACCAGCCAGCTAAAACCCCCGGCTATATAGGACCTACATACGATGTTCTTGAGTCGATATATGTCGATCTGAGCACAGCTGGGCCCCGTATATACAGCATGGGGGTAGCTCTGATACCAGCCAGATGCAACCCACTGCCATATAGGACCTACAGGCGATGTTCTTGAGTGGATATATATCGATCTGAGCACAGCTGGGCGCCGTATATACAGCATGGAGGTAGCTCTGATACCATTGAGATGCAACCCACGGCCATATAGGACCTACAGGCGATGTTCTTGAGTCGATATATGTCGATCTGAGCACAGCTGGGCCACGTATATACAGCATGGAGGTAGCTGTGATACCAGCCAGCTGCAACCCACGGCTATATAGGACCTACAGGCGATGTTCTTGAGTCGATATATGTCGATCTGAGCACAGCTGGGCCCCGTATATACAGCATGGGGGTAGCTCTGATACCAGCCAGATGCAACCCACGGCCATATAGGACCTACAGGCGATGTTCTTGAGTGGATATATGTCGATCTGAGCACAGCTGGGCGTCGTATCTACAGCATGGGGGTAGCTCTGATACCAGCCAGATGCAACCCACGGCCATATAGGACCTACAGGCGATGTTCTTGAGTCGATATATGTCGATCTGAGTACAGCTGGGCCACGTATATACAGCATGGGGGTAGCTGTGATACCAGCCAGCTGAAACCCCGGCTATATAGGACCTACAGGCGATGTTCTTGAGTCGATATATGTCGATCTGAGAACAGCTGGGCCCCGTAAATACAGCATGGGGGTAGCTCTGATACCAGCCAGATGCAACCCACGGCCATATAGGACCTACAGGCGATGTTCTTGATTCGATATATGTCGATCTGAGCACAGCTGGGCCACGTATATACAGCATGGGGGTAGCTGTGATACCAGCCAGCTGCAACCCACGGCTATATAGGACCTACAGGCGATGTTCTTGAGTCGATCTGAGCACAGCTGGGCCCCGTATATACAGCATGGGGGTAGCTCTGATACCAGCCAGATGCAACCCACAGCCATATAGGACCTACAGTCGATGTTCTTGAGTGGATATATATATCGATCTGAGCACAGCTGGGCGCCGTATATAGAGCATGGGGGTAGCTCTGATACCATTCAGATGCAACCCACGGCCATATAGGACCTACAGGCGATGTTCTTGAGTGGATATATATATATATATCGATCTGAGCACAGCTGGGCGCCGTATATACAGCATGGAGGTAGCTCTGATACCATTCAGATGCAACCCACGGCTATATAGGACCTACAGGCGATGTTCTTGAGTCGATATATGTCGATCTGAGCACAGCTGGGCCCCGTATATACAGCATGGGGGTATCTCTGATACCAGCCAGATGCAACCCACGGCCATATAGGACCTACAGGCGATGTTCTTGAGTGGATATATGTCGATCTGAGCACAGGTGGGCGCCGTATATACAGCATGGGGGTAGCTCTGATACCAGCCAGATGCAACCCACGGCCATATAGGACCTACAGGCGATGTTCTTGAATCGATATATGTCGATCTGAGCACAGCTGGGCCACGTATATACAGCATGGGGGTAGCTGTGATACCAGCCAGCTGCAACCCACGGCTATATAGGACCTACAGGCGATGTTCTTGATTCGATATATGTCGATCTGAGCACAGCTGGGCCCCGTATATACAGGATGGGGGTAGCTCTGATACCAGCCAGATGCAACCCACGGACATATAGGAGCTACAGGCGATGTTCTTGAATCGATATATGTCGATCTGAGCACAGCTGGGCCACGTATATACAGCATGGGGGTAGCTGTGATACCAGCCAGCTGCAACCCACGGCTATATAAGACCTACAGGCGATGTTCTTGATTCGATATATGTCGATCTGAGCACAGCTGGGCCCCGTATATACAGCATGGGGGTAGCTCTGATACCAGCCAGATGCAACCCACGGCCATATAGGACCTACAGGCGATGTTCTTGTGTGGATATATGTCGATCTGAGCACAGCTGGGTGCCATATATACAGCAGGGGGGTAGCTCTGATACCAGCCAGATGAAAACCACGGCCATATAGGACCTACAGGCGATGTTCTTGAGTCGATATATGTCGATCTGAGCACAGCTGGGCCACGTATATACAGCATGGGTGTAGCTGTGATACCAGCCAGCTGCAACCCACGGCTATATAGAACCTACAGGCGATGTTCTTGAGTCTATATATGTTGATCTGAGCACAGCTGGGCCCCGTATATACAGCATGGGGGTAGCTGTGATACCAGCCAGCTGCAACCCACGGCCAAATAGGACCTACAGGCAATGTTCTTGAGTGGATATATGTCGATCTGAGCACAGCTGGGCGCCGTATATACAGCATGGGGGTAGCTCTGATACCAGCCAGCTGCAACCCACGGCTATATAAGACCTACAGGCGATGTTCTTGATTCGATATATGTCGATCTGAGCACAGCTGGGCCCCGTATATACAGCATGGGGGTATCTCTGATACCAGCCAGATGCAACCCACGGCCATATAGGACCTACAGGCGATTTTCTTGAGTGGATATATGTCGATCAGAGCACAGCTGGGCGCCGTATATACAGCATGGGGTTAGCTCTGATACCAGCCAGATGCAACCCACGGCCATATAGGACCTACAGGCGATGTTCTTGAGTCGATATATGTCGATCTGAGCACAGCTGGGCCACGTATATACAGCATGGGGGTAGCTGTGATACCAGCCAGCTGCAACCCACGGCTATATAGGACCTAAAGGCGATGTTCTTGAGTCGATATATGTCGATCTGAGTACAGCTAGGCCACGTATATACAGCATGGGGGTAGCTGTGATACCAGCCAGCTAAAACCCCCGGCTATATAGGACCTACAGACGATGTTCTTGAGTCGATATATGTCGATCTGAGCACAGCTGGGCCCCGTATATACAGCATGGGGGTATCTATGATACCAGCCAGATGCAACCCACGGCCATATAGGACCTACAAGCGATGTTCTTGAGTGGATATATGTCGATCTGAGCACAGGTGGGCGCCGTATATACAGCATGGGGGTAGCTCTGATACCAGCCAGATGCAACCCACGGCCATATAGGACCTACAGGCAATGTTCTTGTGTGGATATATGTCGATCTGAGCACAGGTGGGTGCCATATATACAGCATGGGGGTAGCTCTGATACCAGCCAGATGAAACCCACGGACATATAGGACCTACAGGCGATGTTCTTGAGTCGATATATGTCGATCTGAGCACAGCTGGGCCACGTATATACAGCATGGGTGTAGCTGTGATACCAGCCAGCTGCAACCCACGGCTATATAGGACCTACAGGCGATGTTCTTGAGTCGATATATGTTGATCTGAGCACAGCTGGGCCACGATGCCAGATGCAACCCACGGCCATATAGGACCTACAGGCGATTTTCTTGAGTGGATATATGTCGATCTGAGCACAGCTGTGCGCCGTATATACAGCATGGGGTTAGTTCTGATACCAGCCAGATGCAACCCACGGCCATATAGGACCTACAGGCGATGTTCTTGAGCCGATATATGTCGATCTGAGCATAGCTGGGCCACGTATATACAGCATGGGGGTAGCTGTGATACCAGCCAGCTGCAACCCACGGCTATATAGGACTTACAGGCGATGTTCTTGAGTCGATATATGTCGATGTGAGCACAGCTGGCCCCGTATATACAGCATGGGGGTAGCTCTGATACCAGCCAGATGCAACCCACGGCCATATAGGACCTACAGGCGATGTTCTTGAGTCGATATATGTCGATCTGAGCACAGCTGGGCCCCGTATATAAAGCATGGGGGTAGCTCTGATACCAGCCAGAAGCAACCCACGGCCATATAGGACCTACAGGCGATGTTCTTGAGTGGATATATGTCGATCTGAGCACAGCTGGGCGCCGTATATACAGCATGGGGTTAGCTCTGATACCAGCCAGATGCAACCCACGGCCATATAGGACCTACAGGCGATGTTCTTGAGTCGATATATGTCGATCTGAGCACAGCTGGGCCACGTATATACAGCATGGGGGTAGCTGTGATACCAGCCAGCTGCAACCCACGGCTATATAGGACCTACAGGCGATGTTCTTGAGTCGATATATGTCGATCTGAGCACAGCTGGGCCCCGTATATACAGCATGGGGGTAGCTCTGATACCAGCCAGATGCAATCCACGGCCATATGGGACCTACAGGCGATGTTCTTGAATGGATATATGTCGATCTGAGCACAGCTGGGCGCCGTATGTACAGCATGGGGGTAGCTCTGATACCAGCCAGATGCAACCCACGGCCATATAGGACCTACAGGCGATGTTCTTGAGTCGATATATGTCGATCTGAGTACAGCTAGGCCACGTATATACAGCATGGGGGTAGCTGTGATACCAGCCAGCTAAAACCCCCGGCTATATAGGACCTACATACGATGTTCTTGAGTCGATATATGTCGATCTGAGCACAGCTGGGCCCCGTATATACAGCATGGGGGTAGCTTTGATACCAGCCAGATGCAACCCACTGCCATATAGGACCTACAGGCGATGTTCTTGAGTGGATATATATCGATCTGAGCACAGCTGGGCGCCGTATATACAGCATGGAGGTAGCTCTGATACCATTCAGATGCAACCCACGGCCATATAGGACCTACAGGCGATGTTCTTGAGTCGATATATGTCGATCTGAGTACAGCTGGGCCACGTATATACAGCATGGGGGTAGCTGTGATACCAGCCAGCTGAAACCCCGGCTATATAGGACCTACAGGCGATGTTCTTGAGTCGATATATGTCGATCTGAGAACAGCTGGGCCCCGTAAATACAGCATGGGGGTAGCTCTGATACCAGCCAGATGCAACCCACGGCCATATAGGACCTACAGGCGATGTTCTTGATTCGATATATGTCGATCTGAGCACAGCTGGGCCACGTATATACAGCATGGGGGTAGCTGTGATACCAGCCAGCTGCAACCCACGGCTATATAGGACCTACAGGCGATGTTCTTGAGTCGATCTGAGCACAGCTGGGCCCCGTATATACAGCATAGGGGTAGCTCTGATACCAGCCAGATGCAACCCACAGCCATATAGGACCTACAGGCGATGGTCTTGAGTGGATATATGTCGATCTGAGCACAGCTGGGCGCCGTATATACAGCATGGCGGTAGCTCTGATACCAGCCAGATCCAACCCACGGCCATATAGGACCTACAGGCGATGTTCTTGAGTAGATATATGTCGATCTGAGCACAGCTGGGCCACGTATATACAGCATGGGGGTAGCTGTGATACCAGCCAGCTGCAATCCACGGCTATATTGGACCTACAGGCGATGTTCTTAAGTCGATATATGTCGATCTGAGCACAGCTGGGCCCCGTATATACAGCATGGGGGTAGCTCTGATACCAGCCAGATGCAACCCACGGCCATATAGGACCTACAGGCGATGTTCTTGAGTGGGTATATGTCGATCTGAGCACAGCTGGGCGTCGTATGTACAGCATGGGGGTAGCTCTGATACCAGCCAGATGCAACCCACGGCCATATAGGACCTACAGGCGATGTTCTTGAGTCGATATATGTCGATCTGAGTACAGCTGGGCCACGTATATACAGCATGGGGGTAGCTGTGATACCAGCCAGCGGAAACCCCGGCTATATAGGACCTACAGGCGATGTTCTTAAGTCGATATATGTCGATCTGAGCACAGCTGGGCCCCGTATATACAGCATGGGGGTAGCACTGATACCAGCCGGACCAACCCACGGACATATAGGACCTACAGGCGATGTTCTTGAATCGATATATGTCGATCTGAGCACCGCTGGGCCACGTATATACAGCATGGGGGTAGCTGTGATACCAGCCAGCTGCAACCCACGGCTATATAGGACCTACAGGCGATGTTCTTGATTTGATATATATCGATCTGAGCACAGCTGGGCCCCGTATATACAGCATGGGGGTAGCTCTGATACCAGCCAGATGCAACCCACGGCCATATAGGACCTACAGGCGATGTTCTTGAGTGGATATATGTCGATCTGAGCACAGCTGGGTGCCGTATATACAGCATGGGGGTAGCTCTGATACCAACCAAATGAAACCCACGGCCATATAGGACCTACAGGCGATGTTCTTGAGTCGATATATGTCGATCTGAGCACAGCTGGGCCCCGTATATACAGCATGGGGGTAGCTCTGATACCAGCCAGATGCAACCCACTGCCATATAGGACCTACAGGCGATGTTCTTGAGTGGATATATATCGATCTGAGCACAGCTGGGCGCCGTATATACAGCATGGAGGTAGCTCTGATACCATTGAGATGCAACCCACGGCCATATAGGACCTACAGGCGATGTTCTTGAGTCGATATATGTCGATCTGAGCACAGCTGGGCCACGTATATACAGCATGGAGGTAGCTGTGATACCAGCCAGCTGCAACCCACGGCTATATAGGACCTACAGGCGATGTTCTTGAGTCGATATATGTCGATCTGAGCACAGCTGGGCCCCGTATATACAGCATGGGGGTAGCTCTGATACCAGCCAGATGCAACCCACGGCCATATAGGACCTACAGGCGATGTTCTTGAGTGGATATATGTCGATCTGAGCACAGCTGGGCGTCGTATCTACAGCATGGGGGTAGCTCTGATACCAGCCAGATGCAACCCACGGCCATATAGGACCTACAGGCGATGTTCTTGAGTCGATATATGTCGATCTGAGTACAGCTGGGCCACGTATATACAGCATGGGGGTAGCTGTGATACCAGCCAGCTGAAACCCCGGCTATATAGGACCTACAGGCGATGTTCTTGAGTCGATATATGTCGATCTGAGAACAGCTGGGCCCCGTAAATACAGCATGGGGGTAGCTCTGATACCAGCCAGATGCAACCCACGGCCATATAGGACCTACAGGCGATGTTCTTGATTCGATATATGTCGATCTGAGCACAGCTGGGCCACGTATATACAGCATGGGGGTAGCTGTGATACCAGCCAGCTGCAACCCACGGCTATATAGGACCTACAGGCGATGTTCTTGAGTCGATATATGTTGATCTGAGCACAGCTGGGCCACGATGCCAGATGCAACCCACGGCCATATAGGACCTACAGGCGATTTTCTTGAGTGGATATATGTCGATCTGAGCACAGCTGTGCGCCGTATATACAGCATGGGGTTAGTTCTGATACCAGCCAGATGCAATCCACGGCCATATGGGACCTACAGGCGATGTTCTTGAATGGATATATGTCGATCTGAGCACAGCTGGGCGCCGTATGTACAGCATGGGGGTAGCTCTGATACCAGCCAGATGCAACCCACGGCCATATAGGACCTACAGGCGATGTTCTTGAGTCGATATATGTCGATCTGAGTACAGCTAGGCCACGTATATACAGCATGGGGGTAGCTGTGATACCAGCCAGCTAAAACCCCCGGCTATATAGGACCTACATACGATGTTCTTGAGTCGATATATGTCGATCTGAGCACAGCTGGGCCCCGTATATACAGCATGGGGGTAGCTTTGATACCAGCCAGATGCAACCCACTGCCATATAGGACCTACAGGCGATGTTCTTGAGTGGATATATATCGATCTGAGCACAGCTGGGCGCCGTATATACAGCATGGAGGTAGCTCTGATACCATTCAGATGCAACCCACGGCCATATAGGACCTACAGGCGATGTTCTTGAGTCGATATATGTCGATCTGAGTACAGCTGGGCCACGTATATACAGCATGGGGGTAGCTGTGATACCAGCCAGCTGAAACCCCGGCTATATAGGACCTACAGGCGATGTTCTTGAGTCGATATATGTCGATCTGAGAACAGCTGGGCCCCGTAAATACAGCATGGGGGTAGCTCTGATACCAGCCAGATGCAACCCACGGCCATATAGGACCTACAGGCGATGTTCTTGATTCGATATATGTCGATCTGAGCACAGCTGGGCCACGTATATACAGCATGGGGGTAGCTGTGATACCAGCCAGCTGCAACCCACGGCTATATAGGACCTACAGGCGATGTTCTTGAGTCGATCTGAGCACAGCTGGGCCCCGTATATACAGCATAGGGGTAGCTCTGATACCAGCCAGATGCAACCCACAGCCATATAGGACCTACAGGCGATGGTCTTGAGTGGATATATGTCGATCTGAGCACAGCTGGGCGCCGTATATACAGCATGGCGGTAGCTCTGATACCAGCCAGATCCAACCCACGGCCATATAGGACCTACAGGCGATGTTCTTGAGTAGATATATGTCGATCTGAGCACAGCTGGGCCACGTATATACAGCATGGGGGTAGCTGTGATACCAGCCAGCTGCAATCCACGGCTATATTGGACCTACAGGCGATGTTCTTAAGTCGATATATGTCGATCTGAGCACAGCTGGGCCCCGTATATACAGCATGGGGGTAGCTCTGATACCAGCCAGATGCAACCCACGGCCATATAGGACCTACAGGCGATGTTCTTGAGTGGGTATATGTCGATCTGAGCACAGCTGGGCGTCGTATGTACAGCATGGGGGTAGCTCTGATACCAGCCAGATGCAACCCACGGCCATATAGGACCTACAGGCGATGTTCTTGAGTCGATATATGTCGATCTGAGTACAGCTGGGCCACGTATATACAGCATGGGGGTAGCTGTGATACCAGCCAGCGGAAACCCCGGCTATATAGGACCTACAGGCGATGTTCTTAAGTCGATATATGTCGATCTGAGCACAGCTGGGCCCCGTATATACAGCATGGGGGTAGCACTGATACCAGCCGGACCAACCCACGGACATATAGGACCTACAGGCGATGTTCTTGAATCGATATATGTCGATCTGAGCACCGCTGGGCCACGTATATACAGCATGGGGGTAGCTGTGATACCAGCCAGCTGCAACCCACGGCTATATAGGACCTACAGGCGATGTTCTTGATTTGATATATATCGATCTGAGCACAGCTGGGCCCCGTATATACAGCATGGGGGTAGCTCTGATACCAGCCAGATGCAACCCACGGCCATATAGGACCTACAGGCGATGTTCTTGAGTGGATATATGTCGATCTGAGCACAGCTGGGTGCCGTATATACAGCATGGGGGTAGCTCTGATACCAACCAAATGAAACCCACGGCCATATAGGACCTACAGGCGATGTTCTTGAGTCGATATATGTCGATCTGAGCACAGCTGGGCCACGTATATACAGCATGGGTGTAGCTGTGATACCAGCCAGCTGCAACCCACTGCTATATAGGACCTACAGGCGATGTTCTTGAGTCGATATATGTTGATCTGAGCACAGCTGGGCCCCGTATATACAGCATGGGGGTAGCTCTGATACCAGACAGATGCAACCCACGGCCAAATAGGACCTACAGGCGATGTTCTTGAGTGGATATATGTCGATCTGAGCACAGCTGGGCGCCGTATATACAGCATGGGGGTAGCTCTGATACCAGCCAGATGCAACCCACGGCCATATAGGACCTACAGGCGATGTTCTTGAGTGGATATATATATATATATATATATATCGATCTGAGCACAGCTGGGCGCCGTATATACAGCATGGGGGTAGCTCTGATACCATTCAGATGCAACCCACGGCCATATAGGACCTACAGGCGATGTTCTTGAGTCGATATATGTCGATCTGAGCACAGCTGGGCCACGTATATACAGCATGGGGGTAGCTGTGATACCAGCCAGCTGCAACCCACGGCTATATAGGACCTACAGGCGATGTTCTAGAGTAGATATATGTCGATCTGAGCACAGCTGGGCCACGTATATACAGCATGGGTGTAGCTGTGATACCAGCCAGCTGCAACCCACTGCTATATAGGACCTACAGGCGATGTTCTTGAGTCGATATATGTTGATCTGAGCACAGCTGGGCCCCGTATATACAGCATGGGTGTAGCTCTGATACCAGACAGATGCAACCCACGGCCAAATAGGACCTACAGGCGATGTTCTTGAGTGGATATATGTCGATCTGAGCACAGCTGGGCGCCGTATATACACCATGGAGGTAGCTGTGATACCAGCCAGCTGCAACCCACGGCTATATAGGACCTACAGGCGATGTTCTTGAGTCGATCTGAGCACAGCTGGGCCCCGTATATACAGCATGGGGGTAGCTCTGATACCAGCCAGATGCAACCCACGGCCATATAGGACCTACAGGCGATGTTCTTGAGTGGATATATATCGATCTGAGCACAGCTGGGCGCCGTATATACAGCATGGGGGTAGCTCTGATACCATTCAGATGCAACCCACGGCCATATAGGACCTACAGGCGATGTTCTTGAGTCGATATATGTCGATCTGAGCACAGCTGGGCCACGTATATACAGCATGGGGGTAGCTGTGATACCAGCCAGCTGCAACCCACGGCTATATAGGACCTACAGGCGATGTTCTTGAGTCGATATATGTCGATCTGAGCACAGCTGGGCCCCGTATATACAGCATGGGGGTAGCTCTGATACCAGCCAGATGCAACCCACGGCCATATAGGACCTACAGGCGATTTTCTTGAGTGGATATATGTCGATCTGAGCACAGCTGGGCGCCGTATATACAGCATGGGGTTAGCTCTGATACCAGCCAGATGCAACCCACGGCCATATAGGACCTACAGGCGATGTTCTTGAGTCGATATATGTCGATCTGAGCACAACTGGGCCACGTATATACAGCATGGGGGTAGCTGTGATACCAGCCAGCTGCAACCCACGGCTATATAGGAATTAAAGGCGATGTTCTTGAGTCGATATATGTCGATCTGAGTACAGCTAGGCCACGTATATACAGCATGGGGGTAGCTGTGATACCAGCCAGCTAAAACCCCCGGCTATATAGGACCTACAGACGATGTTCTTGAGTCGATATATGTCGATCTGAGCACAGCTGGGCCCCGTATATACAGCATGGGGTATCTCTGATACCAGCCAGATGCAACCCACGGCCATATAGGACCTACAGGCGATGTTCTTGAGTGGATATATGTCGATCTGAGCACAGGTGGGCGCCGTATATACAGCATGGGGGTAGCTCTGATACCAGCCAGATGCAACCCACGGCCATATAGGACCTACAGGCAATGTTCTTGTGTGGATATATGTCGATCTGAGCACAGCTGGGTGCCATATATACAGCATGGGGGTAGCTCTGATACCAGCCAGATGAAACCCACGGCCATATAGGACCTACAGGCGATGTTCTTTAGTCGATATATGTCGATCTGAGCACAGCTGGGCCACGTATATACAGCATGGGTGTAGCTGTGATACCAGCCAGCTGCAACCCACGGCTATATAGGACCTACAGGCGATGTTCTTGAGTCGATATATGTTGATCTGAGCACAGCTGGGCCCCGTATATACAGCATGGGGGTAGCTCTGATACCAGACAGATGCAACCCACGGCCAAATAGGACCTACAGGCGATGTTCTTGAGTGGATATATGTCGATCTGAGCACAGCTGGGCCCCGTATATACAGCATGGGGGTAGCTCTGATACCAGCCAGATGCAACCCACGGCTATATAGGACCTACAGGCGATGTTCTTGAATCGATATATGTCGATCTGAGCACAGCTGGGCCACGTATTTACAGCATGGGGGTAGCTCTGATACCAGCCAGATGCAACCCATGGCCATATAGGACCTACAGGCGATTTTCTTGAGTGGATATATGTCGATCTGAGCACAGCTGGGCGCCGTATATACAGCATGGGATTAGCTCTGATACCAGCCAGATGCAACCCACGGCCATATAGGACCTACAGGCGATGTTCTTGAGTCGATATATGTCGATCTGAGCACAGCTGGGCCACGTATATACAGCATGGGGGTAGCTGTGATACCAGCCAGCTGCAACCCACGGCTATATAGGACCTACAGGCGATGTTCTTGAGTCGATATATGTCGATCTGAGTACAGCTAGGCCACGTATATACAGCATGGGGGTAGCTGTGATACCAGCCAGCTAAAACCCCCGGCTATATAGGACCTACAGACGATGTTCTTGAGTCGATATATGTCGATCTGAGCACAGCTGGGCCCCGTATATACAGCATGGGGGTATCTCTGACACCAGCCAGATGCAACCCACGGCCATATAGGACCTACAGGCGATGTTCTTGAGTGGATATATGTCGATCTGAGCACAGGTGGGCGCCGTATATACAGCATGGGGGTAGCTCTGATACCAGCCAGATGCTACCCACGGCCATATAGGACCTACAGGCGATGTTCTTGAGTGGATATATGTCGATCTTAGTACAGCTGGGCCACGTATATACATCATGGGGGTAGCTGTGATACCAGCCAGCTGAAACCCCGGCTATATAGGACCTACAGGCGATGTTCTTGAGTCGATATATGTCGATCTGAGCACAGCTGGGCCCCGTATATACAGCATGGGGGTAGCTATGATACCAGCCAGATGCAACCCACGGCCATATAGGACCTACAGGCGATGTTCTTGAGTGGATATATGTCGATCTGAGCACAGCTGGGCGTCGTATCTACAGCATGGGGGTAGCTCTGATACCAGCCAGATGCAACCCACGGCCATATAGGACCTACAGGCGATGTTCTTGAGTCGATATATGTCGATCTGAGTACAGCTGGGCCACGTATATACAGCATGGGGGTAGCTGTGATACCAGCCAGCTGAAACCCCGGTTATATAGGACCTACAGGCGATGTTCTTGAGTCGATATATGTCGATCTGAGCACAGCTGGGCCCCGTATATACAGCATGGGGTAGCTCTGATACCAGCCAGATGCAAACCACGGCCATATAGGACCTACAGGCGATGTTCTTGAGTGGATATATGTCGATCTGAGCACAGCTGGGCGTCGTATGTACAGCATGGCGGTAGCTCTGATACCAGCCAGATGCAACCCACGGCCATATAGGACCTACAGGCGATGTTCTTGAGTCGATATATGTCGATCTGAGTACAGCTTGGCCACGTATATACAGCATGGGGGTAGCTGTGATACCAGCCAGCTGAAACCCCGGCTATATAGGACCTACAGGCGATGTTCTTGAGTCGATATATGTCGATCTGAGCACAGCTGGGCCCCATATATACAGCATGGGGGTAGCTCTGATACCAGCCAGATGCAACCCACGGACATATAGGACCTACAGGCGATGTTCTTGAATCGATATATGTCGATCTGAGCACAGCTGGGCCACGTATATACAGCATGGGGGTATCTGTGATACCAGCCAGCTGCAACCCACGGCTATATAGGACCTACAGGCGATGTTCTTGATTTGATATATGTCGATCTGAGCACAGCTGGGCCCCGTATATACAGCATGGGGGTAGCTCTGATACCAGCCAGATGCAACCCACGGCCATATAGGACCTACAGGCGATGTTCTTGACTGAATATATGTCGATCTGAGCACAGCTGGGTGCCGTATATACAGCATGGGGGTAGCTCTGATACCAGCCAGATGAAACCCACGGCCATATAGGACCTACAGGCGATGTTCTTGAGTCGATATATGTCGATCTGAGCACAGCTGGGCCACGTATATACAGCATGGGTGTAGCTGTGATACCAGCCAGCTGCAACCCACTGCTATATAGGACCTACATGCGATGTTCTTGAGTCGATATATGTTGATCTGAGCACAGCTGGGCCCCGTATATACAGCATGGGGGTAGCTCTGATACCAGACAGATGCAACCCACGGCCAAATAGGACCTACAGGCGATGTTCTTGAGTGGATATATGTCGATCTGAGCACAGCTGGGCGCCGTATATACAGCATGGGGGTAGCTCTGATACCAGCCAGATGCAACCCACGGCCATATAGGACCTACAGGCGATGTTCTTGAGTGGATATATATCGATCTGAGCACAGCTGGGCGCCGTATATACAGCATGGGGGTAGCTCTGATACTATTCAGATGCAACCCACGGCCATATAGGACCTACAGGCGATGTTCTTGAGTCGATATATGTCGATCTGAGCACAGCTGGGCCACGTATATACAGCATGGGGCTAGCTGTGATACCAGCCAGCTGCAACCCACGGCTATATAGGACCTACAGGCGTTGTTCTTGAGTCGATATATGTCGATCTGAGCACAGCTGGGCCACGTATATACAGCATGGGTGTAGCTGTGATACCAGCCAGCTGCAACCCACTGCTATATAGGACCTACAAGCGATGTTCTTGAGTCGATATATGTTGATCTGAGCACAGCTGGGCCCCGTATATACAGCATGGGGGTAGCTCTGATACCAGACAGATGCAACCCACGGCCAAATAGGACCTACAGGCGATGTTCTTGAGTGGATATATGTCGATCTGAGCACAACTGGGCGCCGTATATACAGCATGGAGGTAGCTGTGATACCAGCCAGCTGCAACCCATGGCTATATAGGACCTACAGGCGATGTTCTTGAATCGATCTGAGCACAGCTGGGCCCCGTATATACAGCATGGGGGTAGCTCTGATACCAGCCAGATGCAACCCACGGCCATATAGGACCTACAGGCGATGTTCTTGAGTGGATATATATATCGATCTGAGCACAGCTGGGCGTCGTATATACAGCATGGGGGTAGCTCTCATACCATTCAGATGCAACCCACGGCCATATAGGACCTACAGGCGATGTTCTTGAGTCGATATATGTCGATCTGAGCACAGCTGGGCCACGTATATACAGCATGGGGGTAGCTGTGATACCAGCCAGCTGCAACCCACGGCTATATAGGACCTACAGGCGTTGTTCTTGAGTCGATATATGTCGATCTGAGCACAGCTGGGCCACGTATATACAGCATGGGTGTAGCTGTGATACCAGCCAGCTGAAACCCACTGCTATATAGGACCTACAGGCGATGTTCTTGAGTTGATATATGTTGATCTGAGCACAGCTGGGCCCCGTATATACAGCATGGGGGTAGCTCTGATACCAGACAGATGCAATACACGGCCAAATAGGACCTACAGGCGATGTTCTTGAGTGGATATATGTCGATCTGAGCACAACTGGGCGCCGTATATACAGCATGGAGGTAGCTGTGATACCAGCCAGCTGCAACCCATGGCTATATAGGACCTACAGGCGATGTTCTTGAGTCGATCTGAGCACAGCTGGGCCCCGTATATACAGCATGGGGGTAGCTCTGATACCAGCCAGATGCAACCCACGGCCATATAGGACCTACAGTCGATGTTCTTGAGTGGATATATATATCGATCTGAGCACAGCTGGGCGCCGTATATAGAGCATGGGGGTAGCTCTGATACCATTCAGATGCAACCCACGGCCATATAGGACCTACAGGCGATGTTCTTGAGTGGATATATATATATCGATCTGAGCACAGCTGGGCGCCGTATATACAGCATGGAGGTAGCTCTGATACCATTCAGATGCAACCCACGGCTATATAGGACCTACAGGCGATGTTCTTGAGTCGATATATGTCGATCTGAGCACAGCTGGGCCCCGTATATACAGCATGGGGGTATCTCTGATACCAGCCAGATGCAACCCACGGCCATATAGGACCTACAGGCGATGTTCTTGAGTGGATATATGTCGATCTGAGCACAGGTGGGCGCCGTATATACAGCATGGGGGTAGCTCTGATACCAGCCAGATGCAACCCACGGCCATATAGGACCTACAGGCGATGTTCTTGAATCGATATATGTCGATCTGAGCACAGCTGGGCCACGTATATACAGCATGGGGGTAGCTGTGATACCAGCCAGCTGCAACCCACGGCTATATAGGACCTACAGGCGATGTTCTTGATTCGATATATGTCGATCTGAGCACAGCTGGGCCCCGTATATACAGCATGGGGGTAGCTCTGATACCAGCCAGATGCAACCCACGGCCATATAGGACCTACAGGCGATGTTCTTGTGTGGATATATGTCGATCTGAGCACAGCTGGGTGCCATATATACAGCAGGGGGGTAGCTCTGATACCAGCCAGATGAAAACCACGGCCATATAGGACCTACAGGCGATGTTCTTGAGTCGATATATGTCGATCTGAGCACAGCTGGGCCACGTATATACAGCATGGGTGTAGCTGTGATACCAGCCAGCTGCAACCCACGGCTATATAGAACCTACAGGCGATGTTCTTGAGTCTATATATGTTGATCTGAGCACAGCTGGGCCCCGTATATACAGCATGGGGGTAGCTGTGATACCAGCCAGCTGCAACCCACGGCCAAATAGGACCTACAGGCGATGTTCTTGAGTGGATATATGTCGATCTGAGCACAGCTGGGCGCCGTATATACAGCATGGGGGTAGCTCTGATACCAGCCAGCTGCAACCCACGGCTATATAAGACCTACAGGCGATGTTCTTGATTCGATATATGTCGATCTGAGCACAGCTGGGCCCCGTATATACAGCATGGGGGTATCTCTGATACCAGCCAGATGCAACCCACGGCCATATAGGACCTACAGGCGATTTTCTTGAGTGGATATATGTCGATCTGAGCACAGCTGGGCGCCGTATATACAGCATGGGGTTAGCTCTGATACCAGCCAGATGCAACCCACGGCCATATAGGACCTACAGGCGATGTTCTTGAGTCGATATATGTCGATCTGAGCACAGCTGGGCCACGTATATACAGCATGGGGGTAGCTGTGATACCAGCCAGCTGCAACCCACGGCTATATAGGACCTAAAGGCGATGTTCTTGAGTCGATATATGTCGATCTGAGTACAGCTAGGCCACGTATATACAGCATGGGGGTAGCTGTGATACCAGCCAGCTAAAACCCCCGGCTATATAGGACCTACAGACGATGTTCTTGAGTCGATATATGTTGATCTGAGCACAGCTGGGCCCCGTATATACAGCATGGGGGTATCTATGATACCAGCCAGATGCAACCCACGGCCATATAGGACCTACAAGCGATGTTCTTGAGTGGATATATGTCGATCTGAGCACAGGTGGGCGCCGTATATACAGCATGGGGGTAGCTCTGATACCAGCCAGATGCAACCCACGGCCATATAGGACCTACAGGCAATGTTCTTGTGTGGATATATGTCGATCTGAGCACAGGTGGGTGCCATATATACAGCATGGGGGTAGCTCTGATACCAGCCAGATGAAACCCACGGACATATAGGACCTACAGGCGATGTTCTTGAGTCGATATATGTCGATCTGAGCACAGCTGGGCCACGTATATACAGCATGGGTGTAGCTGTGATACCAGCCAGCTGCAACCCACGGCTATATAGGACCTACAGGCGATGTTCTTGAGTCGATATATGTTGATCTGAGCACAGCTGGGCCACGATGCCAGATGCAACCCACGGCCATATAGGACCTACAGGCGATTTTCTTGAGTGGATATATGTCGATCTGAGCACAGCTGTGCGCCGTATATACAGCATGGGGTTAGTTCTGATACCAGCCAGATGCAACCCACGGCCATATAGGACCTACAGGCGATGTTCTTGAGCCGATATATGTCGATCTGAGCATAGCTGGGCCACGTATATACAGCATGGGGGTAGCTGTGATACCAGCCAGCTGCAACCCACGGCTATATAGGACTTACAGGCGATGTTCTTGAGTCGATATATGTCGATGTGAGCACAGCTGGCCCCGTATATACAGCATGGGGGTAGCTCTGATACCAGCCAGATGCAACCCACGGCCATATAGGACCTACAGGCGATGTTCTTGAGTCGATATATGTCGATCTGAGCACATCTGGGCCCCGTATATAAAGCATGGGGGTAGCTCTGATACCAGCCAGAAGCAACCCACGGCCATATAGGACCTACAGGCGATGTTCTTGAGTGGATATATGTCGATCTGAGCACAGCTGGGCGCCGTATATACAGCATGGGGTTAGCTCTGATACCAGCCAGATGCAACCCACGGCCATATAGGACCTACAGGCGATGTCTTGAGTCGATATATGTCGATCTGAGCACAGCTGGGCCACGTATATACAGCATGGGGGTAGCTGTGATACCAGCCAGCTGCAACCCACGGCTATATAGGACCTACAGGCGATGTTCTTGAGTCGATATATGTCGATCTGAGCACAGCTGGGCCCCGTATATACAGCATGGGGGTAGCTCTGATACCAGCCAGATGCAATCCACGGCCATATGGGACCTACAGGCGATGTTCTTGAATGGATATATGTCGATCTGAGCACAGCTGGGCGCCGTATCTACAGCATGGGGGTAGCTCTGATACCAGCCAGATGCAACCCACGGCCATATAGGACCTACAGGCGATGTTCTTGAGTCGATATATGTCGATCTGAGTACAGCTAGGCCACGTATATACAGCATGGGGGTAGCTGTGATACCAGCCAGCTAAAACCCCCGGCTATATAGGACCTACATACGATGTTCTTGAGTGGATATATGTCGATCTGAGCACAGCTGGGCCCCGTATATACAGCATGGGGGTAGCTCTGATACCAGCCAGATGCAACCCACTGCCATATAGGACCTACAGGCGATGTTCTTGAGTGGATATATATATCGATCTGAGCACAGCTGGGCGCCGTATATACAGCATGGAGGTAGCTCTGATACCATTCAGATGCAACCCACGGCCATATAGGACCTACAGGCGATGTTCTTGAGTCCATATATGTCGATCTGAGCACAGCTGGGCCACGTATATACAGCATGGAGGTAGCTGTGATACCAGCCAGCTGCAACCCACGGCTATATAGGACCTACAGGCGATGTTCTTGAGTCAATATATGTCGATCTGAGCACAGCTGGGCCCCGTATATACAGCATGGGGGTAGCTCTGATACCAGCCAGATGCAACCCACGGCCATATAGGACCTACAGGCGATTTTCTTGAGTGGATATATGTCGATCTGAGCACAGCTGTGCGCCGTATATACAGCATGGGGTTAGTTCTGATACCAGCCAGATGCAGCCCACGGCCATATAGGACCTACAGGCGATGTTCTTGAGTCGATATATGTCGATCTGAGCACAGCTGGGCCACGTATATACAGCATGGGGGTATCTGTGATACCAGCCAGCTGCAACCCACGGCTATATAGGACTTACAGGCGATGTTCTTGAGTCGATATATGTCGATGTGAGCACAGCTGGCCCCGTATATACAGCATGGGGGTAGCTCTGATACCAGCCAGATGCAACCCACGGCCATATAGGACCTACAGGCTATGTTCTTGAGTCGATATATGTCGATCTGAGCACAGCTGGGCCCCGTATATAAAGCATGGGGGTAGCTCTGATACCAGCCAGATGCAACCCACGGCCATATAGGACCTACAGGCGATGTTCTTGAGTGGATATATGTCGATCTGAGCACAGCTGGGCGCCGTATATACAGCATGGGGTTAGCTCTGATACCAGCCAGATGCAACCCACGGCCATATAGGACCTACAGGCTATGTTCTTGAGTCGATATATGACGATCTGAGCACAGCTGGGCCACGTATATACAGCATGGGGGTAGCTGTGATACCAGCCAGCTGCAACCCACGGCTATATAGGACCTACAGGCGATGTTCTTGAGTCGATATATGTCGATCTGAGCACAGCTGGGCCCCGTATATACAGCATGGGGGTAGCTCTGATACCAGCCAGATGCAATCCACGGCCATATAGGACCTACAGGCGATGTTCTTGAATGGATATATGTCGATCTGAGCACAGCTGGGCCCCGTATGTACAGCATGGGGGTAGCTCTGATACCAGCCAGATGCAACCCACGGCCATATAGGACCTACAGGCGATGTTCTTGAGTCGATATATGTCGATCTGAGTACAGCTAGGCCACGTATATACAGCATGGGGGTAGCTGTGATACCAGCCAGCTAAAACCCCCGGCTATATAGGACCTACAGACGATGTTCTTGAGTCGATATATGTCGATCTGAGCACAGCTGGGCCCCGTATATACAGCATGGGGGTATCTCTGATACCAGCCAGATGCAACCCACGGCCATATAGGACCTACAGGCGATGTTCTTGAGTGGATATATGTCGATCTGAGCACAGGTGGGCGCCGTATATACAGCATGGGGGTAGCTCTGATACCAGCCAGATGCTACCCACGGCCATATAGGACCTACAGGCGATGTTCTTGAGTGGATATATGTCGATCTTAGTACAGCTGGGCCACGTATATACATCATGGGGGTAGCTGTGATACCAGCCAGCTGAAACCCCGGCTATATAGGACCTACAGGCGATGTTCTTGAGTCGATATATGTCGATCTGAGCACAGCTGGGCCCCGTATATACAGCATGGGGGTAGCTATGATACCAGCCAGATGCAACCCACGGCCATATAGGACCTACAGGCGATGTTCTTGAGTGGATATATGTCGATCTGAGCACAGCTGGGCGTCGTATCTACAGCATGGGGGTAGCTCTGATACCAGCCAGATGCAACCCACGGCCATATAGGACCTACAGGCGATGTTCTTGAGTCGATATATGTCGATCTGAGTACAGCTGGGCCACGTATATACAGCATGGGGGTAGCTGTGATACCAGCCAGCTGAAACCCCGGTTATATAGGACCTACAGGCGATGTTCTTGAGTCGATATATGTCGATCTGAGCACAGCTGGGCCCCGTATATACAGCATGGGGTAGCTCTGATACCAGCCAGATGCAAACCACGGCCATATAGGACCTACAGGCGATGTTCTTGAGTGGATATATGTCGATCTGAGCACAGCTGGGCGTCGTATGTACAGCATGGCGGTAGCTCTGATACCAGCCAGATGCAACCCACGGCCATATAGGACCTACAGGCGATGTTCTTGAGTCGATATATGTCGATCTGAGTACAGCTGGGCCACGTATATACAGCATGGGGGTAGCTGTGATACCAGCCAGCTGAAACCCCGGCTATATAGGACCTACAGGCGATGTTCTTGAGTCGATATATGTCGATCTGAGCACAGCTGGGCCCCATATATACAGCATGGGGGTAGCTCTGATACCAGCCAGATGCAACCCACGGACATATAGGACCTACAGGCGATGTTCTTGAATCGATATATGTCGATCTGAGCACAGCTGGGCCACGTATATACAGCATGGGGGTATCTGTGATACCAGCCAGCTGCAACCCACGGCTATATAGGACCTACAGGCGATGTTCTTGATTTGATATATGTCGATCTGAGCACAGCTGGGCCCCGTATATACAGCATGGGGGTAGCTCTGATACCAGCCAGATGCAACCCACGGCCATATAGGACCTACAGGCGATGTTCTTGAGTGAATATATGTCGATCTGAGCACAGCTGGGTGCCGTATATACAGCATGGGGGTAGCTCTGATACCAGCCAGATGAAACCCACGGCCATATAGGACCTACAGGCGATGTTCTTGAGTCGATATATGTCGATCTGAGCACAGCTGGGCCACGTATATACAGCATGGGTGTAGCTGTGATACCAGCCAGCTGCAACCCACTGCTATATAGGACCTACATGCGATGTTCTTGAGTCGATATATGTTGATCTGAGCACAGCTGGGCCCCGTATATACAGCATGGGGGTAGCTCTGATACCAGACAGATGCAACCCACGGCCAAATAGGACCTACAGGCGATGTTCTTGAGTGGATATATGTCGATCTGAGCACAGCTGGGCGCCGTATATACAGCATGGGGGTAGCTCTGATACCAGCCAGATGCAACCCACGGCCATATAGGACCTACAGGCGATGTTCTTAAGTGGATATATATCGATCTGAGCACAGCTGGGCGCCGTATATACAGCATGGGGGTAGCTCTGATACCATTCAGATGCAACCCACGGCCATATAGGACCTACAGGCGATGTTCTTGAGTCGATATATGTCGATCTGAGCACAGCTGGGCCACGTATATACAGCATGGGGCTAGCTGTGATACCAGCCAGCTGCAACCCACGGCTATATAGGACCTACAGGCGTTGTTCTTGAGTCGATATATGTCGATCTGAGCACAGCTGGGCCACGTATATACAGCATGGGTGTAGCTGTGATACCAGCCAGCTGCAACCCACTGCTATATAGGACCTACAGGCGATGTTCTTGAGTCGATATATGTTGATCTGAGCACAGCTGGGCCCCGTATATACAGCATGGGGGTAGCTCTGATACCAGACAGATGCAACCCACGGCCAAATAGGACCTACAGGCGATGTTCTTGAGTGGATATATGTCGATCTGAGCACAGCTGGGCCCCGTATATACAGCATGGGGGTATCTCTGATACCAGCCAGATGCAACCCACGGCCATATAGGACCTACAGGCGATGTTCTTGAGTGGATATATGTCGATCTGAGCACAGGTGGGCGCCGTATATACAGCATGGGGGTAGCTCTGATACCAGCCAGATGCAACCCACGGCCATATAGGACCTACAGGCGATGTTCTTGAATCGATATATGTCGATCTGAGCACAGCTGGGCCACGTATATACAGCATGGGGGTAGCTGTGATACCAGCCAGCTGCAACCCACGGCTATATAGGACCTACAGGCGATGTTCTTGATTCGATATATGTCGATCTGAGCACAGCTGGGCCCCGTATATACAGCATGGGGGTAGCTCTGATACCAGCCAGATGCAACCCACGGCCATATAGGACCTACAGGCGATGTTCTTGTGTGGATATATGTCGATCTGAGCACAGCTGGGTGCCATATATACAGCAGGGGGGTAGCTCTGATACCAGCCAGATGAAAACCACGGCCATATAGGACCTACAGGCGATGTTCTTGAGTCGATATATGTCGATCTGAGCACAGCTGGGCCACGTATATACAGCATGGGTGTAGCTGTGATACCAGCCAGCTGCAACCCACGGCTATATAGAACCTACAGGCGATGTTCTTGAGTCTATATATGTTGATCTGAGCACAGCTGGGCCCCGTATATACAGCATGGGGGTAGCTGTGATACCAGCCAGCTGCAACCCACGGCCAAATAGGACCTACAGGCGATGTTCTTGAGTGGATATATGTCGATCTGAGCACAGCTGGGCGCCGTATATACAGCATGGGGGTAGCTCTGACACCAGCCAGCTGCAACCCACGGCTATATAAGACCTACAGGCGATGTTCTTGATTCGATATATGTCGATCTGAGCACAGCTGGGCCCCGTATATACAGCATGGGGGTATCTCTGATACCAGCCAGATGCAACCCACGGCCATATAGGACCTACAGGCGATTTTCTTGAGTGGATATATGTCGATCTGAGCACAGCTGGGCGCCGTATATACAGCATGGGGTTAGCTCTAATACCAGCCAGATGCAACCCACGGCCATATAGGACCTACAGGCGATGTTCTTGAGTCGATATATGTCGATCTGAGCACAGCTGGGCCACGTATATACAGCATGGGGGTAGCTGTGATACCAGCCAGCTGCAACCCACGGCTATATAGGACCTAAAGGCGATGTTCTTGAGTCGATATATGTCGATCTGAGTACAGCTAGGCCACGTATATACAGCATGGGGGTAGCTGTGATACCAGCCAGCTAAAACCCCCGGCTATATAGGACCTACAGACGATGTTCTTGAGTCGATATATGTTGATCTGAGCACAGCTGGGCCCCGTATATACAGCATGGGGGTATCTATGATACCAGCCAGATGCAACCCACGGCCATATAGGACCTACAAGCGATGTTCTTGAGTGGATATATGTCGATCTGAGCACAGGTGGGCGCCGTATATACAGCATGGGGGTAGCTCTGATACCAGCCAGATGCAACCCACGGCCATATAGGACCTACAGGCAATGTTCTTGTGTGGATATATGTCGATCTGAGCACAGGTGGGTGCCATATATACAGCATGGGGGTAGCTCTGATACCAGCCAGATGAAACCCACGGACATATAGGACCTACAGGCGATGTTCTTGAGTCGATATATGTCGATCTGAGCACAGCTGGGCCACGTATATACAGCATGGGTGTAGCTGTGATACCAGCCAGCTGCAACCCACGGCTATATAGGACCTACAGGCGATGTTCTTGAGTCGATATATGTTGATCTGAGCACAGCTGGGCCACGATGCCAGATGCAACCCACGGCCATATAGGACCTACAGGCGATTTTCTTGAGTGGATATATGTCGATCTGAGCACAGCTGTGCGCCGTATATACAGCATGGGGTTAGTTCTGATACCAGCCAGATGCAACCCACGGCCATATAGGACCTACAGGCGATGTTCTTGAGCCGATATATGTCGATCTGAGCATAGCTGGGCCACGTATATACAGCATGGGGGTAGCTGTGATACCAGCCAGCTGCAACCCACGGCTATATAGGACTTACAGGCGATGTTCTTGAGTCGATATATGTCGATGTGAGCACAGCTGGCCCCGTATATACAGCATGGGGGTAGCTCTGATACCAGCCAGATGCAACCCACGGCCATATAGGACCTACAGGCGATGTTCTTGAGTCGATATATGTCGATCTGAGCACATCTGGGCCCCGTATATAAAGCATGGGGGTAGCTCTGATACCAGCCAGAAGCAACCCACGACCATATAGGACCTACAGGCGATGTTCTTGAGTGGATATATGTCGATCTGAGCACAGCTGGGCGCCGTATATACAGCATGGGGTTAGCTCTGATACCAGCCAGATGCAACCCACGGCCATATAGGACCTACAGGCGATGTCTTGAGTCGATATATGTCGATCTGAGCACAGCTGGGCCACGTATATACAGCATGGGGGTAGCTGTGATACCAGCCAGCTGCAACCCACGGCTATATAGGACCTACAGGCGATGTTCTTGAGTCGATATATGTCGATCTGAGCACAGCTGGGCCCCGTATATACAGCATGGGGGTAGCTCTGATACCAGCCAGATGCAATCCACGGCCATATGGGACCTACAGGCGATGTTCTTGAATGGATATATGTCGATCTGAGCACAGCTGGGCGCCGTATGTACAGCATGGGGGTAGCTCTGATACCAGCCAGATGCAACCCACGGCCATATAGGACCTACAGGCGATGTTCTTGAGTCGATATATGTCGATTTGAGTACAGCTAGGCCACGTATATACAGCATGGGGGTAGCTGTGATACCAGCCAGCTAAAACCCCCGGCTATATAGGACCTACATACGACGTTCTTGAGTGGATATATGTCGATCTGAGCACAGCTGGGCCCCGTATATACAGCATGGGGGTAGCTCTGATACCAGCCAGATGCAACCCACTGCCATATAGGACCTACAGGCGATGTTCTTGAGTGGATATATATCGATCTGAGCACAGCTGGGCGCCGTATATACAGCATGGAGGTAGCTCTGATACCATTCAGATGCAACCCACGGCCATATAGGACCTACAGGCGATGTTCTTGAGTCCATATATGTCGATCTGAGCACAGCTGGGCCACGTATATACAGCATGGGGGTAGCTCTGATACCAGCCAGATGCAACCCACGACCATATAGGACCTACAGGCGATTTTCTTGAGTGGATATATGTCGATCTGAGCACAGCTGTGCGCCGTATATACAGCATGGGGTTAGTTCTGATACCAGCCAGATGCAACCCACGGCCATATAGGACCTACAGGCGATGTTCTTGAGTGGATATATATCGATCTGAGCACAGCTGGGCGCCGTATATACAGCATGGAGGTAGCTCTGATACCATTCAGATGCAACCCACGGCTATATAGGACCTACAGGCGATGTTCTTGAGTCGATATATGTCGATCTGAGCACAGCTGGGCCCCGTATATACAGCATGGGGGTAGCTCTGATACCAGCCAGATGCAACCCACGACCATATAGGACCTACAGGCTATGTTCTTGAGTCGATATATGTCGATCTGAGCACAGCTGGGCCCCGTATATACAGCATGGGGGTAGCTCTGATACCAGCCAGATGCAACCCACTGCCATATAGGACCTACAGGCGATGTTCTTGAGTGGATATATATCGATCTGAGCACAGCTGGGCGCCGTATATACAGCATGGAGGTAGCTCTGATACCATTCAGATGCAACCCACGGCTATATAGGACCTACAGGCGATGTTCTTGAGTCGATATATGTCGATCTGAGCACAGCTGGGCCCCGTATATACAGCATGGGGGTAGCTCTGATACCAGCCAGATGCAACCCACGACCATATAGGACCTACAGGCGATTTTCTTGAGTGGATATATGTCGATCTGAGCACAGCTGTGCGCCGTATATACAGCATGGGGTTAGTTCTGATACCAGCCAGATGCAACCCACGGCCATATAGGACCTACAGGCGATGTTCTTGAGTCGATATATGTCGATCTGAGCACAGCTGGGCCACGTATATACAGCATGGGGGTATCTGTGATACCAGCCAGCTGCAACCCACGGCTATATAGGACTTACAGGCGATGTTCTTGAGTCGATATATGTCGATGTGAGCACAGCTGGCCCCGTATATACAGCATGGGGGTAGCTCTGATACCAGCCAGATGCAACCCACGGCCATATAGGACCTACAGGCTATGTTCTTGAGTCGATATATGTCGATCTGAGCACAGCTGGGCCCCGTATATAAAGCATGGGGGTAGCTCTGATACCAGCCAGATGCAACCCACGGCCATATAGGACCTACAGGCGATGTTCTTGAGTGGATATATGTCGATCTGAGCACAGCTGGGCGCCGTATATACAGCATGGGGTTAGCTCTGATACCAGCCAGATGCAACCCACGGCCATATAGGACCTACAGGCTATGTTCTTGAGTCGATATATGACGATCTGAGCACAGCTGGGCCACGTATATACAGCATGGGGGTAGCTGTGATACCAGCCAGCTGCAACCCACGGCTATATAGGACCTACAGGCGATGTTCTTGAGTCGATATATGTCGATCTGAGCACAGCTGGGCCCCGTATATACAGCATGGGGGTAGCTCTGATACCAGCCAGATGCAATCCACGGCCATATAGGACCTACAGGCGATGTTCTTGAATGGATATATGTCGATCTGAGCACAGCTGGGCGCCGTATGTACAGCATGGGGGTAGCTCTGATACCAGCCAGATGCAACCCACGGCCATATAGGACCTACAGGCGATGTTCTTGAGTCGATATATGTCGATCTGAGTACAGCTAGGCCACGTATATACAGCATGGGGGTAGCTGTGATACCAGCCAGCTAAAACCCCCGGCTATATAGGACCTACAGACGATGTTCTTGAGTCGATATATGTCGATCTGAGCACAGCTGGGCCCCGTATATACAGCATGGGGGTATCTCTGATACCAGCCAGATGCAACCCACGGCCATATAGGACCTACAGGCGATGTTCTTGAGTGGATATATGTCGATCTGAGCACAGGTGGGCGCCGTATATACAGCATGGGGGTAGCTCTGATACCAGCCAGATGCTACCCACGGCCATATAGGACCTACAGGCGATGTTCTTGAGTGGATATATGTCGATCTTAGTACAGCTGGGCCACGTATATACATCATGGGGGTAGCTGTGATACCAGCCAGCTGAAACCCCGGCTATATAGGACCTACAGGCGATGTTCTTGAGTCGATATATGTCGATCTGAGCACAGCTGGGCCCCGTATATACAGCATGGGGGTAGCTATGATACCAGCCAGATGCAACCCACGGCCATATAGGACCTACAGGCGATGTTCTTGAGTGGATATATGTCGATCTGAGCACAGCTGGGCGTCGTATCTACAGCATGGTGGTAGCTCTGATACCAGCCAGATGCAACCCACGGCCATATAGGACCTACAGGCGATGTTCTTGAGTCGATATATGTCGATCTGAGTACAGCTGGGCCACGTATATACAGCATGGGGGTAGCTGTGATACCAGCCAGCTGAAACCCCGGTTATATAGGACCTACAGGCGATGTTCTTGAGTCGATATATGTCGATCTGAGCACAGCTGGGCCCCGTATATACAGCATGGGGTAGCTCTGATACCAGCCAGATGCAAACCACGGCCATATAGGACCTACAGGCGATGTTCTTGAGTGGATATATGTCGATCTGAGCACAGCTGGGCGTCGTATGTACAGCATGGCGGTAGCTCTGATACCAGCCAGATGCAACCCACGGCCATATAGGACCTACAGGCGATGTTCTTGAGTCGATATATGTCGATCTGAGTACAGCTGGGCCACGTATATACAGCATGGGGGTAGCTGTGATACCAGCCAGCTGAAACCCCGGCTATATAGGACCTACAGGCGATGTTCTTGAGTCGATATATGTCGATCTGAGCACAGCTGGGCCCCATATATACAGCATGGGGGTAGCTCTGATACCAGCCAGATGCAACCCACGGACATATAGGACCTACAGGCGATGTTCTTGAATCGATATATGTCGATCTGAGCACAGCTGGGCCACGTATATACAGCATGGGGGTATCTGTGATACCAGCCAGCTGCAACCCACGGCTATATAGGACCTACAGGCGATGTTCTTGATTTGATATATGTCGATCTGAGCACAGCTGGGCCCCGTATATACAGCATGGGGGTAGCTCTGATACCAGCCAGATGCAACCCACGGCCATATAGGACCTACAGGCGATGTTCTTGAGTGAATATATGTCGATCTGAGCACAGCTGGGTGCCGTATATACAGCATGGGGGTAGCTCTGATACCAGCCAGATGAAACCCACGGCCATATAGGACCTACAGGCGATGTTCTTGAGTCGATATATGTCGATCTGAGCACAGCTGGGCCACGTATATACAGCATGGGTGTAGCTGTGATACCAGCCAGCTGCAACCCACTGCTATATAGGACCTACATGCGATGTTCTTGAGTCGATATATGTTGATCTGAGCACAGCTGGGCCCCGTATATACAGCATGGGGGTAGCTCTGATACCAGACAGATGCAACCCACGGCCAAATAGGACCTACAGGCGATGTTCTTGAGTGGATATATGTCGATCTGAGCACAGCTGGGCGCCGTATATACAGCATGGGGGTAGCTCTGATACCAGCCAGATGCAACCCACGGCCATATAGGACCTACAGGCGATGTTCTTGAGTGGATATATATCGATCTGAGCACAGCTGGGCGCCGTATATACAGCATGGGGGTAGCTCTGATACCATTCAGATGCAACCCACGGCCATATAGGACCTACAGGCGATGTTCTTGAGTCGATATATGTCGATCTGAGCACAGCTGGGCCACGTATATACAGCATGGGGCTAGCTGTGATACCAGCCAGCTGCAACCCACGGCTATATAGGACCTACAGGCGTTGTTCTTGAGTCGATATATGTCGATCTGAGCACAGCTGGGCCACGTATATACAGCATGGGTGTAGCTGTGATACCAGCCAGCTGCAACCCACTGCTATATAGGACCTACAGGCGATGTTCTTGAGTCGATATATGTTGATCTGAGCACAGCTGGGCCCCGTATATACAGCATGGGGGTAGCTCTGATACCAGACAGATGCAACCCACGGCCAAATAGGACCTACAGGCGATGTTCTTGAGTGGATATATGTCGATCTGAGCACAACTGGGCGCCGTATATACAGCATGGAGGTAGCTGTGATACCAGCCAGCTGCAACCCATGGCTATATAGGACCTACAGGCGATGTTCTTGAATTGATCTGAGCACAGCTGGGCCCCGTATATACAGCATGGGGGTAGCTCTGATACCAGCCAGATGCAACCCACGGCCATATAGGACCTACAGGCGATGTTCTTGAGTGGATATATATATCGATCTGAGCACAGCTGGGCGCCGTATATACAGCATGGGGGTAGCTCTCATACCATTCAGATGCAACCCACGGCCATATAGGACCTACAGGCGATGTTCTTGAGTCGATATATGTCGATCTGAGCACAGCTGGGCCACGTATATACAGCATGGGGGTAGCTGTGATACCAGCCAGCTGCAACCCACGGCTATATAGGACCTACAGGCGTTGTTCTTGAGTCGATATATGTCGATCTGAGCACAGCTGGGCCACGTATATACAGCATGGGTGTAGCTGTGATACCAGCCAGCTGAAACCCACTGCTATATAGGACCTACAGGCGATGTTCTTGAGTTGATATATGTTGATCTGAGCACAGCTGGGCCCCGTATATACAGCATGGGGGTAGCTCTGATACCAGACAGATGCAACCCACGGCCAAATAGGACCTACAGGCGATGTTCTTGAGTGGATATATGTCGATCTGAGCACAACTGGGCGCCGTATATACAGCATGGAGGTAGCTGTGATACCAGCCAGCTGCAACCCATGGCTATATAGGACCTACAGGCGATGTTCTTGAGTCGATCTGAGCACAGCTGGGCCCCGTATATACAGCATGGGGGTAGCTCTGATACCAGCCAGATGCAACCCACGGCTATATAGGACCTACAGTCGATGTTCTTGAGTGGATATATATATCGATCTGAGCACAGCTGGGCGCCGTATATAGAGCATGGGGGTAGCTCTGATACCATTCAGATGCAACCCACGGCCATATAGGACCTACAGGCGATGTTCTTGAGTGGATATATATATATCGATCTGAGCACAGCTGGGCGCCGTATATACAGCATGGAGGTAGCTCTGATACCATTCAGATGCAACCCACGGCTATATAGGACCTACAGGCGATGTTCTTGAGTCGATATATGTCGATCTGAGCACAGCTGGGCCCCGTATATACAGCATGGGGGTATCTCTGATACCAGCCAGATGCAACCCACGGCCATATAGGACCTACAGGCGATGTTCTTGAGTGGATATATGTCGATCTGAGCACAGGTGGGCGCCGTATATACAGCATGGGGGTAGCTCTGATACCAGCCAGATGCAACCCACGGCCATATAGGACCTACAGGCGATGTTCTTGAATCGATATATGTCGATCTGAGCACAGCTGGGCCACGTATATACAGCATGGGGGTAGCTGTGATACCAGCCAGCTGCAACCCACGGCTATATAGGACCTACAGGCGATGTTCTTGATTCGATATATGTCGATCTGAGCACAGCTGGGCCCCGTATATACAGGATGGCGGTAGCTCTGATACCAGCCAGATGCAACCCACGGACATATAGGAGCTACAGGCGATGTTCTTGAATCGATATATGTCGATCTGAGCACAGCTGGGCCACGTATATACAGCATGGGGGTAGCTGTGATACCAGCCAGCTGCAACCCACGGCTATATAAGACCTACAGGCGATGTTCTTGATTCGATATATGTCGATCTGAGCACAGCTGGGCCCCGTATATACAGCATGGGGGTAGCTCTGATACCAGCCAGATGCAACCCACGGCCATATAGGACCTACAGGCGATGTTCTTGTGTGGATATATGTCGATCTGAGCACAGCTGGGTGCCATATATACAGCAGGTGGGTAGCTCTGATACCAGCCAGATGAAAAACCACGGCCATATAGGACCTACAGGCGATGTTCTTGAGTCGATATATGTCGATCTGAGCACAGCTGGGCCACGTATATACAGCATGGGTGTAGCTGTGATACCAGCCAGCTGCAACCCACGGCTATATAGAACCTACAGGCGATGTTCTTGAGTCTATATATGTTGATCTGAGCACAGCTGGGCCCCGTATATACAGCATGGGGGTAGCTGTGATACCAGCCAGCTGCAACCCACGGCCAAATAGGACCTACAGGCGATGTTCTTGAGTGGATATATGTCGATCTGAGCACAGCTGGGCGCCGTATATACAGCATGGGGGTAGCTCTGATACCAGCCAGCTGCAACCCACGGCTATATAAGACCTACAGGCGATGTTCTTGATTCGATATATGTCGATCTGAGCACAGCTGGGCCCCGTATATACAGCATGGGGGTATCTCTGATACCAGCCAGATGCAACCCACGGCCATATAGGACCTACAGGCGATTTTCTTGAGTGGATATATGTCGATCTGAGCACAGCTGGGCGCCGTATATACAGCATGGGGTTAGCTCTGATACCAGCCAGATGCAACCCACGGCCATATAGGACCTACAGGCGATGTTCTTGAGTCGATATATGTCGATCTGAGCACAGCTGGGCCACGTATATACAGCATGGGGGTAGCTGTGATACCAGCCAGCTGCAACCCACGGCTATATAGGACCTAAAGGCGATGTTCTTGAGTCGATATATGTCGATCTGAGTACAGCTAGGCCACGTATATACAGCATGGGGGTAGCTGTGATACCAGCCAGCTAAAACCCCCGGCTATATAGGACCTACAGACGATGTTCTTGAGTCGATATATGTCGATCTGAGCACAGCTGGGCCCCGTATATACAGCATGGGGGTATCTATGATACCAGCCAGATGCAACCCACGGCCATATAGGACCTACAAGCGATGTTCTTGAGTGGATATATGTCGATCTGAGCACAGGTGGGCGCCGTATATACAGCATGGGGGTAGCTCTGATACCAGCCAGATGCAACCCACGGCCATATAGGACCTACAGGCAATGTTCTTGTGTGGATATATGTCGATCTGAGCACAGGTGGGTGCCATATATACAGCATGGGGGTAGCTCTGATACCAGCCAGCTGCAACCCACGGCTATATAGGACCTACAGGCGATGTTCTTGAGTCGATATATGTTGATCTGAGCACAGCTGGGCCACGATGCCAGATGCAACCCACGGCCATATAGGACCTACAGGCGATTTTCTTGAGTGGATATATGTCGATCTGAGCACAGCTGTGCGCCGTATATACAGCATGGGGTTAGTTCTGATACCAGCCAGATGCAACCCACGGCCATATAGGACCTACAGGCGATGTTCTTGAGCCGATATATGTCGATCTGAGCATAGCTGGGCCACGTATATACAGCATGGGGGTAGCTGTGATACCAGCCAGCTGCAACCCACGGCTATATAGGACTTACAGGCGATGTTCTTGAGTCGATATATGTCGATGTGAGCACAGCTGGCCCCGTATATACAGCATGGGGGTAGCTCTGATACCAGCCAGATGCAACCCACGGCCATATAGGACCTACAGGCGATGTTCTTGAGTCGATATATGTCGATCTGAGCACAGCTGGGCCCCGTATATAAAGCATGGGGGTAGCTCTGATACCAGCCAGAAGCAACCCACGGCCATATAGGACCTACAGGCGATGTTCTTGAGTGGATATATGTCGATCTGAGCACAGCTGGGCGCCGTATATACAGCATGGGGTTAGCTCTGATACCAGCCAGATGCAACCCACGGCCATATAGGACCTACAGGCGATGTTCTTGAGTCGATATATGTCGATCTGAGCACAGCTGGGCCACGTATATACAGCATGGGGGTAGCTGTGATACCAGCCAGCTGCAACCCACGGCTATATAGGACCTACAGGCGATGTTCTTGAGTCGATATATGTCGATCTGAGCACAGCTGGGCCCCGTATATACAGCATGGGGGTAGCTCTGATACCAGCCAGATGCAATCCACGGCCATATGGGACCTACAGGCGATGTTCTTGAATGGATATATGTCGATCTGAGCACAGCTGGGCGCCGTATGTACAGCATGGGGGTAGCTCTGATACCAGCCAGATGCAACCCACGGCCATATAGGACCTACAGGCGATGTTCTTGAGTCGATATATGTCGATCTGAGTACAGCTAGGCCACGTATATACAGCATGGGGGTAGCTGTGATACCAGCCAGCTAAAACCCCCGGCTATATAGGACCTACATACGATGTTCTTGAGTCGATATATGTCGATCTGAGCACAGCTGGGCCCCGTATATACAGCATGGGGGTAGCTCTGATACCAGCCAGATGCAACCCACTGCCATATAGGACCTACAGGCGATGTTCTTGAGTGGATATATATCGATCTGATCACAGCTGGGCGCCGTATATACAGCATGGAGGTAGCTCTGATACCATTCAGATGCAACCCACGGCCATATAGGACCTACAGGCGATGTTCTTGAGACCATATATGTCGATCTGAGCACAGCTGGGCCACGTATATACAGCATGGAGGTAGCTGTGATACCAGCCAGCTGCAACCCACGGCTATATAGGACCTACAGGCGATGTTCTAGGGTCGATATATGTCGATCTGAGCACAGCTGGGCCCCGTATATACAGCATGGGGGTAGCTCTGATACCAGCCAGATGCAACCCACGGCCATATAGGACCTACAGGCGATTTTCTTGAGTGGATATATGTCGATCTGAGCACAGCTGTGCGCCGTATATACAGCATGGGGTTAGTTCTGATACCAGCCAGATGCAACCCACGGCCATATAGGACCTACAGGCGATGTTCTTGAGTCGATATATGTCGATCTGAGCACAGCTGGGCCACGTATATACAGCATGGGGGTATCTGTGATACCAGCCAGCTGCAACCCACGGCTATATAGGACTTACAGGCGATGTTCTTGAGTCGATATATGTCGATGTGAGCACAGCTGGCCCCGTATATACAGCATGGGGGTAGCTCTGATACCAGCCAGATGCAACCCACGGCCATATAGGACCTACAGGCTATGTTCTTGAGTCGATATATGTCGATCTGAGCACAGCTGGGCCCCGTATATAAAGCATGGGGGTAGCTCTGATACCAGCCAGATGCAACCCACGGCCATATAGGACCTACAGGCGATGTTCTTGAGTGGATATATGTCGATCTGAGCACAGCTGGGCGCCGTATATACAGCATGGGGTTAGCTCTGATACCAGCCAGATGCAACCCACGGCCATATAGGACCTACAGGCTATGTTCTTGAGTCGATATATGTCGATCTGAGCACAGCTGGGCCACGTATATACAGCATGGGGGTAGCTGTGATACCAGCCAGCTGCAACCCACGGCTATATAGGACCTACAGGCGATGTTCTTGAGTCGATATATGTCGATCTGAGCACAGCTGGGCCCCGTATATACAGCATGGGGGTAGCTCTGATACCAGCCAGATGCAATCCACGGCCATATAGGACCTACAGGCGATGTTCTTGAATGGATATATGTCGATCTGAGCACAGCTGGGCGCCGTATGTACAGCATGGGGGTAGCTCTGATACCAGCCAGATGCAACCCACGGCCATATAGGACCTACAGGCGATGTTCTTGAGTCGATATATGTCGATCTGAGTACAGCTAGGCCACGTATATACAGCATGGGGGTAGCTGTGATACCAGCCAGCTAAAACCCCCGGCTATATAGGACCTACACACGATGTTCTTGAGTCGATATATGTCGATCTGAGCACAGCTGGGCCCCGTATATACAGCATGGGGGTAGCTCTGATACCAGCCAGATGCAACCCACGGCCATATAGGACCTACAGGCGATGTTCTTGAGTGGATATATGTGAATCTGAGCACAGGTGGGTGCCGTATATACAGCATGGGGGTAGCTCTGATACCAGCCAGATGCAACCCACGGCCATATAGGACCTGCAGGCGATGTTCTTGAATCGATATATGTCGATCTAAACACAGCTGGGCCACGTATATACAGCATGGGGGTAGCTGTGATACCAGCCAGCTGCAACCCACGGCTATATAGGACCTACAGGCGATGTTCTTAATTCGATATATGTCGATCTGAGCACAGCTGGGCCCCGTATATACAGCATGGGGGTAGCTCTGATTCTAGCCAGATGCAACCCACGGCCATATAAGACCTACAGGCGATATTCTTGAGTGGATATATGTCGATCTGAGCACAGCTGGGCGCCGTATATACAGCATGGGGGTAGCTCTGATACCAGCCAGATGCAACCCACGGCCATATAGTACCTACAGGCGATGTTCTTGAATCGTTATATGTCGATCTGAGTACAGCTGGGCCACGTATATACAGCATGGGGGTAGCTGTGATACCAGCCAGCTGCAACCCACGGCTATATAGGACCTACAGGCGATGTTCTTGATTCGATATATGTCGATCTGAGCACAGCTGGGCCCCGTATATACAGCATGGGGGTAGCTCTGATACCAGCCAGATGCAACCCACGGCCATATAGGACCTACAGGCGATGTTCTTGAGTCGATATATGTCGATCTGAGCACAGCTGGCCACGTATATACAGCATGGGGGTAGCTGTGATACCAGCCAGCTGCAACCCACGGCTAAATAGGACCTACAGGCGATGTTCTTGAGTCGATATATGTTGATCTGAGCACAGCTGGGCCCCGTATATACAGCATGGGGGTAGCTCTGATACCAGCCAGATGCAACCCACGGCCATATTGGACCTACAGGCGATGTTCTTGAGTCGATATATGTCGATCTGAGCACAGCTGGGCCCGTATATAAAGCATGGGGGTAGCTCTGATACCAGCCAGATGCAACCCACGGCCATATAGGACCTACAGGCGATGTTCTTGAGTGGATATATGTCGATCTGAGCACAGCTGGGCGCCGTATATACAGCATGGGGTTAGCTCTGATACCAGCCAGATGCAACCCACGGCCATATAGGACCTACAGGCGATGTTCTTGAGTCGATATATGTCGATCTGAGCACAGCTGGGCCACGTATATACAGCATGGGGGTAGCTGTGATACCAGCCAGCTGCAACCCACGGCTATAAAGGACCTACAGGCGATGTTCTTGAGTCGATATATGTCGATGTGAGCACAGCTGGCCCCGTATATACAGCATGGGGGTAGCTCTGATACCAGCCAGATGCAACCCACGGCCATATAGGACCTACAGGCGATGTTCTTGAGTCGATATATGTCGATCTGAGCACAGCTGGGCCCCGTATATAAAGCATGGGGGTAGCTCTGATACCAGCCAGATGCAACCCACGTCCATATAGGACCTACAGGCGATGTTCTTGAGTGGATATATGTCGATCTGAGCACAGCTGGGCGCCGTATATACAGCATGGGGTTAGCTCTGATACCAGCCAGATGCAACCCACGGCCATATAGGACCTACAGGCGATGTTCTTGAGTCGATATATGTCGATCTGAGCACAGCTGGGCCACGTATATACAGCATGGGGGTAGCTGTGATACCAGCCAGCTGCAACCCACGGCTATATAGGACCTACAGGCGATGTTCTTGAGTCGATATATGTCGATCTGAGCACAGCTGGGCCCCGTATATACAGCATGGGGGTAGCTCTGATACCAGCCAGATGCAATCCACGGCCATATAGGACCTACAGGCGATGTTCTTGAATGGATATATGTCGATCTGAGCACAGCTGGGCGCCGTATGTACAGCATGGGGGTAGCTCTGATACCAGCCAGATGCAACCCACGGCCATATAGGACCTACAGGCGATGTTCTTGAGTCGATATATGTCGATCTGAGTACAGCTAGGCCACGTATATACAGCATGGGGGTAGCTGTGATACCAGCCAGCTAAAACCCCCGGCTATATAGGACCTACAGACGATGTTCTTGAGTCGATATATGTCGATCTGAGCACAGCTGGGCCCCGTATATACAGCATGGGGGTAGCTCTGATACCAGCCAGATGCAACCCACGGCCATATAGGACCTACAGGCGATGTTCTTGAGTGGATATATGTCGATCTGAGCACAGGTGGGTGCCGTATATACAGCATGGGGGTAGCTGTGATACCAGCTAGCAGCAACCCACGGCTATATAGGACCTACAGGCGATGTTCTTAATTCGATATATGTCGATCTGAGCACAGCTGGGCCCCGTATATACAGCATGGGGGTAGCTCTGATTCTAGCCAGATGCAACCCACGGCCATATAAGACCTACAGGCGATATTCTTGAGTGGATATATGTCGATCTGAGCACAGCTGGGCGCCGTATATACAGCATGGGGGTAGCTCTGATACCAGCCAGATGCAACCCACGGCCATATAGGACCTACAGGCGATGTTCTTGAATCGTTATATGTCGATCTGAGTACAGCTGGGCCACGTATATACAGCATGGGGGTAGCTGTGATACCAGCCAGCTGCAACCCACGGCTATATAGGACCTACAGGCGATGTTCTTGATTCGATATATGTCGATCTGAGCACAGCTGGGCCCCGTATATACAGCATGGGGTAGCTCTGATACCAGCCAGATGCAACCCACGGCCATATAGGACCTACAGGCGATGTTCTTGAGTCGATATATGTCGATCTGAGCACAGCTGGGCCACGTATATACAGCATGGGGGTAGCTGTGATACCAGCCAGCTGCAACCCACGGCTAAATAGGACCTACAGGCGATGTTCTTGAGTCGATATATGTTGATCTGAGCACAGCTGGGCCCCGTATATACAGCATGGGGGTAGCTCTGATACCAGCCAGATGCAACCCACGGCCATATAGGACCTACAGGCGATGTTCTTGAGTCGATATATGTCGATCTGAGCACAGCTGGGCCACGTATATACAGCATGGGGGTAGCTGTGATACCAGCCAGCTGCAACCCACGGCTATATAGGATCTACAGGCGATGTTCTTGAGTCGATCTGAGCACAGCTGGGCCCCGTATATACAGCATGGGGGTAGCTCTGATACCAGCCAGATGCAACCCACAGCCATATAGGACCTACAGGCGATGTTCTTGAGTGGATATATGTCGATATGAGCACAGCTGGGCGCCGTATATACAGCATGGGGGTAGCTCTGATACCAGCCAGATCCAACCCACGGCCATATAGGACCTACAGGCGATGTTCTTGAGTCGATATATGTCGATCTGAGCACAGCTGGGCCACGTATATACAGCATGGTGGTAGCTGTGATACCCTGTGATACCAGCCAGCTGCAATCCACGGCTATATAGGACCTACAGGCGATGTTCTTAAGTCGATATATGTCGATCTGAGCACAGCTGGGCCCCGTATATACAGCATGGTGGTAGCTCTGATACCAGCCAGATGCAACCCACGGCCATATAGGACCTACAGGCGATGTTCTTGAGTGGATATATGTCCATCTGAGCACAGCTGGACGCCGTATATACAGCATGGGGTTAGCTCTGATACGAGCCAGATGCAACCTACGGCCATATAGGACCTACAGGCGATGTTCTTGAGTCGATATATGTCGATCTGAGCACAGCTGGGCCACGTATAAACAGCATGGGGGTAGCTGTGATACCAGCCAGCTGCAACCCACGGCTATATAGGACCTACAGGCGATGTTCTTGAGTCGATATATGTCGATCTGAGCACAGCTGGGCCCCGTATATACAGCATGGGGGTAGCTCTGATACCAGCCAGATGCAACCCACCGCCATATAGGACCTACAGGCGATGTTCTTGAGTGGATATATGTCGACCTGAGCACAGTTGGGCGCCTTATATACAGCATGGAGGTAGCTCTGATACCAGCCAGATGCAACCCACGGCCATATAGGACCTACAGGCGATGTTCTTGAGTCGACATATGTCGATCTGAGCACAGCTGGGCCACGTATATATAGCATGGGGGTAGCTCTGATACCAGCCAGCTGCAACCCAAGGCTATATAGGATCTACAGGCGATGTTCTTGAGTCGATATATGTCGATCTGAGCACAGCTGGGCCCCGTATATACAGCATGGGGGTAGCTCTGATACCAGCCAGATGCAACCCACGGCCATGTAGGACCTACAGGCGATGTTCTTGAGTGGATATATGTCGATCTAAGCACAGCTGGGCGCCGTATATACAGCAGGGGGTAGCTCTGATACTAGCCAGATGCAACCCACAGCCATATAGGACCTACAGGCGATGTTCTTGAGTCGATATATGTCGATCTGAGCACAGCTGGACCACGTATATACAGCATGGGGGTAGCTGTGATACCAGCCAGCTGCAACCCACGGCTATATAGGACCTACAGGCGATGTTCTTGAGTCGATATATGTCGATCTGAGCACAGCTGGGCCCCGTATATACAGCATGGGGGTAGCTCTGATACCAGCCAGATTCAACCCACGGCCATATAGGACCCACAGGCGATGTTCTTGAGTGGATATATGTCGATCTGAGCACAGCTGGGCGCCGTATATACAGCATGGGGGTAGCTCTGATACCATTCAGATGCAACCCACGGCCATATAGGACCTACAGGCGATGTTCTTGAGTGGATATATGTCGATCTGAGCACAGCTGGGCCACGTATATACAGCATGGGGGTAGCTGTGATACCAGCCAGCTGCAACCCACGGCTATATAGGACCTACGGGCGATGTTCTTGAGTCGATCTGAGCACAGCTGGGCCACGTATATACAGCATGGGGGTAGCTCTGATACCAGCCAGATGCAACCCACGACCATATAGGACCTACAGGCGATGTTCTTGAGTGGATATATGTCGATCTGAGCACAGCTGGGCGCCGTATATACAGCATGGGGGTAGCTCTGATACCATTCAGATGCAACCCACGGCCATATAGGATCTACAGGCGATGTTCTTGAGTCGATATATGTCGATCTGAGCACAGCTGGGCTACGTATATACAGCATGGTGGTAGCTGTGATACCAGCCAGCTGCAACCCACGGCTATATAGGACCTACAGGCGATGTTCTTGAGTGGATATATGTCGATCTGAGCACAGCTGGGCGTCGTATGTACAGCATGGGGGTAGCTCTGATACCAGCCAGATGCAACCCACGGCCATATAGGACCTACAGGCGATGTTCTTGAGTCGATATATGTCGATCTGAGTACAGCTGGGCCACGTATATACAGCATGGGGGTAGCTGTGATACCAGCCAGCTGAAACCCCGGCTATATAGGACCTACAGGCGATGTTCTTGAGTCGATATATGTCGATCTGAGCACAGCTGGGCCCCGTATATACAGCATGGGGTAGCTCTGATACCAGCCAGATGCAACCCACGGACATATAGGACCTACAGGCGATGTTCTTGAATCGATATATGTCGATCTGAGCACAGCTGGGCCCCGTATATACAGCATGGGGGTAGCTCTGATACCAGCCAGATGCAAACCAAGGCCATATAGGACCTACAGGCGATGTTCTTGAGTGGATATATGTCGATCTGAGCACAGCTGGGCGTCGTATGTACAGCATGGGGGTAGCTCTGATACCAGCCAGATGCAACCCACGGCCATATAGGACCTACAGGCGATGTTCTTGAGTAGATATATGTCGATCTGAGCACAGCTGGGCGTCGTATGTACAGCATGGGGGTAGCTCTGATACCAGCCAGATGCAAACCACGGCCATATATGACCTACAGGCGATGTTCTTGAGTGGATATATGTCGATCTGAGCACAGCTGGGCGTCGTATGTACAGCATGGGGGTAGCTCTGATACCAGCCAGATGCAACCCACGGCCATATAGGACCTACAGGCGATGTTCTTGAGTAGATATATGTCGATCTGAGCACAGCTGGGCGCCGTATATACAGCATGGAGGTAGCTCTGATACCAGCCAGATGCAACCCACGGCCATATAGGACCTATAGGCGATGTTCTTGAGTCGATATATGTCGATCGGAGCACAGCTGGGCCACGTATATACAGCATGGGGGTAGCTGTGATACCAGCCAGCTGCAACCCACGACTATATAGGACCTACATTCTATGTTCTTGAATCGATCTGAGCACAGCTGGGCCCCGTATATACAGCATGGGGGTAGCTCTGATACCAGACAGATGCAACCCACGGCCATATAGGACCTACAGGCGATGTTCTTGAGTGGATATATGTCGATCTGAGCACAGCTGGGCGCCGTATATACAGCATGGGGGTAGCTCTGATACCAGACAGATGCAACCCACGGCCATATAGGACCTACAGGCGATGTTCTTGAGTGGATATATATATCGATCTGAGCACAGCTGGGCGCCGTATATACAGCATGGGGTTAGCTCTGATACCAGCCAGATGCAACCCACGGCCATATAGGACCTACAGGCGATGTTCTTGAGTCGATATATGTCGATCTGAGCACAGCTGGGCCACGTATATACAGCATGGGGGTAGCTGTGATACCAGCCAGCTGCAACCCACGGCTATATAGGACCTACAGGCGATGTTCTTGAGTCGATATATGTCGATCTGAGCACAGCTGGGCCCCGTATATACAGCATGGGGGTAGCTCTGATACCAGCCAGATGCAATCCACGGCCATATAGGACCTACAGGCGATGTTCTTGAATGGATATATGTCGATCTGAGCACAGCTGGGCGCCGTATGTACAGCATGGGGGTAGCTCTGATACCAGCCAGATGCAACCCACGGCCATATAGGACCTACAGGCGATGTTCTTGAGTCGATATATGTCGATCTGAGTACAGCTAGGCCACGTATATACAGCATGGGGGTAGCTGTGATACCAGCCAGCTAAAACCCCCGGCTATATAGGACCTACAGACGATGTTCTTGAGTCGATATATGTCGATCTGAGCACAGCTGGGCCCCGTATATACAGCATGGGGGTAGCTCTGATACCAGCCAGATGCAACCCACGGCCATATAGGACCTACAGGCGATGTTCTTGAGTGGATATATGTCGATCTGAGCACAGGTGGGTGCCGTATATACAGCATGGGGGTAGCTGTGATACCAGCTAGCAGCAACCCACGGCTATATAGGACCTACAGGCGATGTTCTTAATTCGATATATGTCGATCTGAGCACAGCTGGGCCCCGTATATACAGCATGGGGGTAGCTCTGATTCTAGCCAGATGCAACCCACGGCCATATAAGACCTACAGGCGATATTCTTGAGTGGATATATGTCGATCTGAGCACAGCTGGGCGCCGTATATACAGCATGGGGGTAGCTCTGATACCAGCCAGATGCAACCCACGGCCATATAGGACCTACAGGCGATGTTCTTGAATCGTTATATGTCGATCTGAGTACAGCTGGGCCACGTATATACAGCATGGGGGTAGCTGTGATACCAGCCAGCTGCAACCCACGGCTATATAGGACCTACAGGCGATGTTCTTGATTCGATATATGTCGATCTGAGCACAGCTGGGCCCCGTATATACAGCATGGGGGTAGCTCTGATACCAGCCAGATGCAACCCACGGCCATATAGGACCTACAGGCGATGTTCTTGAGTCGATATATGTCGATCTGAGCACAGCTGGGCCACGTATATACAGCATGGGGGTAGCTGTGATACCAGCCAGCTGCAACCCACGGCTAAATAGGACCTACAGGCGATGTTCTTGAGTCGATATATGTTGATCTGAGCACAGCTGGGCCCCGTATATACAGCATGGTGGTAGCTCTGATACCAGCCAGATGCAACCCACGGCCATATAGGACCTACAGGCGATGTTCTTGAGTCGATATATGTCGATCTGAGCACAGCTGGGCCACGTATATACAGCATGGGGGTAGCTGTGATACCAGCCAGCTGCAACCCACGGCTATATAGGACCTACAGGCGATGTTCTTGAGTCGATCTGAGCACAGCTGGGCCCCGTATATACAGCATGGGGGTAGCTCTGATACCAGCCAGATGCAACCCACAGCCATATAGGACCTACAGGCGATGTTCTTGAGTGGATATATGTCGATATGAGCACAGCTGGGCGCCGTATATACAGCATGGGGGTAGCTCTGATACCAGCCAGATCCAACCCACGGCCATATAGGACCTACAGGCGATGTTCTTGAGTCGATATATGTCGATCTGAGCACAGCTGGGCCACGTATATACAGCATGGTGGTAGCTGTGATACCAGCCAGCTGCAATCCACGGCTATATAGGACCTACAGGCGATGTTCTTAAGTCGATATATGTCGATCTGAGCACAGCTGGGCCCCGTATATACAGCATGGTGGTAGCTCTGATACCAGCCAGATGCAACCCACGGCCATATAGGACCTACAGGCGATGTTCTTGAGTGGATATATGTCCATCTGAGCACAGCTTGACGCCGTATATACAGCATGGGGTTAGCTCTGATACGAGCCAGATGCAACCTACGGCCATATAGGACCTACAGGCGATGTTCTTGAGTCGATATATGTCGATCTGAGCACAGCTGGGCCACGTATAAACAGCATGGGGGTAGCTGTGATACCAGCCAGCTGCAACCCACGGCTATATAGGACCTACAGGCGATGTTCTTGAGTCGATATATGTCGATCTGAGCACAGCTGGGCCCCGTATATACAGCATGGGGGTAGCTCTGATACCAGCCAGATGCAACCCACCGCCATATAGGACCTACAGGCGATGTTCTTTAGTGGATATATGTCGACCTGAGCACAGTTGGGGGCCTTATATACAGCATGGAGGTAGCTCTGATACCAGCCAGATGCAACCCACGGCCATATAGGACCTACAGGCGATGTTCTTGAGTCGACATATGTCGATCTGAGCACAGCTGGGCCACGTATATATAGCATGGGGGTAGCTCTGATACCAGCCAGCTGCAACCCAAGGCTATATAGGATCTACAGGCGATGTTCTTGAGTCGATATATGTCGATCTGAGCACAGCTGGGCCCCGTATATACAGCATGGGGGTAGCTCTGATACCAGCCAGATGCAACCCACGGCCATGTAGGACCTACAGGCGATGTTCTTGAGTGGATATATGTCGATCTAAGCACAGCTGGGCGCCGTATATACAGCAGGGGGTAGCTCTGATACTAGCCAGATGCAACCCACAGCCATATAGGACCTACAGGCGATGTTCTTGAGTCGATATATGTCGATCTGAGCACAGCTGGGCCACGTATAAACAGCATGGGGGTAGCTGTGATACCAGCCAGCTGCAACCCACGGCTATATAGGACCTACAGGCGATGTTCTTGAGTCGATATATGTCGATCTGAGCACAGCTGGGCCCCGTATATACAGCATGGGGGTAGCTCTGATACCAGCCAGATGCAACCCACCGCCATATAGGACCTACAGGCGATGTTCTTTAGTGGATATATGTCGACCTGAGCACAGTTGGGGGCCTTATATACAGCATGGAGGTAGCTCTGATACCAGCCAGATGCAACCCACGGCCATATAGGACCTACAGGCGATGTTCTTGAGTCGACATATGTCGATCTGAGCACAGCTGGGCCACGTATATATAGCATGGGGGTAGCTCTGATACCAGCCAGCTGCAACCCAAGGCTATATAGGATCTACAGGCGATGTTCTTGAGTCGATATATGTCGATCTGAGCACAGCTGGGCCCCGTATATACAGCATGGGGGTAGCTCTGATACCAGCCAGATGCAACCCACGGCCATGTAGGACCTACAGGCGATGTTCTTGAGTGGATATATGTCGATCTAAGCACAGCTGGGCGCCGTATATACAGCAGGGGGTAGCTCTGATACTAGCCAGATGCAACCCACAGCCATATAGGACCTACAGGCGATGTTCTTGAGTCGATATATGTCGATCTGAGCACAGCTGGACCACGTATATACAGCATGGGGGTAGCTGTGATACCAGCCAGCTGCAACCCACGGCTATATAGGACCTACAGGCGATGTTCTTGAGTCGATATATGTCGATCTGAGCACAGCTGGGCCCCGTATATACAGCATGGGGGTAGCTCTGATACCAGCCAGATGCAACCCACGGCCATATAGGACCCACAGGCGATGTTCTTGAGTGGATATATGTCGATCTGAGCACAGCTGGGCGCCGTATATACAGCATGGGGGTAGATCTGATACCAGCCAGATGCAACCCACGGCCATATAGGACCTACAGGCGATGTTATTGAATCGAAATATGTCGTTCTGAGCACAGCTGGGCCACGTATATACAGCATGGGGGTAGCTGTGATACCAGTGAGCTGCAACCCACGGCTATATAGGACCTACAGGCGATGTTCTTGAGTCGATATATGTCGATCTGAGCACAGCTGGGCCCCGTATATACAGCATGGGGGTAGCTCTGATACCAGCCAGATTCAACCCACGGCCATATAGGACCCACAGGCGATGTTCTTGAGTGGATATATGTCGATCTGAGCACAGCTGGGCGCCGTATATACAGCATGGGGGTAGCTCTGATACCATTCAGATGCAACCCACGGCCATATAGGACCTACAGGCGATGTTCTTGAGTGGATATATGTCGATCTGAGCACAGCTGGGCCACGTATATACAGCATGGGGGTAGCTGTGATACCAGCCAGCTGCAACCCACGGCTATATAGGACCTACGGGCGATGTTCTTGAGTCGATCTGAGCACAGCTGGGCCACGTATATACAGCATGGGGGTAGCTCTGATACCAGCCAGATGCAACCCACGACCATATAGGACCTACAGGCGATGTTCTTGAGTGGATATATGTCGATCTGAGCACAGCTGGGCGCCGTATATACAGCATGGGGGTAGCTCTGATACCATTCAGATGCAACCCACGGCCATATAGGACCTACAGGCGATGTTCTTGAGTCGATATATGTCGATCTGAGCACAGCTGGGCTACGTATATACAGCATGGTGGTAGCTGTGATACCAGCCAGCTGCAACCCACGGCTATATAGGACCTACAGGCGATGTTCTTGAGTGGATATATGTCGATCTGAGCACAGCTGGGCGTCGTATGTACAGCATGGGGGTAGCTCTGATACCAGCCAGATGCAACCCACGGCCACATAGGACCTACAGGCGATGTTCTTGAGTCGATATATGTCGATCTGAGTACAGCTGGGCCACGTATATACAGCATGGGGGTAGCTGTGATACCAGCCAGCTGAAACCCCGGCTATATAGGACCTACAGGCGATGTTCTTGAGTCGATATATGTCGATCTGAGCACAGCTGGGCCCCGTATATACAGCATGGGGTAGCTCTGATACCAGCCAGATGCAACCCACGGACATATAGGACCTACAGGCGATGTTCTTGAATCGATATATGTCGATCTGAGCACAGCTGGGCCCCGTATATACAGCATGGGGGTAGCTCTGATACCAGCCAGATGCAAACCAAGGCCATATAGGACCTACAGGCGATGTTCTTGAGTGGATATATGTCGATCTGAGCACAGCTGGGCGTCGTATGTACAGCATGGGGGTAGCTCTGATACCAGCCAGATGCAAACCACGGCCATATATGACCTACAGGCGATGTTCTTGAGTGGATATATGTCGATCTGAGCACAGCTGGGCGTCGTATGTACAGCATGGGGGTAGCTCTGATACCAGCCAGATGCAACCCACGGCCATATAGGACCTACAGGCGATGTTCTTGAGTGGATATATGTCGATCTGAGCACAGCTGGGCGCCGTATATACAGCATGGAGGTAGCTCTGATACCAGCCAGATGCAACCCACGGCCATATAGGACCTATAGGCGATGTTCTTGAGTCGATATATGTCGATCGGAGCACAGCTGGGCCACGTATATACAGCATGGGGGTAGCTGTGATACCAGCCAGCTGCAACCCACGACTATATAGGACCTACAGGCTATGTTTTTAAATCGATCTGAGCACAGCTGGGCCCCGTATATACAGCGTGGGGGTAGCTCTGATACCAGACAGATGCAACCCACGGCCATATAGCACCTACAGGCGATGTTCTTGAGTGGATATATGTCGATCTGAGCACAGCTGGGCGCCGTATATACAGCATGGGGGTAGCTCTGATACCAGACAGATGCAACCCACGGCCATATAGGACCTACAGGCGATGTTCTTGAGTGGATATATATATCGATCTGAGCACAGCTGGGCGCCGTATATACAGCATGGGGGTAGCTCTGATACCATTCAGATGCAACCCACGGCCATATAGGACCTACAGGCGATGTTCTTGAGTCGATATATGTCGATCTGAGCACAGCTGGGCCACGTATATACAGCATGGGGGTAGCTGTGATACCAGCCAGCTGCAACCCACGGCTATATAGGACCTACAGGCGATGTTCTTGAGTCGATATATGTCGATCTGAGCACAGCTAGGCCACGTATATACAGCATGGGTGTAGCTGTGATACCAGCCAGCTGCAACCCACTGCTATATAGGACCTACAGGCGATGTTTTTGAGTCGATATATGTTGATCTGAGCACAGCTGGGCCCCGTATATACAGCATGGGGGTAGCTCTGATACCAGACAGATGCAACCCACGGCCAAATAGGACCTACAGGCGATGTTCTTGAGTGGATATATGTCGATCTGAGCACAGCTGGGCGCCGTATATACAGCATGGAGGTAGCTGTGATACCAGCCAGCTGTAACCCACGGCTATATAGGACCTACAGGCGATGTTCTTGAGTCGATCTGAGCACAGCTGGGCCCCGTATATACAGCATGGGGGTAGCTCTGATACCAGCCAGATGCAACCCACGGCCATATAGGACCTACAGGCGATGTTCTTGAGTGGATATATATCGATCTGAGCACAGCTGGGCGCCGTATATACAGCATGGGGGTAGCTCTGATACCATTCAGATGTAACCCACGGCCATATAGGACCTACAGGCGATGTTCTTGAGTCGATATATGTCGATCTGAGCACAGCTGGGCCACGTATATACAGCATGGGGGTAGCTGTGATACCAGCCAGCTGCAACCCACGGCTATATAGGACCTACAGGCGATGTCCTTGAGTCGATATATGTCGATCTGAGCACAGCTGGGCCCCGTATATACAGCATGGGTGTAGCTCTGATACCAGCCAGATGCAACCCACGGCCATATAGGACCTACAGGCGATTTTCTTGAGTGCATATATGTCGATCTGAGCGCAGCTGGGCGCCGTATATACAGCATGGGGTTAGCTTTGATACCAGCCAGATGCAACCCACGGCCATATACGACCTACAGGCTATGTCCTTGAGTCGATATATGTCGATCTGAGCACAGCTGGGCCACGTATATACAGCATGGGGGTAGCTGTGATACCAGCCAGGTGCAACCCACGGCTATATAGGACCTACAGGCGATGTTCTTGAGTCGATATATGTCGATCTGAGTACAGCTAGGCCACGTATATACAGCATGGGGGTAGCTGTGATACCAGCCAGCTAAAACCCCCGGCTATATAGGACCTACAGACGATGTTCTTGAGTCGTTATATGTCGATCTGAGCACAGCTGGGCCCCGTATATACAGCATGGGAGTAGTGTAAGAAGGCGGGTTCTAGCGCAGGTGGTGGTGGTGTGGTGGCGCTACTGGCGCAGGTGGTGGTGGTGTGGTGGCGCTACTGGCGCAGGAGAGGAGTGGAGGAGCGGCGCCTACGTATGCAACCATATATACACATGAACGCTGCCCCTATCGGTTTGCGACCCAACTAAAAGCGCCACCTATCACCAGACGACCCAACTAAAAGCCCCATCGGTTTGCGACCCAACTAAAAGCTCCACCTAGCGGCGCGGAGTAGCAGAGCATACGTATGCAACCATATATACCCATGAATGCTGCTGCTGCTGCCAACTATAGAAAAAAGTGCAAACTAAAATCCCCCAACTCTCAAAGGACGGGCGGGCGGCGGGACGCGCGCGCGCGCGCGCGCACTGTTGGGAGGGCGATGTGAAGTGCGTAACCAGAATGCTCAGCTGGACATTCTGACCAGAATGCCCAGCTGTGCATACCAGTTACCGAGAGATTGCTCAACCAGATTGCTCATCAGCTGTGCATTCTGGTTACCAGAATGCTCAGATGTGTAATCTGGTTACCAGAATGCTCAGATGTGTAATCTGGTTACCAGAATGCTCAGCTGTGTATACCAGTTACCAGAATGCTCAGATGTGTAATCTGGTTACCAGAATGCTCAGCTGTGTAATCTGGTTACCAGAATACTCAGCTGTGTATACCAGTTACCAGAATGCTCAGATGTGTAATCTGGTTACCAGAATGCTCAGCTGTGTAAACCAGTTACTGGATATAAATGGGGCGTCTGCATACTAAAAAATCCGTATATACACATGGGTGCCGGCTGCTCAAAAAGCCAATTAATAAAGATAAAAATTAACTTACGATTTAGGTAAAAACCACCAATCCTTATAGGAATATATAATGTGTTGTAATGTAGTAGATGAAAAATTCTGCTGGCAGTATCAATGAGTATAATAATAAAATTAATATTAATCACAAAGATAATGCCATTAAAAATATTTCAATTATTATACAAATAATCAATCCAGAATGTAAAAGGTATTCACACACGTTTTTTTGAAAGGATATGACCAATCAATACACAGACTGACTAAATTAGTATTAATAGTTAGCCCATGATTGATCAGACATGCGCCCCCCAAATGCACACTCGGAACAGCACCACTAATAATTCCCGACGGCCGTCTTACGCGCATAACAACTCGCGAATATATGCAAATAAAATAATTATTAGCGGTTTACGGCCCGATAAGAATGCCCCGGATGTTTCTGGTTGATTACACATATAAAAATAGATTCTAAGAAAACACCGCGCACAAAACTGGTGAATGTCTTACGCGCATAACAACTCGCGAATATATGCAAACAAAATAATTATTTGTAGCCTACATCCCGATAAGGATGTCCGGGAAGTTTCTGTTTGATTACACATATAAAAATAAATATATATAATTGTTCTACCAGGTACTGGATATAAATACTGAATTCAGAATACAATCAATTCATTAGTAAAGATGGTGTTGACAGGGGCGGTCATATGTTGTTGCTTTATACTCTTGTCTGGCGTGAAAATGATGCCCACAAATGGTGTAGTTAATACAAATATTGAGGAAACGATTCACACCAATCAGGCAATATATTCATTGGAGAATCATGCGAAAGAGTTCTTTTCAGAACTGTCAAGTTGGGCCGAGAGGGAAATTGATCACATTAATGATAAAATCAAAATTCTTCAGCTGGGCGAGATGGCCAAGTTTTACTATGGGGACGCTAAAGCGGTGATGAATGCGGCGCCCAAATCATTCCCAATCATAAAAATTAATGTAAATAATAGTGCAACAGACGCCTTGGAGGAATACATTAATGAACACTTTAATTTATTATCGAGCTGGATTGAGGGAGAACTTTTGAAGATGGATGAGAAAATCGGGGGGCTTACTAGGGATGAAGTGGGCAAAATACATGACAGCGCCAAGGATGAAAACAGCATGAAATAATAGCTATTGAAATTGTTAATATGCTTCAGTTATAATAAAGGGTTCATAGAAACAACACCATGTTTATAATTTTATTTATCGCACTAATCACCACATCACACTGTTTAAGTGACTATGAAATTGCTGCAACCTATCTTCAGCAGGCGGGGTATCTACATACAAATGAATCTATTGCGGAGATATCGCTCACCAATAGCAGCACATTTCAATCTGCGCTAACAAAATTTCAGGAATATTACGAGCTTCCAAATAGATCGGGAACGATTGATAATAATACTATTGAATTAATAAAGTCCTATCATTGTGGAGTTTCCGACGCACTATCACCGATACGCAGAATATGGACCAGGTGGCAAATAAATAATATAACATGGTATTTTCATCAGGCCACCGCTGAGATATTAGCCGTAGCCGAGCGCGCTTTTAAATTGTGGGAGGATAATTCGCCATTAACGTTTAGCTATGATAACACCAATCATAGTATATTGATCTCGTTTAGAAAGAAGAGACATAATTTTGTTGAATGTAGACAAAGATCTGCTTGCAGATCACCCCTGGGGGATGGGGTACTTGGACACGCATATTATCCAAATGTAGATAAACCAGTAGAAATTCATTTAGATGCTAATATAGATTGGTATTTAGGTTTAGATCTCCCACGAAACGAAAACATTAGTTTGTATATAACTCTTGCCCACGAGATAGGACACTCGCTAGGGTTTGAGCACCAATCCAGCAATACTTCTATAATGTATCCTTTTTATAGGCATAATTATATTTTAAATAATTTAAGTGAGGACGATATTGATAGTATTAATTCACTATATGGTTCAAAAACTCATAGTAAACATACAACTACTGTAAAAACTACTACTACTACAAAAGCTGTTACAACAACAACGACAACTACTACTGCAAAAACTACCACAACCCCAATAACAACATTAGCAATAAATACTGGAACATCAGTGGGTGGGGCTAATGTAAACTTAAATGCTACTACACATGGTGTAATTAAAGAAATTACCCCCGATTTATGTTCTGTGAAAAAAATTGGCGCTATGTTGATAATTAGAGAAAGATTATATATTTTCTATATGAAATGGGTGTGGATAAAGGATATGAGAAAAGAAATGTTTGAATCACCCAGACTGATTAGTGATTGGATTCCCCACATTAGGGATTTTGTTACATAACAGGCGCCTTTCAAAATCCTAACGGAGAAGTAGTTCTTATTTCCAATAATAAGGTCGCTACAGTTAATATAGATTCCCTACGGGCTAGAGTTTATTCAAACGCAAATTCCTTTTTCAGACTGGGGGCCAATGCAAAAATACAAGCGGTGGTAAATACCTATGCGGGGCGAACTTTTATATTTTTCGAGAATATTTATTATGCCGAAATAAATAATTGTGACTATTCAGTAATAACTCATAGTACAATAGAGAGAGGTTTCCCAGGCCTACCGATGGGTATAACTCAAGCGTTTCGCTACACCAACGGAATATTATACTTCTTCAGTAAGAATCAATGTTATGAGTATAATGAGTTTACAAATTCTTTATTAAGCGGTGGGGAGGTTAATTATGAAAAGTTTGGCATAAATTGCCCCAACATTAGCATCATGGAAAAATTGCGTATTCTGTTATCAAAACTGCTATCACTCAACATTATACAAGTTTGAGTATGTTTATCAGCACAAGCAAAAACGGGATGTGACGATAAAATATAAATGTGGGGCGGGGAGGGGTCTTTTGTTATAAATAGAAACACATTCTTATGTGGGAAATCAGTTAGTTGTTACCAGCATAATGGATGACATTCCAACTATTAGTATATCTGAAGAGCTGTGGGATTCTGGAAGATGTTCGCCAACACAAACCCTCAGCGATATGTTGAAAGATTTCGAGACTGAATTAAAAAGCGAATGCCGGCTTGTGAATGAGGTGGTCTACAGCATCTCATCTATAATCAGTATATCAACTGGGCTTAGTGCCGCTAGGGGTTTCTATCAGTGTGTGAGGATTTTCACCACAAAACAAAGCATCACATTTACACCCATTGAATGGCGCACCGTTATAAGTAATTGGGCAAATATCAACACATTTTTTCAACGACAACAGCAGCAACAAAAGTGGGGGTCTAAAAGATGTCCCACATGTAGAAACCTCCCTGTTGAGCCACCAAAGGATGTGAAAGAGGAGGAGAGGGGGGCGAATCAATCGAGAGATGTTCATGTTTTGTTGTTTGATACATGCACCATTAGTTATCATCCAATCATTGAGAAAAATCGAAATAAATATATTACACTAAAGTATCGAGACGTGGAGTTTAAATTAAATCATCAGCTGGCTCGCAAACTAGAATCAACATTCGGGGTGATTAATTATCGACTCGAAAGACTGCAAAGTTTAAATTTTGCCGAGTACTACAATAAATGTGTGCTACACTTTCTACAACCCCAAACATTAAAAGAAGAGGAAAAAGATGGAATAATGGGGGTGCTGGAGATGTTGCTGCAAAACTCAACCCGTGGAAACTATTTTGAGGTTATCGAATGCATGTATGAGATAATCGCATACCACAGGCTGAAGTTTGTACAAGCTGTGCAAGAAGCACGTCAGTGTAATGGTTAAAGCGGTCGAAGAAACAAGTGTTGTGAGAGAGAAAGAAGCAATAAATCACCCACAAAGAAAACAAAGGTTGGAGGCCCACATCATAAAAATCAAACAGTTAAAATTAATAATTAAACACTATGAAGATGCCAAAAGGTGTTGTCAGCTTCTTTCCACACTTAGCATCAGTAAGCAGGTGTTGTAGTTGTTGCTGTCGAAAACAATATAAATTACATTTAATGAAACACATTTCGGCGCTGGAGTTGGACAGCATTTGGGATACGCTCCCATCATATTTCAAAACGGATAAAGACATTGCTGCATGTCTTCCCTGCTATGAGCATTATAATTTACCTGGAGATAGAGACCATATTGACGGACCCCCACCACCCCGATACCGATGCTATAGATGTGCAGACGGCCATACAGAGATATTGGTCGGCATTGTTTAAACGATGAAGAATTCTACCCCACTACAGAATTGGGGGAATATATTTTCAACCCAGAATTATTCGAAGAAGAAGTTTATTTCATCATGACCACACGCCCCAATTATAACAAAGCTCTTTTAATTTTCCTCTTTAATTTATTCATAATGTATTTTATTCGACCTATTGATATGTGTTGGGATTAGTGTTGTAATAATAGTAATAAAAATACTATATAAAAATGTGTGGTTTTACCTTATTTTTTTTCATTCTCAGCAGTTGCAGGATAAATAAAAAACAATGTATTTTTAAAGGTGGGTAAAATATTTATTAAAACTTAATACATTTCGTTCAACATTTATAAGTTCCTAAATATGATTTACAATTAGTACAATAATGTTTACTATTCTTGAAAGCATGAAAACAATAGGGAATACATGGTGTACAAATACAAATACAACATAATAATGCAAATAAATGGGTCTTATAACTAGAACTATATTCAACAGTGGTCATGTCGGTAACATTACAAGACTCACAATATCTCAACTGAGAATGCGGCCCAAACATATTTACACCTCCACTGTTGGCTTCAAACTGATTAAATAAATCTATAACACATTTGATTTAGAAATCCAACTATTCTGAGATTTATCAAGTCCCAACCATTTCACGTACATACTGTTTCCCTTGCGTCTCAGCACCTTTTCAACCAAGTAGACGTCTTCATGTTTTGCCTTCTGCAACTCATGCTCGTAAAACGCGCCTCGAATTGGGTTTCCATGCATATCATTCAGTAAATATGTTACCGGACTGCTAATCTTAACCTTTTGAATTCGAAATAATTCCGCAGACCAATTTGGTGTATAACCTTTATCAAATAATGCTTTTTGCTTGCTTATGCGCACTACATCTCCCACACTAAATTGCCCTTTGGCAGCAATTTTTAAATGTGAATATACGGTGTTGAGGAGCTGATTTTCCTTCTTGGCATCCACATCTTTTGGCTTCATGCCTATGGTGTTGTGTCTTGTAGAATTATATTCGTTAGTTATCCCACCCAAAATGGAGTACCAATTATATTTTCCATTCAAGCTGAATGCTCTGTATAATTTATCTTTAAGTGTTCTAATAACTCGCTCCGCCATACATGCCTTCATAATGGTATATGTGGAATAATGATTAATATTATGCTTTTTCATCAGCATATTAAATTGTTGATTGTAAAATTCTTTGCCCTGATCGGTTTGCAGATTTCGGGGGATGCGTCCGCCAGAATTTTTTAAAATATTCTTGAACCCCTCCGCTAGACTCGAGGCCGATTTATCCCTTAGCGGCTCGGTCCACAGAAATTTTGAAAAGCAATCAATCACCACCAGTATGAATTTATAGCCCTTATTTTCGCGAGCATAGGGTGCAAATTCGGCTAAATCCGCCTGCCATAAATCATCTAATCCTTTGATAATAACTCTACGTCGTGGAAAGTTTTTGCGCGCGGGTTTATGCAACTCATTCACCACGTCCTCTTTAACCAAACTAGTTTTTTTCATTATTAGTACTACCAATTTCCTCTAGATTAGGAAATTTAAAATTCGGAACATTAAGATTATCTATCTCGGTATATAGAGCCTTTGGTGTAGTACTACCACCCGCAGCAGTATTTGAATTATTTGATGGTGTCCCAACAATGGCTTCACCACTTCTATATAATTCTTGATGTTTCGTTAGTATTATATTAACTTCTGCATTAATTAGTTTTATAATTGTAGATTTTAACTGTTTAAACCTCTGATCAAAATTGGAAAGAAAGCTATTATATTGGGTTTGTAGATGCTCTTTTAATTGTAAAAACTTTGAATCAACCATGTCGGGTATTGAGGCAATAACACCATCTATTTTTTTGTTTAAGTTATCTATATCTAATAGAAATTTATTATTATACTCTTTTAAATCTGACACCCCCTCTGCTAGCGCCTCATCAACACTATGATAGTCTTGATCAATAATATCTAGCTTGGTGCTAACACTATTTAGATAATGGGCAACATCCCCAATGCTTTCATCAACAAACCCCATAGTGGCAGCGTCCGATTTATATATCGGATCATTTATATTGCAAATTCTTTTATTACCCACATTGAAATCCCCATCACGCGTAAATAGAAACCCAGGACCCGGAGGACCGCGCTCCGCAACACGTTTTCGATTTGAGTGACGTCCAAACTTGTCGACACTCATCTTTGATTTGAGTCATAAATTCAAAACATCTACACTATTATATTAGCTTCACGCAATTCCTCTTCAATGGCAACGATCTCATTCTGATGTGATGTATTTCCCGCATTCTTTGAAGCGTGCAAAAGAGCCAGGCGATCCACCAATTCATCAATGCTGTCCCAATATCTATATTGATATTGAATACCCACATCGCTTATGGGGACGTGTAAAGATGAATCAAACCCTTTACCACTACTATTAGAATGAACATCTCTGGTTCGATGTATTGCTGAGCCCCTTTTTCCCGCGGTTCTAGGCTTTCCTCTTCTCAATCGCTCCATGAATGGTTTTATAATCCTATTGTATTTATTAGTTCGCCTGCCCATATAATTTTTATAATTATCGATGTGGTTTATTGCATTCGTATGTTTTAAAATTGTAAGATAGTCTCGCTCCTCATCGGTGTTGTATTTAGTAGGATTCTTCTTAAATAGCAACTCATATAGCCCGTCTGTCCCCTCATATCGTTTACGTTTAATTATTAAATGAGGACCATCCAGTAAAACATCAGAGTCACCAATGCTCCATTTATCCATTCCTGCATTGTATCTAATGCCGGTTTCATCATCAAACCCTGCTGGGTTTTGAAGCAAATTGAAAATATATTTCCTCGGCAGCGGATCATATCGTTCAAGAACCTCCTTGAGGCGCTCATTTGGAACATCCTCCATAAACGTTTGATTTAATCCCCTATCTGATATGAAAAAGGATGGCTCGTCAGTATCCTGTTCATTCATAGATGGTTGTATGACCCGATCTTTCTTGGCCATATTTTTTTGTATATAGTTGGTTGCTTTACGTTTAGCCCCCTGATTAGTTGGGATTGGTGTAGGTATTTTGGTGGTTGGCGGGTGTTGAGACTGTTGAACTTGCTGAGACTGTTGCGGTGTGAATATAGCTTTAATGGGTTCAATTAATGGTTTATAGGTTTTATTTAGTAAGTCATCCTCTTCCACCTTATTCCATTTCATGGCCAACAGCTTCTTGCGAATGGCTTTCTCAACAGCAATTATTTTACGCTGCGTCTCCTCGCTCTCGCTCATTATGATATAAAAGGTAACAACGTTCACCAATAGCATCCGACCACACACTGGAGTTAAATTATTTGTTTATTACTATATATTGATCTAGATATTTACGATATCTACCCCCATCAATATCACAATCCTTGTCTATTGTGAGAAACCCATACGAATCTTTCCAACACGAGGCACATATTTCTTTAAATTTATTAAAAGCCATATCTGTGCCGACGTGATCATTGTAAACATGCTTCAGATTCAAATCATCCTGTTTGAAAAGTATTATAAAATTTGTGTTGTCACGTATGAGATGTTTTGGAACTCGTGTATATGACTGACATAGGTAAAACGAGTCTATCTTATTATGGCGACCCATGCTAAAATATTCCCGTATCACATCCTGTTTATCACAAGCCACATCATCAAAAATGAATATTGAATTGGGTTTTGCATCGCTGGGGCTTATAATATCAATATTCTCTTTGTATGAAAAATATCCCACACCGGGTATCCGGCTCAAAACCTTCTCGAGAAACTGATATTTTGGTTGATATAGGGACTTTGAGTAAACATAAACATTTTTAAACCTTAATCCGTTTTCATCGAATAACAAGCTAAGCATTACATTCGATTTCCCACAGTTTGATGGGCCACATATAATACATCTCAAAGAGTTGGGAAGCAGGCCGCCATGTCTTCGCACCCTTTTTATTGAAATACCATCCCCAACACACTTGTCCAGATTCATTATTGGTAGGGATAGTTTCTGTTTAACGACCTTCATAGTACTAAATTACTTCAATCATATTTTACACTTATATGCCTACCGCATTTGTACCCGCATGGCATATCAATATGTACCGCGGTCGGGGTATTATCAATTCAGTAATAAACAAACTACCGTTTGAGATACACCTGCCAGGGGGGTATCAGTATTGTGGGCCAGGTACTAAATTAGAAAAACGTCTGGCACGGGGCGATCCTGGCATTAACGCGCTAGACAGCGCGTGTAAACAGCACGATATTGCATACGAGCAAAACCATAATTTGTCAGATCGACACGCTGCAGATAGGGTTCTTCAGACCGCTGCGTGGAAAAGAGTAAAGGCCAAAGATTCAAATCTGGGGGAGCGGGCGGCAGCTCTCTCTGTGGCTGCAGCGATGAGGGTTAAGCGTAGGTTGGGCATGGGGCTACAAATTAGAAAAACTAAGAAGGGGAAAGTAGCGCTAAATAGTGGAGTAGTATCAAAAGTACGTAAAGCGATGAAAAAATTCAAGGCTCTGGATGTGAGTGAAGGCAGTAAAATTGCTTTAGCGTCCGCAAAAGCGGCCGTTAAGGAGGTGGGAGGCCGCAGAAAAATTCGTACACCCCGCATAATACCCATCCCCAAACAGGGTGGAATTTTGCCATTAATCCCGCTGTTTGCTGGTTTAAGTGCGCTCGGCTCACTAGCTGGGGGTGCTGCGGGTATTGCAAAGGCTGTAAATGCTTCGAAGGAGGCTCGAAATAAATTGGAAGAATCGGAGCGCCATAACAAGACAATGGAAGCCATTGCTCTGGGAAAAAGCGGTCGCGGACTTTACTTGAAACCATACCGTAAAGGATTAGGTCTTTATTTGAAGCAGGATTCAAAAAACTGATTAGTAAACTACCCCAACGTCCGCTCACAGATGCTGACATATTGAAGTGTAGGAAAGATATTAAATTTTTTCGCGGCGTATATATGCGGGACGCCCTCCCCAGAGCTATGCCGCGGCGTAATGAATGTGCGGTAGTAAATTTAGACTCAGTGAAAGGTTTCGGCACTCATTGGGTTGCCTATAAGAAACGGGGAAATTCGATTATTTATTTTGATAGTTTTGGTGACTTAAAGCCGCCCGCAGAATTATTGAAATATTTTCGTTGGGGTAGTAATATAAAATATAATCATGATAGATATCAAAAATTTAACAGTTACAACTGCGGACACCTGTGTTTACAGTTTTTGATGGAGGAATAAAGCCTAAGACATCTGCAAAAAATGTGTCAGTCATGTCTCAGACGTTCACGCTGCAGAGCAACACGAGCGTGCTGTCTGTAAACTATTATCCGCCCATAGAATTAGATTTGAATACGCAATATTGTTTGGGGCTTGTGGGTTTACACACTTATAATTCAATCCCAAACATTGAACAAGATCACAATAATTTGTTTGAATACTACAACAACGGGGACGGTGTTGGTGACAACATAAACCAGATTACAATCCCATCGGGGTCGTATGAAATAACCGATATAGAGCAGTACTTGCAAAATCAGCTGTTGGCTGCTGCTACCCCCAACAAGGATAATAATAAATACGATAAGTCCGACTTTCTTAAACTTATCCCTAATAATAATACACTTAAATGTGAAATTTTTAGTAAATATAAGATAAATTTTTTGTCTGATAATTCGATTGGGAAACTGTTGGGCTTTTCTCCACGAATCTTAGATGCTAATCAACTACACGAATCCGATTTGCCTGTTGAGATTATAAAAGTCAGCAGCATTAGAATCGAGTGTAACATTGTGCACGGGTCATATTACGAAGACAAATCGTCACACACTTTATTTGAATTCTCGCCCAATGTCGATCCGGGGTTTTCAATAAATATCGAGCCGCGAAACATAATTTACCTACCAATTAATACCCGATCAATAGATAACATTACGATACATATTCTCGATCAGGACGGACGCGCGGTAAATTTCAGGGGAGAGAAAATCTTGGTGAGGTTGGAGTTGAAGAGTGTTTCGTAGGCGAGATGGGTATTGATTTTAAGCGTATAACCGCCGGGTCAGGCAGAAAATTTATCATTCAGCCTCCGACCCACAGGCGAGCAACACCTGCTGCAAGAACCAAGTTATTGACGTTGGGCTACAAGTTGCAGAAACATCATCATGGATAAGGTGGATATATTTGACGATGTGCAATATGATGAGTCTATATCAAAAGAACAGTTTCACACCTATCATCCGTTGGCACAAAATTTCCGCAACAATGATGAAATACGCATTTTAATACATCACCAAGATGTATGTACCTGCCCTGGAGATAGTTATCTATATGTGAGTGGGAAGATCAATTTCCCACCGCTAGCTGCAGGAGCCGCTGCGCACAATTTTACATTTGCGCGCAACGGTTTTGCATTTCTTTTCGATGAGATTCGCTATGAATTGAATGGTATTGAGGTGGATAAAAATCGTAATGTGGGAATCACCAGCACGATCAAGGGGCTGCTGTCAAACACTAAAAAAGAGCAGCACATACTCGATCTATTTGGCTGGGCAGAGGATGCCAAAAATGTTACCTATTTTGACCACAACAACAAGAGAAGATTTTATGCTTTAATACCACTGAAATTTCTGCTGGGTCTGGCGGAGGATTATCGCAAACTTTTAATCAATGTAAAACAGGAGCTGGTTTTATTGCGCGCCCGCACCGATGTAAACTGCTACGTTGGTGACCCCGGCATAACATTTACAATAGAAAACATCAATTGGAGAGTGCCCCATTTACGGCTGAACGATGAGATAAGATTGGATGTCTTGAATAGACTTAAACAGGATAAACCGCTGCTGATTCCGTTTCGTAGGTGGGAGCTTCATGAGTTACCCGCTTTGAGAAGCACCGATCGAGATATTTGGTCGGTGAAAACATCAACAACCCTCGAGAGACCCCGATATGTTATTGTGGCTCTGCAAGAGGCTCGAAGAGATGATTCTTTAAAAGATGCATCTAAATTTGATAACGCATTCCTGCGAAACGTTAAAATATATCTAAACACAGACTTTTTCCCATATGATAATTTGGGTATAAGCGTCCCCGAGGGAAATTATGCACAACTTTACTATATGTATGCCATGTTTCAAACTAGTTATTATGGTGGAGGCACAAATGAACCAATATTAGACATGAAGGGGTTCAAGGATCACACACTGTTTGTATTTGATGTATCAAAGCAAAATGAAAGTATAAAGTCGTCTACGATTGATTTGAAAATTGAATTTGAGGCTTCACAAGTATTTAAGGCAAACACACAAGCCTATTGTCTTATTTTGTCTGACGCAGTAGTTGAGTATGCGCCACTATCTGGGATAATACGAAAATTACCATAAATATGATATATAATGGGTACACAGAAAAGCGTTTCATTTTTAACAGACTCTAATGGTAAAGATGTTGTAATAATTTATTTAATTGAACCCCGGTGCGCCTGTAGAGATGGTAGTATTGGGGTGTTAAATCACATCCGCTTTCAAGAGAGGATTAAGTTCATGAATACAATGTTGGGGCCAATATTACAAAAGAAGCGGAGCTGTTTAAATATGAATCACCAATTTGTACTTGATGTGCAGGGATTTATGGAAGATGGAAAATTTATTGCTAAGGAACTATCAATCACAAAAGATGGTTTAAACGTGGATACATATCTATTCAAGCCATCAACACCGTTTCACCATCTCAGCGCTGCAGATAAGAAGGGGGTTCGCCGGTTGGAAAATAATCACCATAACATTCAATACGGCTCTGGAATTATACCCATTAAGCTGCTGGGAAATATTTTAAAATCTCATATTGATAGTAGTATTAGTAGTAACACAGTTGAAAGTTATATTACAATATTTGTTAAAGGATATTTGAAAAAGGAATTAATATATTTTATATTAAAGCCTTTTTTATGTGCCAATATTTTTACTGTTGTTAATTTAGAGGACGATGATGATGAATTTTTCAATTGTCCTAATTTAATTAAAACTAAACATGATTGTGTAAATCACTTTAAAAAATATAGTGTATGTAGCACCGAAAATGTTAAATGTTTGTATGCCTATTTAAAAACAATAAAACCTAATTTTTATGTGTTACGTTTTATTATTATACTCCCACATAATATGTTGTACAATAACATGACGTATGAATAACGTCCTAGAGATAAGAAGTTGATACAATAACAGGATGTGTAGAGCTCCCATCCTAGAGATAAGGGGCGCCGGACATGTGGTTTTCTATTTAAATGAATATTTATCAACTGTTTCTCCATATTTGTTTTGCCTCCCAGCTGGTTAGGTTTAGTTCTTAGTGTTTTCCTATAGTTGTCCACATATTTTTTCTTACAAGTAAGTTTCTTCTTTTTAATATTATGTTTATATATAATTTTAATTTTAAAAATTTAAGTGTATCCCTGCAGCACTTGTGGGTTAGTGTTCCCCCACAAATATAGTGCGAAGAGGCATGAGGCCGTATGTTCTAATAATAAGCATGAGCTGTTATGTGCCACCGGGTCTCCTCCCAGGTATTAATTTATTATTTTAATTTTAGTTTTTGTATCTTATTATTGTATATTTTTAGGAGATTGCGGTGTGACGCCTGCAACCTAACATTTACTTGTTCAGTTAAGTATAATGGGCATTTGAGGTCTCAGGCACATCGCACTGCTACTGCAAAACCTTTGGAGGGTGGGGTGTTCCTAATAACTAGCGCATTTAAGGGAAGGGTGGCCAGCTATCGGATCGTTTCAGCTAACCAAGAGGGTGTTGATCTTCCCGGCTTTCTGATAGAAGTATGATGTTTAAAACAATTCAATTTTTATTTTTTTATTTATTTTTTAATTATGTAGGTAAAAGACCGGGTTTTACACCTTATTGAGGATCTGATGGTTACATACTCTAGTGGGCTCAAGTTTGGTTTGGAGACCTTTGCATACTTTGTGAAGCCTCCAGACTACTCTACGCCCGATTTAAAATCATTTAACGCTCGATACGAAATAGCACTGCCGGGGTCGTCAGATCTAGGTGCGTTGTATGATGAACAGGTTGGCACCATGAAAACCAAAAGTGAGGAATTTCAGGTAAATTATTTTTTTATTACTATCATACTTTGATAAAGATTCTTTTTTTAGGAAAGGGATTCTGGGTGGGCGCTCCTACGTGTTTCGCATTTGGAGGTCAACGTCGCCAAGTATGGCATATGACTGTATAAAATTTAAAATAAAATAATTATATATAATTTTATATAAACGGCGTTTTATTTTCCTTATGCAGAGTTGAGCGGCAGCACCCATGTGTATATACGGATTTTTTAGTATGCAGACGCCCCATTTATATCCAGTAACTGGTTTACACAGCTGAGCATTCTGGTAACCAGATTACACAGCTGAGCATTCTGGTAACTGGTATACACAGCTGAGTATTCTGGTACACCAGATTACACAGCTGAGCATTCTGGTAACCAGATTACACATCTGAGCATTCTGGTAACTGGTATACACAGCTGAGCATTCTGGTAACCAGATTACACAGCTGAGCATTCTGGTAACTGGTATACACAGCTGAGCATTCTGGTAACCAGAATGCACAGCTGATGAGCAATCTGCTGGTAACTGGTATGCACAGCTGGGCATTCTGGTCAGAATGTCCAGCTGAGCATTCTGGTTACGCACTTCACATCGCCCTCCCATCAGTGCGCGCGCGCGCGCGCGCGTCCCGCCGCCCGCCCGTCCTTTGAGAGTTGGGGGATTTTAGTTTGCACTTTTTTCTATAGTTGGCAGCAGCAGCAGCATTCATGGGTATATATGGTTGCATACGTATGCTCTGCTACTCCGCGCCGCTAGGTGGAGCTTTTAGTTGGGTCGCAAACCGATGGGGCTTTTAGTTGGGTCGTCTGGTGATAGGTGGCGCTTTTAGTTGGGTCGCAAACCGATAGGGGCAGCGTTCATGTGTATATATGGTTGCATACGTAGGCGCCGCTCCTCCACTCCTCTCCTGCGCCAGTAGCGCCACCACACCACCACCACCTGCGCCAGTAGCGCCACCACACCACCACCACCTGCGCTAGAACCCGCCTTCTTACACTACTCATGGGGGTATCTCTGATACCAGCCAGATGCAACCCACGGCCATATAGGACCTACAGGCGATGTTCTTGAGTGGATATATGTCGATCTGAGCACAGGTGGGCGCCGTATATACAGCATGGGGGTAGCTCTATTACCAGCCAGATGCAACCCACGGCCATATAGGACCTACAGGCGATGTTCTTGAATCGATATATGTCGATCTGAGCACAGCTGGGCCACGTATATACAGCATGGGGGTAGCTGTGATACCAGCCAGCTGCAACCCACGGCTATATAGGACCTACAGGCGATGTTCTTGATTCGATATATGTTGATCTGAGCACAGCTGGGCCCCGTATATACAGCATGGGGGTAGCTCTGATACCAGCCAGATGCAACCCACGGACATATAGGACCTACAGGCGATGTTCTTGAATCGATATATGTCGATCTGAGCACAGCTGGGCCACGCATATACAGCATGGGGGTAGCTGTGATACCAGCCAGCTGCAACCCACGGCTATATAAGACCTACAGGCGATGTTCTTGATTCGATATATGTCGATCTGAGCACAGCTGGGCCCCGTATATACAGCATGGGGGTAGCTCTGATACCAGCCAGATGCAACCCACGGCCATATAGGACCTACAGGCGATGTTCTTGAGTGGATATATGTCGATCTGAGCACAGCTGGGTGCCATATATACCGCATGGGGGTAGCTCTGATACCAGCCAGATGAAACCCACGGCCATATAGGACCTACAGGCTATGTTCTTGAATCGATATATGTCGATCTGAGCACAGCTGGGCGCCGTATATACAGCATGGGGGTAGCTCTGATACCAGCCAGATGCAACCCACGGCCATACAGGACCTACAGGCGATGTTCTTGAGTCAATATATGTCGATCTGAGCACAGCTGGGCCACGTATATACAGCATGGGGGTAGCTGTGATACCAGCCAGCTGCAACCGACGGCTATATAGGACCTACAGGCGATGTTCTTGAGTCGATCTGAGCACAGCTGGGCCCTGTATATACAGCATGGGGGTAGCTCTGATACCAGCCAGATGCAACCCACGGCCATATAGGACCTACAGGCGATGTTCTTGAGTGGATATATATCGATCTGAGCACAGCTGGGCGCCGTATATACAGCATGGGGGTAGCTCTGATACCATTCAGATGCAACCCACGGCCATATAGGACCTACAGGCGATGTTCTTGAGTCGATATATGTCGATCTAAGCACAGCTGGGCCACGTATATACAGCATGGAGGTAGCTGTGATACCAGCCAGCTGCAACCCACGGCTATATAGGACCTACAGGCGATGTTCTTGAGTCGATATATGTCGATCTGAGCACAGCTGGGCCCCGTATATATAGCATGGGGGTAGCTCTGATACCAGCCAGATGCAACACACGGCCATATAGGACCTACAGGCGATTTTCTTGAGTGGATATATATAGATCTGAGCACAGCTGGGCGCCATATATACAGCATAGAAGTAGCTCTGATACCATTCAGATGCAACCCACGGCCATATAGGACCTACAGGCGATGTTCTTGAGTCGATATATGTCGATCTGAGCACAGCTGGGCCACGTATATACAGCATGGAGGTAGCTGTGATACCAGCCAGCTGCAACCCACGGCTATATAGGACCTACAGGCGATGTTCTTGAGTCGATATATGTCGATCTGAGCACAGCTGGGCCCCGTATATACAGCATGAGGGTAGCTCTGATACCAGCCAGATGCAACCCACGGCCATATAGGACCCACAGGCGATGTTCTTGAGTCGATATATGTCGATCTGAGCACAGCTGGGCCACGTATATACAGCATGGGGGTAGCTGTGATACCAGTGAGCTGCAACCCACGGCTATATAGGACCTACAGGCGATGTTCTTGAGTCGATATATGTCGATCTGAGCACAGCTGGGCCCCGTATATACAGCATGGGGGTAGCTCTGATACCAGCCAGATTCAACCCACGGCCATATAGGTCCTATAGGCGATGTTCTTGAGTGGATATATGTCGATCTGAGCACATCTGGGCGCCGTATATTCAGCATGGGGGTAGCTCTGATACCATTCAGATGCAACCCACGGCCATATAGGACCTACAGGCGATGTTCTTGAGTGGATATATGTCGATCTGAGCACAGCTGGGCGCCATAAATACAGCATGGGGGTAGCTCTGATACCAGCCAGATGCAACCCACGGCCATATAGGACCTACAGGCGATGTTCTTGAGTCGATATATGTCGATCTGAGCACAGCTGGGCCACGTATATACAGCATGGGGGTAGCTGTGATACCAGCCAACTGCAACCCACGGCTATATAGGACCTACGGGCGATGTTCTTGAGTCGATCTGAGCACAGCTGGGCCCCGTATATACAGCATGGGGGTAGCTGTGATACCAGCCAGATGCAACCCACGGCTATATAGGACCTACAGGCGATGTTCTTGAGTGGATATATGTCGATCTGAGCACAGCTGGGCGCCGTATATACAGCATGGAGGTAGCTCTGATACCAGCCAGATGCAACCCACGGCCATATAGGACCTACAGGCGATGTTCTTGAGTCGATATATGTCGATCTGAGCACAGCTGGGCCACGTATATACAGCATGGGGGTAGCTGTGATGCCAGCCAGCTGCAACCCACGACTATATAGGACATACAGGCTATGTTCTTGAGTCGATCTGAGCACAGCTGGGCCCCGTATATACAGCATGGGGGTAGCTCTGATACCAGCCAGATGCAACCCACGGCCATATAGGACCTACAGGCGATGTTCTTGAGTGGATATATGTTGATCTGAGCACAGCTGGGCGCCGTATATACAGCATGGGGGTAGATCTGATACCAGCCAGATGCAACCCACGGCCATATAGGAACTACAGGCGATGTTCCTGAATCGATATATGTCGTTCTGAGCACAGCTGGGCCACGTATATACAGCATGGGGGTAGCTGTGATACCAGCCAGCTGCAACCCACGTCTATATAGGACCTACAGGCGATGTTCTTGAGTCGATATATGTCGATCTGAGCACAGCTGGGCCCCGTATATACATCATGGGGGTAGCTCTGATACCAGCCAGATGCAACCCACGGCCATATAGGACCTACAGGCGATGTTCTTGAGTGGATATATGTCGATCTGAGCACAGCTGGGCGCCGTATATACAGCATGGGGGTAGCTCTGATACCATTCAGATGCAACACACGGCCATATAGGACCTACAGGCGATGTTCTTGAGTCGATATATGTCGATCTGAGCACAGCTGGGCCCCGTATATACAGCATGGGGGTAGCTCTGATACCAGCCAGATGCAACCCTCGGCCATATAGGACCTACAGGCGATGTTCTTGAGTGGATATATGTCGATCTGAGCACAGCTGGGCGTCGTATCTACAGCATGGGGGTAGCTCTGATACCAGCCAAATGCAACCCACGGCCATATAGGACCTACAGGCGATGTTCTTGAGTCGATATATGTCGATCTGAGTACAGCTGGGCCACGTATATACAGCATGGGGGTAGCTGTGATAGCAGCCAGCTGAAACCCCGGCTATATAGGACCTACAGGCGATGTTCTTGAGTCGATATATGTCGATCTGAGCACAGCTGGGCCCCGTATATACAGCATGGGGGTAGCTCTGATACCAGACAGATGCAACCCACGGCCAAATAGGACCTACAGGCGATGTTCTTGAGTGGATATATGTCGATCTGAGCACAGCTGGGCGCCGTATATACAGCATGGGGGTAGCTCTAATACCAGCCAGATGCAACCCACGGCCATACAGGACCTACAGGCGATGTTCTTGAGTCGATATATGTCGATCTGAGCACAGCTGGGCCACGTATATACAGCATGGGGGTAGCTGTGATACCAGCCAGCTGCAACCCACGGCTATATAGGACCTACAAGCGATGTTCTTGAGTCGATCTGAGCACAGCTGGGCTCTGTATATACAGCATGGGGGTAGCTCTGATACCAGCCAGATGCAACCCACGGCCATATAGGACCTACAGGCGATGTTCTTGAGTGGATATATGTCGATCTAAATACAGCTGGGCGTCGTATCTACAGCATGGGGGTAGCTCTGATACCAGCAAGATGCAACCCACGGCCATATAGGACCTACAGGCGATGTTCTTAAGTCGATATATGTCGATCTGAGTACAGCTGGGCCACGTATATACAGCATGGGGGTAGCTGTGATACCAGCCAGCTGAAACCCCGGCTATATAGGACCTACAGGCGATGTTCTTGAGTCGATATATGTCGATCTGAGCACAGCTGGGCCCCGTATATACAACATGGGGGTAGCTGTGATACCAGCCAGATGCAAACCACGGCCATATAGGACCTACAGGCGATGTTCTTGAGTGGATATATGTCGATCTGAGCACAGCTGGGCGTCGTATGTACAGCATGGGGGTAGCTCTGATACCAGCCAGATGCAACCCACGGCCATATAGGACCTACAGGCGATGTTCTTGAGTCGATATATGTCGATCTGAGTACAGCTGGGCCACGTATATACAGCATGGGAGTAGCTGTGATACCAGCCAGCGGAAACCCCGGCTATATAGGACCTACAGGCGATGTTCTTAAGTCGATATATGTCGATCTGAGCACAGCTGGGCCCCGTATATACAGCATGGGGGTAGCTCTGATACCAGCCAGATGCAACCCACGGCCATATAGGACCTACAGGCCATGTTCTTGAGTCGATATATGTCGATCTGAGTACAGCTGGGCCACGTATATACAGCATGGGGGTAGCTGTGATACCAGCCAGCTGAAACCCCGGCTATATAGGACCTACAGGCGATGTTCTTGAGTCGATATATGTCGATCTGAGCACAGCTGGGCCCCGTATATACAGCATGGGGGTAGCTCTGATACCAGACAGATGCAACCCACGGCCAAATAGGACCTACAGGCGATGTTCTTGAGTGGATATATGTCGATCTGAGCACAGCTGGGCGCCGTATATACAGCATGGGGGTAGCTCTGATACCAGCCAGATGCAACCCACGGCCATACAGGACCTACAGGCGATGTTCTTGAGTCGATATATGTCGATCTGAGCACAGCTGGGCCACGTATATACAGCATGGGGGTAGCTGTGATACCAGCCAGCTGCAACCCACGGCTATATAGGACCTACAAGCGATGTTCTTGAGTCGATCTGAGCACAGCTGGGCTCTGTATATACAGCATGGGGGTAGCTCTGATACCAGCCAGATGCAACCCACGGCCATATAGGACCTACAGGCGATGTTCTTGAGTGGATATATGTCGATCTAAATACAGCTGGGCGTCGTATCTACAGCATGGGGGTAGCTCTGATACCAGCCAGATGCAACCCACGGCCATATAGGACCTACAGGCGATGTTCTTAAGTCGATATATGTCGATCTGAGTACAGCTGGGCCACGTATATACAGCATGGGGGTAGCTGTGATACCAGCCAGCTGAAACCCCGGCTATATAGGACCTACAGACGATGTTCTTGAGTCGATATATGTCGATCTGAGCACAGCTGGGCCCCGTATATACAACATGGGGGTAGCTGTGATACCAGCCAGATGCAAACCACGGCCATATAGGACCTACAGGCGATGTTCTTGAGTGGATATATTTTCGATCTGAGCACAGCTGGGCGTCGTATGTACAGCATGGGGGTAGCTCTGATACCAGCCAGATGCAACCCACGGCCATATAGGACCTACAGGCGATGTTCTTGAGTCGATATATGTCGATCTGAGTACAGCTGGGCCACGTATATACAGCATGGGGGTAGCTGTGATACCAGCCAGCGGAAACCCCGGCTATATAGGACCTACAGGCGATGTTCTTAAGTCGATATATGTCGATCTGAGCACAGCTGGGCCCCGTATATACAGCATGGGGGTAGCACTGATACCAGCCGGACCAACCCACGGACATATAGGACCTACAGGCGATGTTCTTGAATCGATATATGTCGATCTGAGCACAGCTGGGCCACGTATATACAGCATGGGGGTAGCTGTGATACCAGCCAGCTGCAACCCACGGCTATATAGGACCTACAGGCGATGTTCTTGATTTGATATATATCTATCTGAGCACAGCTGGGCCCCGTATATACAGCATGGGGGTAGCTCTGATACCAGCCAGATGCAACCCACGGCCATATAGGACCTACAGGCGATGTTCTTGAGTGGATATATGTCGATCTGAGCAAAGCTGGGTGCCGTATATACAGCATGGGGGTAGCTCTGATACCAACCAAATGAAACCCACGGCCATATAGGACCTACAGGCGATGTTCTTGAGTCGATATATGTCGATCTGAGCACAGCTGGGCCACGTATATACAGCATGGGGGTAGCTGTGATACCAGCCAGCTGCAACCCACGGCTATATAGGACCTACAAGCGATGTTCTTGAGTCGATCTGAGCACAGCTGGGCTCTGTATATACAGCATGGGGGTAGCTCTGATACCAGCCAGATGCAACCCACGGCCATATAGGACCTACAGGCGATATTCTTGAGTGGATATATGTCGATCTAAATACAGCTGGGCGTCGTATCTATAGCATGGGGGTAGCTCTGATACCAGCAAGATGCAACCCACGGCCATATAGGACCTACAGGCGATGTTCTTAAGTCGATATATGTCGATCTGAGTACAGCTGGGCCACGTATATACAGCATGGGGGTAGCTGTGATACCAGCCAGCTGAAACCCCGGCTATATAGGACCTACAGGCGATGTTCTTGAGTCGATATATGTCGATCTGAGCACAGCTGGGCCCCGTATATACAACATGGGGGTAGCTGTGATACCAGCCAGATGCAAACCACGGCCATATAGGACCTACAGGCGATGTTCTTGAGTGGATATATGTCGATCTGAGCACAGCTGGGCGTCGTATGTACAGCATGGGGGTAGCTCTGATACCAGCCAGATGCAACCCACGGCCATATAGGACCTACAGGCGATGTTCTTGAGTCGATATATGTCGATCTGAGTACAGCTGGGCCACGTATATACAGCATGGGAGTAGCTGTGATACCAGCCAGCGGAAACCCCGGCTATATAGGACCTACAGGCGATGTTCTTAAGTCGATATATGTCGATCTGAGCACAGCTGGGCAACGTATATACAGCATGGGGGTAGCTCTGATACCAGCCAGATGCAACCCACGGCCATATAGGACCTACAGGCCATGTTCTTGAGTCGATATATGTCGATCTGAGTACAGCTGGGCCACGTATATACAGCATGGGGGTAGCTGTGATACCAGCCAGCTGAAACCCCGGCTATATAGGACCTACAGGCGATGTTCTTGAGTCGATATATGTCGATCTGAGCACAGCTGGGCCCCGTATATACAGCATGGGGGTAGCTCTGATACCAGACAGATGCAACCCACGGCCAAATAGGACCTACAGGCGATGTTCTTGAGTGGATATATGTCGATCTGAGCACAGCTGGGCGCCGTATATACAGCATGGGGGTAGCTCTGATACCAGCCAGATGCAACCCACGGCCATACAGGACCTACAGGCGATGTTCTTGAGTCGATATATGTCGATCTGAGCACAGCTGGGCCACGTATATACAGCATGGGGGTAGCTGTGATACCAGCCAGCTGCAACCCACGGCTATATAGGACCTACAAGCGATGTTCTTGAGTCGATCTGAGCACAGCTGGGCTCTGTATATACAGCATGGGGGTAGCTCTGATACCAGCCAGATGCAACCCACGGCCATATAGGACCTACAGGCGATGTTCTTGAGTGGATATATGTCGATCTAAATACAGCTGGGCGTCGTATCTACAGCATGGGGGTAGCTCTGATACCAGCCAGATGCAACCCACGGCCATATAGGACCTACAGGCGATGTTCTTAAGTCGATATATGTCGATCTGAGTACAGCTGGGCCACGTATATACAGCATGGGGGTAGCTGTGATACCAGCCAGCTGAAACCCCGGCTATATAGGACCTACAGACGATGTTCTTGAGTCGATATATGTCGATCTGAGCACAGCTGGGCCCCGTATATACAACATGGGGGTAGCTGTGATACCAGCCAGATGCAAACCACGGCCATATAGGACCTACAGGCGATGTTCTTGAGTGGATATATTTTCGATCTGAGCACAGCTGGGCGTCGTATGTACAGCATGGGGGTAGCTCTGATACCAGCCAGATGCAACCCACGGCCATATAGGACCTACAGGCGATGTTCTTGAGTCGATATATGTCGATCTGAGTACAGCTGGGCCACGTATATACAGCATGGGGGTAGCTGTGATACCAGCCAGCGGAAACCCCGGCTATATAGGACCTACAGGCGATGTTCTTAAGTCGATATATGTCGATCTGAGCACAGCTGGGCCCCGTATATACAGCATGGGGGTAGCACTGATACCAGCCGGACCAACCCACGGACATATAGGACCTACAGGCGATGTTCTTGAATCGATATATGTCGATCTGAGCACAGCTGGGCCACGTATATACAGCATGGGGGTAGCTGTGATACCAGCCAGCTGCAACCCACGGCTATATAGGACCTACAGGCGATGTTCTTGATTTGATATATATCTATCTGAGCACAGCTGGGCCCCGTATATACAGCATGGGGGTAGCTCTGATACCAGCCAGATGCAACCCACGGCCATATAGGACCTACAGGCGATGTTCTTGAGTGGATATATGTCGATCTGAGCAAAGCTGGGTGCCGTATATACAGCATGGGGGTAGCTCTGATACCAACCAAATGAAACCCACGGCCATATAGGACCTACAGGCGATGTTCTTGAGTCGATATATGTCGATCTGAGCACAGCTGGGCCACGTATATACAGCATGGGTGTAGCTGTGATACCAGCCAGCTGCAACCCACTGCTATATAGGACCTACAGGCGATGTTCTTGAGTCGATATATGTTGATCTGAGCACAGCTGGGCCCCGTATATACAGCATGGGGGTAGCTCTGATACCAGACAGATGCAACCCACGGCCAAATAGGACTTACAGGCGATGTTCTTGAGTGGATATATGTCGATCTGAGCACAGCTGGGCGCCGTATATACAGCATGGGGGTAGCTCTGATACCAGCCAGATGCAACCCACGGCCATATAGGACCTACAGGCGATGTTCTTGAGTGGATATATATATATATATATCGATCTGAGCACAGCTGGGCGCCGTATATACAGCATGGGGGTAGCTGTGATACCATTCAGATGCAACCCACGGCCATATAGGACCTACAGGCGATGTTCTTGAGTCGATATATGTCGATCTGAGCACAGCTGGGCCACGTATATACAGCGTGAGGGTAACTGTGATACCAGCCAGCTGCAACCCACGGCTATATAGGACTTACAGGCGATGTTCTTGAGTAGATATATGTCGATCTGAGCACAGCTGGGCCACGTATATACAGCATGGGTGTAGCTGTGATACCAGCCAGCTGCAACCCACTGCTATATAGGACCTACAGGCGATGTTCTTGAGTCGATATATGTTGATCTGAGCACAGCTGGGCCCCGTATATACAGCATGGGGGTAGCTCTGATACCAGACAGATGCAACCCACGGCCAAATAGGACCTACAGGCGATGTTCTTGAGTGGATATATGTCGATCTGAGCACAGCTGGGCGCCGTATATACACCATGGAGGTAGCTGTGATACCAGCCAGCTGCAACCCACGGCTATATAGGACCTACAGGCGATGTTCTTGAGTCGATCTGAGCACAGCTGGGCCCCGTATATACAGCACGGGGGTAGCTCTGATACCAGCCAGATGCAACCCACGGCCATATAGGACCTACAGGCGATGTTCTTGAGTGGATATATATCGATCTGAGCACAGCTGGGCGCCGTATATACAGCATGGGGGTAGCTCTGATACCATTCAGATGCATCCCACGGCCATATAGGACCTACAGGCGATGTTCTTGAGTCGATATATGTCGATCTGAGCACAGCTGGGCCACGTATATACAGCATGGGGGTAACTGTGATACCAGCCAGCTGCAACCCACGGCTATATAGGACCTACAGGCGATGTTCTTGAGTCGATATATGTCGATCTGAGCACAGCTGGGCCCCGTATATACAGCATGGGGGTAGCTCTGATACCAGCCAGATGCAACCCACGGCCATATAGGACCTACAGGCGATTTTCTTGAGTGGATATATGTCGATCTGAGCACAGCTGGGCCACGTATATACAGCATGGGGGTAGCTCTGATACCAGACAGATGCAACCCACGGCCAAATAGGACCTACAGGCGATGTTCTTGAGTGGATATATGTCGATCTGAGCACAGCTGGGCGCCGTATATACAGCATGGGGGTAGCTCTGATACCAGCCAGATGCAACCCACGGCCATATAGGACCTACAGGCGATGTTCTTGAGTGGATATATATATATATATATCGATCTGAGCACAGCTGGGCGCCGTATATACAGCATGGGGGTAGCTCTGATACCATTCAGATGCAACCCACGGCCATATAGGACCTACAGGCGATGTTCTTGAGTCGATATATGTCGATCTGAGCACAGCTGGGCCACGTATATACAGCATGAGGGTAGCTGTGATACCAGCCAGCTGCAACCCACGGCTATATAGGACCTACAGGCGATGTTCTTGAGTAGATATATGTCGATCTGAGTACAGCTAGGCCACGTATATACAGCATGGGGGTAGCTGTGATACCAGCCAGCTAAAACCCCCGGCTATATAGGACCTACAGACGATGTTCTTGAGTCGATATATGTCGATCTGAGCACAGCTGGGCCCCGTATATACAGCATGGGGGTAGCTCTGATACCAGCCAGATGCAACCCACGGCCATATAGGACCTACAGGCGATGTTCTTGAGTGGATATATGTGAATCTGAGCACAGGTGGGTGCCGTATATACAGCATGGAGGTAGCTCTGATACCAGCCAGATGCAACCCACGGCCATATAGGACCTGCAGGCGATGTTCTTGAATCGATATATGTCGATCTAAACACAGCTGGGCCACGTATATACAGCATGGGGGTAGCTGTGATACCAGCCAGCTGCAACCCACGGCTATATAGGACCTACAGGCGAAGTTCTTAATTCGATATATGTCGATCTGAGCACAGCTGGGCCCCGTATATACAGCATGGGGGTAGCTCTGATTCTAGCCAGATGCAACCCACGGCCATATAAGACCTACAGGCGATATTCTTGAGTGGATATATGTCGATCTGAGCACAGCTGGGCGCCGTATATACAGCATGGGGGTAGCTCTGATACCAGCCAGATGCAACCCACGGCCATATAGTACCTACAGGCGATGTTCTTGAATCGTTATATGTCGATCTGAGTACAGCTGGGCCACGTATATACAGCATGGGGGTAGCTGTGATACCAGCCAGCTGCAACCCACGGCTATATAGGACCTACAGGCGATGTTCTTGATTTGATATATATCGATCTGAGCACAGCTGGGCCCCGTATATACAGCATGGGGGTAGCTCTGATACCAACCAAATGAAACCCACGGCCATATAGGACCTACAGGCGATGTTCTTGAGTCGATATATGTCGATCTGAGCACAGCTGGGCCACGTATATACAGCATGGGTGTAGCTGTGATACCAGCCAGCTGCAACCCACTGCTATATAGGACCTACAGGCGATGTTCTTGATTTGATATATATCGATCTGAGCACAGCTGGGCCCCGTATATACAGCATGGGGGTAGCTCTGATACCAGCCAGATGCAACCCACGGCCATATAGGACCTACAGGCGATGTTCTTGAGTGGATATATGTCGATCTGAGCAAAGCTGGGTGCCGTATATACAGCATGGGGGTAGCTCTGATACCAACCAAATGAAACCCACGGACATATAGGACCTACAGGCGATGTTCTTGAGTCGATATATGTCGATCTGAGCACAGCTGGGCCACGTATATACAGCATGGGTGTAGCTGTGATACCAGCCAGCTGCAACCCACTGCTATATAGGACCTACAGGCGATGTTCTTGAGTCGATATATGTTGATCTGAGCACAGCTGGGCCCCGTATATACAGCATGGGGGTAGCTCTGATACCAGACAGATGCAACCCACGGCCAAATAGGACCTACAGGCGATGTTCTTGAGTGGATATATGTCGATCTGAGCACAGCTGGGCGCCGTATATACAGCATGGGGGTAGCTCTGATACCAGCCAGATGCAACCCACGGCCATATAGGACCTACAGGCGATGTTCTTGAGTGGATATATATATATATATCGATCTGAGCACAGCTGGGCGCCGTATATACAGCATGGGGGTAGCTCTGATACCATTCAGATGCAACCCACGGCCATATAGGACCTACAGGCGATGTTCTTGAGTCGATATATGTCGATCTGAGCACAGCTGGGCCACGTATATACAGCATGAGGGTAGCTGTGATACCAGCCAGCTGCAACCCACGGCTATATAGGACCTACAGGCGATGTTCTTGAGTAGATATATGTCGATCTGAGTACAGCTAGGCCACGTATATACAGCATGGGGGTAGCTGTGATACCAGCCAGCTAAAACCCCCGGCTATATAGGACCTACAGACGATGTTCTTGAGTCGATATATGTCGATCTGAGCACAGCTGGGCCCCGTATATACAGCATGGGGGTAGCTCTGATACCAGCCAGATGCAACCCACGGCCATATAGGACCTACAGGCGATGTTCTTGAGTGGATATATGTGAATCTGAGCACAGGTGGATGCCGTATATACAGCATGGGGGTAGCTCTGATACCAGCCAGATGCAACCCACGGCCATATAGGACCTGCAGGCGATGTTCTTGAATCGATATATGTCGATCTAAACACAGCTGGGCCACGTATATACAGCATGGGGGTAGCTGTGATACCAGCCAGCTGCAACCCACGGCTATATAGGACCTACAGGCGATGTTCTTAATTCGATATATGTCGATCTGAGCACAGCTGGGCCCCGTATATACAGCATGGGGGTAGCTCTGATTCTAGCCAGATGCAACCCACGGCCATATAAGACCTACAGGCGATATTCTTGAGTGGATATATGTCGATCTGAGCACAGCTGGGCGCCGTATATACAGCATGGGGGTAGCTGTGATACCAGCCAGCTGCAACCCACGGCTATATAGGACCTACAGGCGATGTTCTTGATTCGATATATGTCGATCTGAGCACAGCTGGGCCCCGTATATACAGCATGGGGGTAGCTCTGATACCAGCCAGATGCAACCCACGGCCATATAGGACCTACAGGCGATGTTCTTGAGTCGATATATGTCGATCTGAGCACAGCTGGCCACGTATATACAGCATGGGGGTAGCTGTGATACCAGCCAGCTGCAACCCACGGCTAAATAGGACCTACAGGCGATGTTCTTGAGTCGATATATGTTGATCTGAGCACAGCTGGGCCCCGTATATACAGCATGGGGGTAGCTCTGATACCAGCCAGATGCAACCCACGGCCATATTGGACCTACAGGCGATGTTCTTGAGTCGATATATGTCGATCTGAGCACAGCTGGGCCCGTATATAAAGCATGGGGGTAGCTCTGATACCAGCCAGATGCAACCCACGGCCATATAGGACCTACAGGCGATGTTCTTGAGTGGATATATGTCGATCTGAGCACAGCTGGGCGCCGTATATACAGCATGGGGTTAGCTCTGATACCAGCCAGATGCAACCCACGGCCATATAGGACCTACAGGCGATGTTCTTGAGTCGATATATGTCGATCTGAGCACAGCTGGGCCACGTATATACAGCATGGGGGTAGCTGTGATACCAGCCAGCTGCAACCCACGGCTATAAAGGACCTACAGGCGATGTTCTTGAGTCGATATATGTCGATGTGAGCACAGCTGGCCCCGTATATACAGCATGGGGATAGCTCTGATACCAGCCAGATGCAACCCACGGCCATATAGGACCTACAGGCGATGTTCTTGAGTCGATATATGTCGATCTGAGCACAGCTGGGCCCCGTATATAAAGCATGGGGGTAGCTCTGATACCAGCCAGATGCAACCCACGTCCATATAGGACCTACAGGCGATGTTCTTGAGTGGATATATGTCGATCTGAGCACAGCTGGGCGCCGTATATACAGCATGGGGTTAGCTCTGATACCAGCCAGATGCAACCCACGGCCATATAGGACCTACAGGCGATGTTCTTGAGTCGATATATGTCGATCTGAGTACAGCTAGGCCACGTATATACAGCATGGGGGTAGCTGTGATACCAGCCAGCTAAAACCCCCGGCTATATAGGACCTACAGACGATGTTCTTGAGTCGATATATGTCGATCTGAGCACAGCTGGGCCCCGTATATACAGCATGGGGGTAGCTCTGATACCAGCCAGATGCAACTTACGGCCATATAGGACCTACAGGCGATGTTATTGAGTGGATATATGTCGATCTGAGCACAGGTGGGTGCCGTATATACAGCATGGGGGTAGCTGTGATACCAGCTAGCAGCAACCCACGGCTATATAGGACCTACAGGCGATGTTCTTAATTCGATATATGTCGATCTGAGCACAGCTGGGCCCCGTATATACAGCATGGGGGTAGCTCTGATTCTAGCCAGATGCAACCCACGGCCATATAAGACCTACAGGCGATATTCTTGAGTGGATATATGTCGATCTGAGCACAGCTGGGCGCCGTATATACAGCATGGGGGTAGCTCTGATACCAGCCAGATGCAACCCACGGCCATATAGGACCTACAGGCGATGTTCTTGAATCGTTATATGTCGATCTGAGTACAGCTGGGCCACGTATATACAGCATGGGGGTAGCTGTGATACCAGCCAGCTGCAACCCACGGCTATATAGGACCTACAGGCGATGTTCTTGATTCGATATATGTCGATCTGAGCACAGCTGGGCCCCGTATATACAGCATGGGGGTAGCTCTGATACCAGCCAGATGCAACCCACGGCCATATAGGACCTACAGGCGATGTTCTTGAGTCGATATATGTCGATCTGAGCACAGCTGGGCCACGTATATACAGCATGGGGGTAGCTGTGATACCAGCCAGCTGCAACCCACGGCTAAATAGGACCTACAGGCGATGTTCTTGAGTCGATATATGTTGATCTGAGCACAGCTGGGCCCCGTATATACAGCATGGGGGTAGCTCTGATACCAGCCAGATGCAACCCACGGCCATATAGGACCTACAGGCGATGTTCTTGAGTCGATATATGTCGATCTGAGCACAGCTGGGCTACGTATATACAGCATGGGGGTAGCTGTGATACCAGCCAGCTGCAACCCACGGCTATATAGGACCTACAGGCGATGTTCTTGAGTCGATCTGAGCACAGCTGGGCCCCGTATATACAGCATGGGGGTAGCTCTGATACCAGCCAGATGCAACCCACAGCCATATAGGACCTACAGGCGATGTTCTTGAGTGGATATATGTCGATATGAGCACAGCTGGGCGCCGTATATACAGCATGGGGGTAGCTCTGATATATGTCGATCTGAGCACAGGTGGGTGCCGTATATACAGCATGGGGGTAGCTGTGATACCAGCTAGCAGCAACCCACGGCTATATAGGACCTACAGGCGATGTTCTTAATTCGATATATATCGATCTGAGCACAGCTGGGCCCCGTATATACAGCATGGGGGTAGCTCTGATTCTAGCCAGATGCAACCCACGGCCATATAAGACCTACAGGCAATATTCTTGAGTGGATATATGTCGATCTGAGCACAGCTGGGCGCCGTATATACAGCATGGGGGTAGCTCTGATACCAGCCAGATGCAACCCACGGCCATATAGGACCTACAGGCGATGTTCTTGAATCGTTATATGTCGATCTGAGTACAGCTGGGCCACGTATATACAGCATGGGGGTAGCTGTGATACCAGCCAGCTGCAACCCACGGCTATATAGGACCTACAGGCGATGTTCTTGATTCGATATATGTCGATCTGAGCACAGCTGGGCCCCGTATATACAGCATGGGGGTAGCTCTGATACCAGCCAGATGCAACCCACGGCCATATAGGACCTACAGGCGATGTTCTTGAGTCGATATATGTCGATCTGAGCACAGCTGGGCCACGTATATACAGCATGGGGGTAGCTGTGATACCAGCCAGCTGCAACCCACGGCTAAATAGGACCTACAGGCGATGTTCTTGAGTCGATATATGTTGATCTGAGCACAGCTGGGCCCCGTATATACAGCATGGGGGTAGCTCTGATACCAGCCAGATGCAACCCACGGCCATATAGGACCTACAGGCGATGTTCTTGAGTCGATATATGTCGATCTGAGCACAGCTGGGCCACGTATATACAGCATGGGGGTAGCTGTGATACCAGCAAGCTGCAACCCACGGCTATATAGGACCTACAGGCGATGTTCTTGAGTCGATCTGAGCACAGCTGGGCCCCGTATATACAGCATGGGGGTAGCTCTGATACCAGCCAGATGCAACCCACAGCCATATAGGACCTACAGGCGATGTTCTTGAGTGGATATATGTCGATATGAGCACAGCTGGGCGCCGTATATACAGCATGGGGGTAGCTCTGATACCAGCCAGATCCAACCCACGGCCATATAGGACCTACAGGCGATGTTCTTGAGTCGATATATGTCGATCTGAGCACAGCTGGGCCACGTATATACTGCATGGTGGTAGCTGTGATACCAGCCAGCTGCAATCCACGGCTATATAGGACCTACAGGCGATGTTCTTAAGTCGATATATGTCGATCTGAGCACAGCTGGGCCCCGTATATACAGCATGGTGGTAGCTCTGATACCAGCCAGATGCAACCCACGGACATATAGGACCTACAGGCGATGTTCTTGAGTGGATATATGTCCATCTGAGCACAGCTGGACGCCGTATATACAGCATGGGGTTAGCTCTGATACGAGCCAGATGCAACCTACGGCCATATAGGACCTACAGGCGATGTTCTTGAGTCGATATATGTCGATCTGAGCACAGCTGGGCCACGTATAAACAGCATGTGGGTAGCTGTGATACCAGCCAGCTGCAACCCACGGCTATATAGGACCTACAGGCGATGTTCTTGAGTCGATATATGTCGACCTGAGCACAGTTGGGCGCCTTATATACAGCATGGAGGTAGCTCTGATACCAGCCAGATGCAACCCACGGCCATATAGGACCTACAGGCGATGTTCTTGAGTCGACATATGTCGATCTGAGCACAGCTGGGCCACGTATATATAGCATGGGGGTAGCTCTGATACCAGCCAGCTGCAACCCAAGGCTATATAGGATCTACAGGCGATGTTCTTGAGTCGATATATGTCGATCTGAGCACAGCTGGGCCCCGTATATACAGCATGGGGGTAGCTCTGATACCAGCCAGATGCAACCCACGGCCATGTAGGACCTACAGGCGATGTTCTTGAGTGGATATATGTCGATCTAAGCACAGCTGGGCGCCGTATATACAGCAGGGGGTAGCTCTGATACTAGCCAGATGCAACCCACAGCCATATAGGACCTACAGGCGATGTTCTTGAGTCGATATATGTCGATCTGAGCACAGCTGGACCACGTATATACAGCATGGGGGTAGCTGTGATACCAGCCAGCTGCAACCCACGGCTATATAGGACCTACAGGCGATGTTCTTGAGTCGATATATGTCGATCTGAGCACAGCTGGGCCCCGTATATACAGCATGGGGGTAGCTCTGATACCAGCCAGATGCAACCCACGGCCATATAGGACCCACAGGCGATGTTCTTGAGTGGATATATGTCGATCTGAGCACAGCTGGGCGCCGTATATACAGCATGGGGGTAGATCTGATACCAGCCAGATGCAACCCACGGCCATATAGGACCTACAGGCGATGTTATTGAATCGAAATATGTCGTTCTGAGCACAGCTGGGCCACGTATATACAGCATGGGGGTAGCTGTGATACCAGTGAGCTGCAACCCACGGCTATATAGGACCTACAGGCGATGTTCTTGAGTCGATATATGTCGAACTGAGCACAGCTGGGCCCCGTATATACAGCATGGGGGTAGCTCTGATACCAGCCAGATTCAACCCACGGCCATATAGGACCCACAGGCGATGTTCTTGAGTGGATATATGTCGATCTGAGCACAGCTGGGCGCCGTATATACAGCATGGGGGTAGCTCTGATACCATTCAGATGCAACCCACGGCCATATAGGACCTACAGGCGATGTTCTTGAGTGGATATATGTCGATCTGAGCACAGCTGGGCCACGTATATACAGCATGGGGGTAGCTGTGATACCAGCCAGCTGCAACCCACGGCTATATAGGACCTACGGGCGATGTTCTTGAGTCGATCTGAGCACAGCTGGGCCACGTATATACAGCATGGGGGTAGCTCTGATACCAGCCAGATGCAACCCACGACCATATAGGACCTACAGGCGATGTTCTTGAGTGGATATATGTCGATCTGAGCACAGCTGGGCGCCGTATATACAGCATGGGGGTAGCTCTGATACCATTCAGATGCAACCCACGGCCATATAGGACCTACAGGCGATGTTCTTGAGTCAATATATGTCGATCTGAGCACAGCTGGGCTACGTATATACAGCATGGTGGTAGCTGTGATACCAGCCAGCTGCAACCCACGGCTATATAGGACCTACAGGCGATGTTCTTGAGTGGATATATGTCGATCTGAGCACAGCTGGGCGTCGTATGTACAGCATGGGGGTAGCTCTGATACCAGCCAGATGCAACCCACGGCCATATAGGACCTACAGGCGATGTTCTTGAGTCGATATATGTCGATCTGAGTACAGCTGGGCCACGTATATACAGCATGGGGGTAGCTGTGATACCAGCCAGCTGAAACCCCGGCTATATAGGACCTACAGGCGATGTTCTTGAGTCGATATATGTCGATCTGAGCACAGCTGGGCCCCGTATATACAGCATGGGGTAGCTCTGATACCAGCCAGATGCAACCCACGGACATATAGGACCTACAGGCGATGTTCTTGAATCGATATATGTCGATCTGAGCTCAGCTGGGCCCCGTATATACAGCATGGGGGTAGCTCTGATACCAGCCAGATGCAAACCAAGGCCATATAGGACCTACAGGTGATGTTCTTGAGTGGATATATGTCGATCTGAGCACAGCTGGGCGTCGTATGTACAGCATGGGGGTAGCTCTGATACCAGCCAGATGCAAACCACGGCCATATAGGACCTACAGGCGATGTTCTTGAGTCGATATATGTCGATCTGAGCACAGCTGGGCCACGTATATACAGCATGGGGGTAGCTGTGATACCAGCCAGCTGCAACCCACGGCTAAATAGGACCTACAGGCGATGTTCTTGAGTCGATATATGTTGATCTGAGCACAGCTGGGCCCCGTATATACAGCATGGGGGTAGCTCTGATACCAGCCAGATGCAACCCACGGCCATATAGGACCTACAGGCGATGTTCTTGAGTCGATATATGTCGATCTGAGCACAGCTGGGCCACGTATATACAGCATGGGGGTAGCTGTGATACCAGCCAGCTGCAACCCACGGCTATATAGGACCTACAGGCGATGTTCTTGAGTCGATCTGAGCACAGCTGGGCCCCGTATATACAGCATGGGGGTAGCTCTGATACCAGCCAGATGCAACCCACAGCCATATAGGACCTACAGGCGATGTTCTTGAGTGGATATATGTCGATATGAGCACAGCTGGGCGCCGTATATACAGCATGGGGGTAGCTCTGATACCAGCCAGATCCAACCCACGGACATATAGGACCTACAGGCGATGTTCTTGAGTCGATATATGTCGATCTGAGCACAGCTGGGCCACGTATATACTGCATGGTGGTAGCTGTGATACCAGCCAGCTGCAATCCACGGCTATATAGGACCTACAGGCGATGTTCTTAAGTCGATATATGTCGATCTGAGCACAGCTGGGCCCCGTATATACAGCATGGTGGTAGCTCTGATACCAGCCAGATGCAACCCACGGCCATATAGGACCTACAGGCGATGTTCTTGAGTGGATATATGTCCATCTGAGCACAGCTGGACGCCGTATATACAGCATGGGGTTAGCTCTGATACGAGCCAGATGCAACCTACGGCCATATAGGACCTACAGGCGATGTTCTTGAGTCGATATATGTCGATCTGAGCACAGCTGGGCCACGTATAAACAGCATGTGGGTAGCTGTGATACCAGCCAGCTGCAACCCACGGCTATATAGGACCTACAGGCGATGTTCTTGAGTCGATATATGTCGATCTGAGCACAGCTGGGCCCCGTATATACAGCATGGGGGTAGCTCTGATACCAGCCAGATGCAACCCACCGCCATATAGGACCTACAGGCGATGTTCTTGAGTGGATATATGTCGACCTGAGCACAGTTGGGCGCCTTATATACAGCATGGAGGTAGCTCTGATACCAGCCAGATGCAACCCACGGCCATATAGGACCTACAGGCGATGTTCTTGAGTCGACATATGTCGATCTGAGCACAGCTGGGCCACGTATATATAGCATGGGGGTAGCTCTGATACCAGCCAGCTGCAACCCAAGGCTATATAGGATCTACAGGCGATGTTCTTGAGTCGATATATGTCGATCTGAGCACAGCTGGGCCCCGTATATACAGCATGGGGGTAGCTCTGATACCAGCCAGATGCAACCCACGGCCATGTAGGACCTACAGGCGATGTTCTTGAGTGGATATATGTCGATCTAAGCACAGCTGGGCGCCGTATATACAGCAGGGGGTAGCTCTGATACTAGCCAGATGCAACCCACAGCCATATAGGACCTACAGGCGATGTTCTTGAGTCGATATATGTCGATCTGAGCACAGCTGGACCACGTATATACAGCATGGGGGTAGCTGTGATACCAGCCAGCTGCAACCCACGGCTATATAGGACCTACAGGCGATGTTCTTGAGTCGATATATGTCGATCTGAGCACAGCTGGGCCCCGTATATACAGCATGGGGGTAGCTCTGATACCAGCCAGATGCAACCCACGGCCATATAGGACCCACAGGCGATGTTCTTGAGTGGATATATGTCGATCTGAGCACAGCTGGGCGCCGTATATACAGCATGGGGGTAGATCTGATACCAGCCAGATGCAACCCACGGCCATATAGGACCTACAGGCGATGTTATTGAATCGAAATATGTCGTTCTGAGCACAGCTGGGCCACGTATATACAGCATGGGGGTAGCTGTGATACCAGTGAGCTGCAACCCACGGCTATATAGGACCTACAGGCGATGTTCTTGAGTCGATATATGTCGATCTGAGCACAGCTGGGCCCCGTATATACAGCATGGGGGTAGCTCTGATACCAGCCAGATTCAACCCACGGCCATATAGGACCCACAGGCGATGTTCTTGAGTGGATATATGTCGATCTGAGCACAGCTGGGCGCCGTATATACAGCATGGGGGTAGCTCTGATACCATTCAGATGCAACCCACGGCCATATAGGACCTACAGGCGATGTTCTTGAGTGGATATATGTCGATCTGAGCACAGCTGGGCCACGTATATACAGCATGGGGGTAGCTGTGATACCAGCCAGCTGCAACCCACGGCTATATAGGACCTACGGGCGATGTTCTTGAGTCGATCTGAGCACAGCTGGGCCACGTATATACAGCATGGGGGTAGCTCTGATACCAGCCAGATGCAACCCACGACCATATAGGACCTACAGGCGATGTTCTTGAGTGGATATTTGTCGATCTGAGCACAGCTGGGCGCCGTATATACAGCATGGGGGTAGCTCTGATACCATTCAGATGCAACCCACGGCCATATAGGACCTACAGGCGATGTTCTTGAGTCGATATATGTCGATCTGAGCACAGCTGGGCTACGTATATACAGCATGGGGGTAGCTCTGATACCAGCCAGATGCAATCCACGGCCATATAGGACCTACAGGCGATGTTCTTGAATGGATATATGTCGATCTGAGCACAGCTGGGCGCCGTATGTACAGCATGGGGGTAGCTCTGATACCAGCCAGATGCAACCCACGGCCATATAGGACCTACAGGCGATGTTCTTGAGTCGATATATGTCGATCTGAGTACAGCTAGGCCACGTATATACAGCATGGGGGTAGCTGTGATACCAGCCAGCTAAAACCCCCGGCTATATAGGACCTACAGACGATGTTCTTGAGACGATATATGTCGATCTGAGCACAGCTGGGCCCCGTATATACAGCATGGGGGTAGCTCTGATACCAGCCAGATGCAACCCACGGCCATATAGGACCTACAGGCGATGTTCTTGAATCGTTATATGTCGATCTGAGTACAGCTGGGCCACGTATATACAGCATGGGGGTAGCTGTGATACCAGCCAGCTGCAACCCACGGCTATATAGGACCTACAGGCGATGTTCTTGATTCGATATATGTCGATCTGAGCACAGCTGGGCCCCGTATATACAGCATGGGGGTAGCTCTGATACCAGCCAGATGCAACCCACGGCCATATAGGACCTACAGGCGATGTTCTTAAGTCGATATATGTCGATCTGAGCACAGCTGGGCCACGTATATACAGCATGGGGGTAGCTGTGATACCAGCCAGCTGCAACCCACGGCTAAATAGGACCTACAGGCGATGTTCTTGAGTCGATATATGTTGATCTGAGCACAGCTGGGCCCCGTATATACAGCATGGTGGTAGCTCTGATACCAGCCAGATGCAACCCACGGCCATATAGGACCTACAGGCGATGTTCTTGAGTCGATATATGTCGATCTGAGCACAGCTGGGCCCCGTATATACAGCATGGTGGTAGCTCTGATACCAGCCAGATGCAACCCACGGCCATATAGGACCTACAGGCGATGTTCTTGAGTGGATATATGTCCATCTGAGCACAGCTGGACGCCGTATATACAGCATGGGGTTAGCTCTGATACGAGCCAGATGCAACCTACGGCCATATAGGACCTACAGGCGATGTTCTTGAGTCGATATATGTCGATCTGAGCACAGCTGGGCCACGTATAAACAGCATGGGGGTAGCTGTGATACCAGCCAGCTGCAACCCACGGCTATATAGGACCTACAGGCGATGTTCTTGAGTCGATATATGTCGATCTGAGCACAGCTGGGCCCCGTATATACAGCATGGGGGTAGCTCTGATACCAGCCAGATGCAACCCACCGCCATATAGGACCTACAGGCGATGTTCTTGAGTGGATATATGTCGACCTGAGCACAGTTGGGCGCCTTATATACAGCATGGAGGTAGCTCTGATACCAGCCAGATGCAACCCACGGCCATATAGGACCTACAGGCGATGTTCTTGAGTCGACATATGTCGATCTGAGCACAGCTGGGCCACGTATATATAGCATGGGGGTAGCTCTGATACCAGCCAGCTGCAACCCAAGGCTATATAGGATCTACAGGCGATGTTCTTGAGTCGATATATGTCGATCTGAGCACAGCTGGGCCCCGTATATACAGCATGGGGGTAGCTCTGATACCAGCCAGATGCAACCCACGGCCATGTAGGACCTACAGGCGATGTTCTTGAGTGGATATATGTCGATCTAAGCACAGCTGGGCGCCGTATATACAGCAGGGGGTAGCTCTGATACTAGCCAGATGCAACCCACAGCCATATAGGACCTACAGGCGATGTTCTTGAGTCGATATATGTCGATCTGAGCACAGCTGGACCACGTATATACAGCATGGGGGTAGCTGTGATACCAGCCAGCTGCAACCCACGGCTATATAGGACCTACAGGCGATGTTCTTGAGTCGATATATGTCGATCTGAGCACAGCTGGGCCCCGTATATACAGCATGGGGGTAGCTCTGATACCAGCCAGATGCAACCCACGGCCATATAGGACCCACAGGCGATGTTCTTGAGTGGATATATGTCGATCTGAGCACAGCTGGGCGCCGTATATACAGCATGGGGGTAGATCTGATACCAGCCAGATGCAACCCACGGCCATATAGGACCTACAGGCGATGTTATTGAATCGAAATATGTCGTTCTGAGCACAGCTGGGCCACGTATATACAGCATGGGGGTAGCTGTGATACCAGTGAGCTGCAACCCACGGCTATATAGGACCTACAGGCGATGTTCTTGAGTCGATATATGTCGATCTGAGCACAGCTGGGCCCCGTATATACAGCATGGGGGTAGCTCTGATACCAGCCAGATTCAACCCACGGCCATATAGGACCCACAGGCGATGTTCTTGAGTGGATATATGTCGATCTGAGCACAGCTGGGCGCCATATATACAGCATGGGGGTAGCTCTGATACCATTCAGATGCAACCCACGGCCATATAGGACCTACAGGCGATGTTCTTGAGTGGATATATGTCGATCTGAGCACAGCTGGGCCACGTATATACAGCATGGGGGTAGCTGTGATACTAGCCAGCTGCAACCCACGGCTATATAGGACCTACGGGCGATGTTCTTGAGTCGATCTGAGCACAGCTGGGCCACGTATATACAGCATGGGGGTAGCTCTGATACCAGCCAGATGCAACCCACGACCATATAGGACCTACAGGCGATGTTCTTGAGTGGATATATGTCGATCTGAGCACAGCTGGGCGCCGTATATACAGCATGGGGGTAGCTCTGATACCATTCAGATGCAACCCACGGCCATATAGGACCTACAGGCGATGTTCTTGAGTCGATATATGTCGATCTGAGCACAGCTGGGCTACGTATATACAGCATGGTGGTAGCTGTGATACCAGCCAGCTGCAACCCACGGCTATATAGGACCTACAGGCGATGTTCTTGAGTGGATATATGTCGATCTGAGCACAGCTGGGCGTCGTATGTACAGCATGGGGGTAGCTCTGATACCAGCCAGATGCAACCCACGGCCACATAGGACCTACAGGCGATGTTCTTGAGTCGATATATGTCGATCTGAGTACAGCTGGGCCACGTATATACAGCATGGGGGTAGCTGTGATACCAGCCAGCTGAAACCCCGGCTATATAGGACCTACAGGCGATGTTCTTGAGTCGATATATGTCGATCTGAGCACAGCTGGGCCCCGTATATACAGCATGGGGTAGCTCTGATAACAGCCAGATGCAAACCAAGGCCATATAGGACCTACAGGCGATGTTCTTGAGTGGATATATGTCGATCTGAGCACAGCTGGGCGTCGTATGTACAGCATGGGGGTAGCTCTGATACCAGCCAGATGCAAACCACGGCCATATATGACCTACAGGCGATGTTCTTGAGTGGATATATGTCGATCTGAGCACAGCTGGGCGTCGTATGTACAGCATGGGGGTAGCTCTGATACCAGCCAGATGCAACCCACGGCCATATAGGACCTACAGGCGATGTTCTTGAGTGGATATATGTCGATCTGAGCACAGCTGGGCGCCGTATATACAGCATGGAGGTAGCTCTGATACCAGCCAGATGCAACCCACGGCCATATAGGACCTATAGGCGATGTTCTTGAGTCGATATATGTCGATCGGAGCACAGCTGGGCCACGTATATACAGCATGGGGGTAGCTGTGATACCAGCCAGCTGCAACCCACGACTATATAGGACCTACAGGCTATGTTCTTAAATCAATCTGAGCACAGCTGGGCCCCGTATATACAGCATGGGGGTAGCTCTGATACCAGACAGATGCAACCCACGGCCATATAGGACCTACAGGCGATGTTCTTGAGTGGATATATGTCGATCTGAGCACAGCTGGGCGCCGTATATACAGCATGGGGGTAGCTCTGATACCAGACAGATGCAACCCACGGCCATATAGGACCTACAGGCGATGTTCTTGAGTGGATATATATATCGATCTGAGCACAGCTGGGCGCCGTATATACAGCATGGGGGTAGCTCTGATACCATTCAGATGCAACCCACGGCTATATAGGACCTACAGGCGATGTTCTTGAGTCGATATATGTCGATCTGAGCACAGCTGGGCCACGTATATACAGCATGGGGGTAGCTGTGATACCAGCCAGCTGCAACCCACGGCTATATAGGACCTACAGGCGATGTTCTTGAGTCGATATATGTCGATCTGAGCACAGCTAGGCCACGTATATACAGCATGGGTGTAGCTGTGATACCAGCCAGCTGCAACCCACTGCTATATAGGACCTACAGGCGATGTTTTTGAGTCGATATATGTTGATCTGAGCACAGCTGGGCCCCGTATATACAGCATGGGGGTAGCTCTGATACCAGACAGAGGCAACCCACGGCCAAATAGGACCTACAGGCGATGTTCTTGAGTGGATATATGTCGATCTGAGCACAGCTGGGCGCCGTATATACAGCATGGAGGTAGCTGTGATACCAGCCAGCTGTAACCCACGGCTATATAGGACCTACAGGCGATGTTCTTGAGTCGATCTGAGCACAGCTGGGCCCCGTATATACAGCATGGGGGTAGCTCTGATACCAGCCAGATGCAACCCACGGCCATATAGGACCTACAGGCGATGTTCTTGAGTGGATATATATCGATCTGAGCACAGCTGGGCGCCGTATATACAGCATGGGGGTAGCTCTGATACCATTCAGATGTAACCCACGGCCATATAGGACCTACAGGCGATGTTCTTGAGTCGATATATGTCGATCTGAGCACAGCTGGGCCACGTATATACAGCATGGGGGTAGCTGTGATACCAGCCAGCTGCAACCCACGGCTATATAGGACCTACAGGCGATGTCCTTGAGTCGATATATGTCGATCTGAGCACAGCTGGGCCCCGTATATACAGCATGGGTGTAGCTCTGATACCAGCCAGATGCAACCCACGGCCATATAGGACCTACAGGCGATTTTCTTGAGTGCATATATGTCGATCTGAGCGCAGCTGGGCGCCGTATATACAGCATGGGGTTAGCTCTGATACCAGCCAGATGCAACCCACGGCCATATACGACCTACAGGCTATGTCCTTGAGTCGATATATGTCGATCTGAGCACAGCTGGGCCACGTATATACAGCATGGGGGTAGCTGTGATACCAGCCAGGTGCAACCCACGGCTATATAGGACCTACAGGCGATGTTCTTGAGTCGATATATGTCGATCTGAGTACAGCTAGGCCACGTATATACAGCATGGGGGTAGCTGTGATACCAGCCAGCTAAAACCTCCGGCTATATAGGACCTACAGACGATGTTCTTGAGTCGTTATATGTCGATCTGAGCACAGCTGGGCCCCGTATATACAGCATGGGGGTATCTCTGATACCAGCCAGATGCAACCCACGGCCATATAGGACCTACAGGCGATGTTCTTGAGTGGATATATGTCGATCTGAGCACAGGTGGCCGCCGTATATACAGCATGGGGGTAGCTCTATTACCAGCCAGATGCAACCCACGGCCATATAGGACCTACAGGCGATGTTCTTGAATCGATATATGTCGATCTGAGCACAGCTGGGCCACGTATATACAGCATGGGGGTAGCTGTGATACCAGCCAGCTGCAACCCACGGCTATATAGGACCTACAGGCGATGTTCTTGATTCGATATATGTTGATCTGAGCACAGCTGGGCCCCGTATATACAGCATGGGGGTAGCTCTGATACCAGCCAGATGCAACCCACGGACATATAGGACCTACAGGCGATGTTCTTGAATCGATATATGTCGATCTGAGCACAGCTGGGCCACGCATATACAGCATGGGGGTAGCTGTGATACCAGCCAGCTGCAACCCACGGCTATATAAGACCTACAGGCGATGTTCTTGATTCGATATATGTCGATCTGAGCACAGCTGGGCCCCGTATATACAGCATGGGGGTAGCTCTGATACCAGCCAGATGCAACCCACGGCCATATAGGACCTACAGGCGATGTTCTTGAGTGGATATATGTCGATCTGAGCACAGCTGGGTGCCATATATACCGCATGGGGGTAGCTCTGATACCAGCCAGATGAAACCCACGGCCATATAGGACCTACAGGCTATGTTCTTGAATCGATATATGTCGATCTGAGCACAGCTGGGCGCCGTATATACAGCATGGGGGTAGCTCTGATACCAGCCAGATGCAACCCACGGCCATACAGGACCTACAGGCGATGTTCTTGAGTCAATATATGTCGATCTGAGCACAGCTGGGCCACGTATATACAGCATGGGGGTAGCTGTGATACCAGCCAGCTGCAACCGACGGCTATATAGGACCTACAGGCGATGTTCTTGAGTCGATCTGAGCACAGCTGGGCCCTGTATATACAGCATGGGGGTAGCTCTGATACCAGCCAGATGCAACCCACGGCCATATAGGACCTACAGGCGATGTTCTTGAGTGGATATATATCGATCTGAGCACAGCTGGGCGCCGTATATACAGCATGGGGGTAGCTCTGATACCATTCAGATGCAACCCACGGCCATATAGGACCTACAGGCGATGTTCTTGAGTCGATATATGTCGATCTAAGCACAGCTGGGCCACGTATATACAGCATGGAGGTAGCTGTGATACCAGCCAGCTGCAACCCACGGCTATATAGGACCTACAGGCGATGTTCTTGAGTCGATATATGTCGATCTGAGCACAGCTGGGCCCCGTATATATAGCATGGGGGTAGCTCTGATACCAGCCAGATGCAACACACGGCCATATAGGACCTACAGGCGATTTTCTTGAGTGGATATATATAGATCTGAGCACAGCTGGGCGCCATATATACAGCATAGAGGTAGCTCTGATACCATTCAGATGCAACCCACGGCCATATAGGACCTACAGGCGATGTTCTTGAGTCGATATATGTCGATCTGAGCACAGCTGGGCCACGTATATACAGCATGGAGGTAGCTGTGATACCAGCCAGCTGCAACCCACGGCTATATAGGACCTACAGGCGATGTTCTTGAGTCGATATATGTCGATCTGGGCACAGCTGGGCCCCGTATATACAGCATGGGGGTAGCTCTGATACCAGCCAGATGCAACCCACGGCCATATAGGACCCACAGGCGATGTTCTTGAGTCGATATATGTCGATCTGAGCACAGCTGGGCCACGTATATACAGCATGGGGGTAGCTGTGATACCAGTGAGCTGCAACCCACGGCTATATAGGACCTACAGGCGATGTTCTTGAGTCGATATATGTCGATCTGAGCACAGCTGGGCCCCGTATATACAGCATGGGGGTAGCTCTGATACCAGCCAGATTCAACCCACGGCCATATAGGTCCTATAGGCGATGTTCTTGAGTGGATATATGTCGATCTGAGCACATCTGGGCGCCGTATATACAGCATGGGGGTAGCTCTGATACCATTCAGATGCAACCCACGGCCATATAGGACCTACAGGCGATGTTCTTGAGTGGATATATGTCGATCTGAGCACAGCTGGGCGCCATAAATACAGCATGGGGGTAGCTCTGATACCAGCCAGATGCAACCCACGGCCATATAGGACCTACAGGCGATGTTCTTGAGTCGATATATGTCGATCTGAGCACAGCTGGGCCACGTATATACAGCATGGGGGTAGCTGTGATACCAGCCAACTGCAACCCACGGCTATATAGGACCTACGGGCGATGTTCTTGAGTCGATCTGAGCACAGCTGGGCCCCGTATATACAGCATGGGGGTAGCTGTGATACCAGCCAGATGCAACCCACGGCTATATAGGACCTACAGGCGATGTTCTTGAGTGGATATATGTCGATCTGAGCACAGCTGGGCGCCGTATATACAGCATGGAGGTAGCTCTGATACCAGCCAGATGCAACCCACGGCCATATAGGACCTACAGGCGATGTTCTTGAGTCGATATATGTCGATCTGAGCACAGCTGGGCCACGTATATACAGCATGGGGGTAGCTGTGATGCCAGCCAGCTGCAACCCACGACTATATAGGACCTACAGGCTATGTTCTTGAGTCGATCTGAGCACAGCTGGGCCCCGTATATACAGCATGGGGGTAGCTCTGATACCAGCCAGATGCAACCCACGGCCATATAGGACCTACAGGCGATGTTCTTGAGTGGATATATGTTGATCTGAGCACAGCTGGGCGCCGTATATACAGCATGGGGGTAGATCTGATACCAGCCAGATGCAACCCACGGCCATATAGGAACTACAGGCGATGTTCCTGAATCGATATATGTCGTTCTGAGCACAGCTGGGCCACGTATATACAGCATGGGGGTAGCTGTGATACCAGCCAGCTGCAACCCACGGCTATATAGGACCTACAGGCGATGTTCTTGAGTCGATATATGTCGATCTGAGCACAGCTGGGCCCCGTATATACATCATGGGGGTAGCTCTGATACCAGCCAGATGCAACCCACGACCATATAGGACCTACAGGCGATGTTCTTGAGTGGATATATGTCGATCTGAGCACAGCTGGGCGCCGTATATACAGCATGGGGGTAGCTCTGATACCATTCAGATGCAACACACGGCCATATAGGACCTACAGGCGATGTTCTTGAGTCGATATATGTCGATCTGAGCACAGCTGGGCCCCGTATATACAGCATGGGGGTAGCTCTGATACCAGCCAGATGCAACCCTCGGCCATATAGGACCTACAGGCGATGTTCTTGAGTGGATATATGTCGATCTGAGCACAGCTGGGCGTCGTATCTACAGCATGGGGGTAGCTCTGATACCAGCCAGATGCAACCCACGGCCATATAGGACCTACAGGCGATGTTCTTGAGTCGATATATGTCGATCTGAGTACAGCTGGGCCACGTATATACAGCAAAGGGGTAGCTGTGATAGCAGCCAGCTGAAACCCCGGCTATATAGGACCTACAGGCGATGTTCTTGAGTCGATATATGTCGATCTGAGCACAGCTGGGCCCCGTATATACAGCATGGGGGTAGCTCTGATACCAGACAGATGCAACCCACGGCCAAATAGGACCTACAGGCGATGTTCTTGAGTGGATATATGTCGATCTGAGCACAGCTGGGCGCCGTATATACAGCATGGGGGTAGCTCTAATACCAGCCAGATGCAACCCACGGCCATACAGGACCTACAGGCGATGTTCTTGAGTCGATATATGTCGATCTGAGCACAGCTGGGCCACGTATATACAGCATGGGGGTAGCTGTGATACCAGCCAGCTGCAACCCACGGCTATATAGGACCTACAAGCGATGTTCTTGAGTCGATCTGAGCACAGCTGGGCTCTGTATATACAGCATGGGGGTAGCTCTGATACCAGCCAGATGCAACCCACGGCCATATAGGACCTACAGGCGATGTTCTTGAGTGGATATATGTCGATCTAAATACAGCTGGGCGTCGTATCTACAGCATGGGGGTAGCTCTGATACCAGCAAGATGCAACCCACGGCCATATAGGACCTACAGGCGATGTTCTTAAGTCGATATATGTCGATCTGAGTACAGCTGGGCCACGTATATACAGCATGGGGGTAGCTGTGATACCAGCCAGCTGAAACCCCGGCTATATAGGACCTACAGGCGATGTTCTTGAGTCGATATATGTCGATCTGAGCACAGCTGGGCCCCGTATATACAACATGGGGGTAGCTGTGATACCAGCCAGATGCAAACCACGGCCATATATGACCTACAGGCGATGTTCTTGAGTGGATATATGTCGATCTGAGCACAGCTGGGCGTCGTATGTACAGCATGGGGGTAGCTCTGATACCAGCCAGATGCAACCCACGGCCATATAGGACCTACAGGCGATGTTCTTGAGTCGATATATGTCGATCTGAGTACAGCTGGGCCACGTATATACAGCATGGGAGTAGCTGTGATACCAGCCAGCGGAAACCCCGGCTATATAGGACCTACAGGCGATGTTCTTAAGTCGATATATGTCGATCTGAGCACAGCTGGGCCCCGTATATACAGCATGGGGGTAGCTCTGATACCAGCCAGATGCAACCCACGGCCATATAGGACCTACAGGCGATGTTCTTGAGTCGATATATGTCGATCTGAGTACAGCTGGGCCACGTATATACAGCATGGGGGTAGCTCTGATACCAGACAGATGCAACCCACGGCCAAATAGGACCTACAGGCGATGTTCTTGAGTGGATATATGTCGATCTGAGCACAGCTGGGCGCCGTATATACAGCATGGGGGTAGCTCTGATACCAGCCAGATGCAACCCACGGCCATACAGGACCTACAGGCGATGTTCTTGAGTCGATATATGTCGATCTGAGCACAGCTGGGCCACGTATATACAGCATGGGGGTAGCTGTGATACCAGCCAGCTGCAACCCACGGCTATATAGGACCTACAAGCGATGTTCTTGAGTCGATCTGAGCACAGCTGTGCTCTGTATATACAGCATGGGGGTAGCTCTGATACCAGCCAGATGCAACCCACGGCCATATAGGACCTACAGGCGATGTTCTTGAGTGGATATATGTCGATCTAAATACAGCTGGGCGTCGTATCTACAGCATGGGGGTAGCTTTGATACCAGCCAGATGCAACCCACGGCCATATAGGACCTACAGGCGATGTTCTTAAGTCGATATATGTCGATCTGAGTACAGCTGGGCCACGTATATACAGCATGGGGGTAGCTGTGATACCAGCCAGCTGAAACCCCGGCTATATAGGACCTACAGGCGATGGTCTTGAGTCGATATATGTCGATGTGAGCACAGCTGGGCCCCGTATATACAACATGGGGGTAGCTGTGATACCAGCCAGATGCAAACCACGGCCATATAGGACCTACAGGCGATGTTCTTGAGTGGATATATGTCGAGCTGAGCACAGCTGGGCGTCGTATGTACAGCATGGGGGTAGCTCTGATACCAGCCAGATGCAACCCACGGCCATATAGGACCTACAGGCGATGTTCTTGAGTCGATATATGTCGATCTGAGTACAGCTGGGCCACGTATATACAGCATGGGGGTAGCTGTGATACCAGCCAGCGGAAACCCCGGCTATATAGGACCTACAGGCGATGTTCTTAAGTCGATATATGTCGATCTGAGCACAGCTGGGCCCCGTATATACAGCATGGGGGTAGCACTGATACCAGCCGGACCAACCCACGGACATATAGGACCTACAGGCGATGTTCTTGAATCGATATATGTCGATCTGAGCACAGCTGGGCCACGTATATACAGCATGGGGGTAGCTGTGATACCATCCAGCTGCAACCCACGGCTATATAGGACCTACAGGCGATGTTCTTGATTTGATATATATCGATCTGAGCACAGCTGGGCCCCGTATATACAGCATGGGGGTAGCTCTGATACCAGCCAGATGCAACCCACGGCCATATAGGACCTACAGGCGATGTTCTTGAGTGGATATATGTCGATCTGAGCAAAGCTGGGTGCCGTATATACAGCATGGGGGTAGCTCTGATACCAACCAAATGAAACCCACGGCCATATAGGACCTACAGGCGATGTTCTTGAGTCGATATATGTCGATCTGAGCACAGCTGGGCCACGTATATACAGCATGGGTGTAGCTGTGATACCAGCCAGCTGCAACCCACTGCTATATAGGACCTACAGGCGATGTTCTTGAGTCGATATATGTTGATCTGAGCACAGCTGGGCCCCGTATATACAGCATGGGGGTAGCTCTGATACCAGACAGATGCAACCCACGGCCAAATAGGACCTACAGGCGATGTTCTTGAGTGGATATATGTCGATCTGAGCACAGCTGGGCGCCGTATATACAGCATGGGGGTAGCTCTGATACCAGCCAGATGCAACCCACGGCCATATAGGACCTACAGGCGATGTTCTTGAGTGGATATATATATATATATATATATCGATCTGAGCACAGCTGGGCGCCGTATATACAGCATGGGGGTAGCTGTGATACCATTCAGATGCAACCCACGGCCATATAGGACCTACAGGCGATGTTCTTGAGTCGATATATGTCGATCTGAGCACAGCTGGGCCACGTATATACAGCATGAGGGTAACTGTGATACCAGCCAGCTGCAACCCACGGCTATATAGGACCTACAGGCGATGTTCTTGAGTAGATATATGTCGATCTGAGCACAGCTGGGCCACGTATATACAGCATGGGTGTAGCTGTGATACCAGCCAGCTGCAACCCACTGCTATATAGGACCTACAGGCGATGTTCTTGAGTCGATATATGTTGATCTGAGCACAGCTGGGCCCCGTATATACAGCATGGGGGTAGCTCTGATACCAGACAGATGCAACCCACGGCCAAATAGGACCTACAGGCGATGTTCTTGAGTGGATATATGTCGATCTGAGCACAGCTGGGCGCCGTATATACACCATGGAGGTAGCTGTGATACCAGCCAGCTGCAACCCACGGCTATATAGGACCTACAGGCGATGTTCTTGAGTCGATCTGAGCACAGCTGGGCCCCGTATATACAGCACGGGGGTAGCTCTGATACCAGCCAGATGCAACCCACGGCCATATAGGACCTACAGGCGATGTTCTTGAGTGGATATATATCGATCTGAGCACAGCTGGGCGCCGTATATACAGCATGGGGGTAGCTCTGATACCATTCAGATGCATCCCACGGCCATATAGGACTTACAGGCGATGTTCTTGAGTCGATATATGTCGATCTGAGCACAGCTGGGCCACGTATATACAGCATGGGGGTACCTGTGATACCAGCCAGCTGCAACCCACGGCTATATAGGACCTACAGGCGATGTTCTTGAGTCGATATATGTCGATCTGAGCACAGCTGGGCCCCGTATATACAGCATGGGGGTAGCTCTGATACCAGCCAGATGCAACCCACGGCCATATAGGACCTACAGGCGATTTTCTTGAGTGGATATATGTCGATCTGAGCACAGCTGGGCCACGTATATACAGCATGGGGTTAGCTGTGATACCAGCCAGCTGCAACCCACGGCTATATAGGACCTACAGGCGATGTTCTTGATTTGATATATATCGATCTGAGCACAGCTGGGCCCCGTATATACAGCATGGGGGTAGCTCTGATACCAGCCAGATGCAACCCACGGCCATATAGGACCTACAGGCGATGTTCTTGAGTGGATATATGTCGATCTGAGCAAAGCTGGGTGCCGTATATACAGCATGGGGGTAGCTCTGATACCAACCAAATGAAACCCACGGCCATATAGGATCTACAGGCGATGTTCTTGAGTCGATATATGTCGATCTGAGCACAGCTGGGCCACGTATATACAGCATGGGTGTAGCTGTGATACCAGCCAGCTGCAACCCACTGCTATATAGGACCTACAGGCGATGTTCTTGAGTCGATATATGTTGATCTGAGCACAGCTGGGCCCCGTATATACAGCATGGGGGTAGCTCTGATACCAGACAGATGCAACCCAAGGCCAAATAGGACCTACAGGCGATGTTCTTGAGTGGATATATGTCGATCTGAGCACAGCTGGGCGCCGTATATACAGCATGGGGGTAGCTCTGATACCAGCCAGATGCAACCCACGGCCATATAGGACCTACAGGCGATGTTCTTGAGTGGATATATATATATATATCGATCTGAGCACAGCTGGGCGCCGTATATACAGCATGTGGGTAGCTCTGATACCATTCAGATGCAACCCACGGCCATATAGGACCTACAGGCGATGTTCTTGAGTCGATATATGTCGATCTGAGCACAGCTGGGCCACGTATATACAGCATGAGGGTAGCTGTGATACCAGCCAGCTGCAACCCACGGCTATATAGGACCTACAGGCGATGTTCTTGAGTAGATATATGTCGATCTGAGCACAGCTGGGCCACGTATATACAGCATGGGTGTAGCTGTGATACCAGCCAGCTGCAACCCACTGCTATATAGGACCTACAGGCGATGTTCTTGAGTCGATATATGTTGATCTGAGCACAGCTGGGCCCCGTATATACAGCATGGGGGTAGCTCTGATACCAGACAGATGCAACCCACGGCCAAATAGGACCTACAGGCGATGTTCTTGAGTGGATATATGTCGATCTGAGCACAGCTGGGCGCCGTATATACACCATGGAGGTAGCTGTGATACCAGCCAGCTGCAACCCACGGCTATATAGGACCTACAGGCGATGTTCTTGAGTCGATCTGAGCACAGCTGGGCCCCGTATATACAGCACGGGGGTAGCTCTGATAGCAGCCAGATGCAACCCACGGCCATATAGGACCTACAGGCGATGTTCTTGAGTGGATATATATCGATCTGAGCACAGCTGGGCGCCGTATATACAGCATGGGGGTAGCTCTGATACCATTCAGATGCATCCCACGGCCATATAGGACCTACAGGCGATGTTCTTGAGTCGATATATGTCGATCTGAGCACAGCTGGGCCACGTATATACAGCATGGGGGTAGCTGTGATACCAGCCAGCTGCAACCCACGGCTATATAGGACCTACAGGCGATGTTCTTGAGTCGATATATGTCGATCTGAGCACAGCTGGGCCCCGTATATACAGCATGGGGGTAGCTCTGATACCAGCCAGATGCAACCCACGGCCATATAGGACCTACAGGCGATTTTCTTGAGTGGATATATGTCGATCTGAGCACAGCTGGGCGCCGTATATAAGGCATGGGGGTAGCTCTGATACCATTCAGATGCAACCCACGGCCATATAGGACCTACAGGCGATGTTCTTGAGTCGATATATGTCGATCTGAGCACAGCTGGGCCACGTATATACAGCATGGGGATAGCTGTGATACCAGCCAGCTGCAACCCACAGCTATATAGGACCTACAGGCGATGTTCTTGAGTCGATATATGTCGATCTGAGCACAGCTGGGCCCCGTATATACAGCATGGGGGTAGCTCTGATACCAGCCAGATGCAACCCACGGCCATATAGGACCTACAGGCGATGTTCTTGAGTGGATATATATCGATCTGAGCACAGCTGCGCGCCGTATATACAGCATGGAGGTAGCTCTGATACCATTCAGATGCAACCCACGGCCATATAGGACCTACAGGCGATGTTCTTGAGTCGATATATGTCGATCTGAGCACAGCTGGGCCACGTATATACATCATGGAGGTAGCTGTGATACCAGCCAGCTGCAACCCACGGCTATATAGGACCTACAGGCGATGTTCTTGAGTCGATATATGTCGATCTGAGCACAACTGGGCCCCGTATATACAGCATGGGGGTAGCTCTGATACCAGCCAGATGCAACCCACGGCCATATAGGACCTACAGGCGATTTTCTTGAGTGGATATATATCGATCTGAGCACAGCTGGGCGCCGTATATACAGCATGGAGGTAGCTCTGATACCATTCAGATGCAACCCACGGCCATATAGGACCTACAGGCGATGTTCTTGAGTCGATATATGTCGATCTGAGCACAGCTGGGCCACGTATATACAGCATGGAGGTAGCTGTGATACCAGCCAGCTGCAACCCACGGCTATATTGGACCTACAGGCGATGTTCTTGAGTCGATATATGTCGATCTGAGCACAGCTGGGCCCCGTATATACAGCATGGGGGTAGCTCTGATACCAGCCAGATGCAACCCACGGCCATATAGGACCCACAGGCGATGTTCTTGAGTGGATATATGTCGATCTGAGCACAGCTGGGCGCCGTATATACAGCATGGGGGTAGATCTGATACCAGCCAGATGCAACCCACGGCCATATAGGACCTACAGGCGATGTTCTTGAATCGATATATGTTGTTCTGAGCACAGCTGGGCCACGTATATACAGCATGGGGGTAGCTGTGATACCAGTGAGCTGCAACCCACGGCTATATAGGACCTACAGGCGATGTTCTTGAGTCGATATATGTCGATCTGAGCACAGCTGGGCCCCGTATATACAGCATGGGGGTAGCTCTGATACCAGCCAGATTCAACCCACGGCCATATAGGTCCTATAGGCGATGTTCTTGAGTGGATATATGTCGATCTGAGCACAGCTGGGCGCCGTATATACAGCATGGGGGCAGCTCTGATACCATTCAGATGCAACCCACGGCCATATAGGACCTACAGGCGATGTTCTTGAGTGGATATATGTCGATCTGAGCACAGCTGGGCCACGTATATACAGCATGGGTGTAGCTGTGATACCAGCCAGCTGCAACCCACTGCTATATAGGACCTACAGGCGATGTTCTTGAGTCGATATATGTTGATCTGAGCACAACTGGGCCCCGTATATACAGCATGGGGGTAGCTCTGATTCCAGACAGATGCAACCCACGGCCAAATAGGACCTACAGGCGATGTTCTTGAGTGGATATATGTCGATCTGAGCACAGCTGGGCTACGTATATACAGCATGGAGGTAGCTGTGATACCAGCCAGCTGCAACCCACGGCTATATAGGACCTACAGGCGATGTTCTTGAGTCGATCTGAGCACAGCTGGGCCCCGTATATACAGCATGGGGGTAGCTCTGATACCAGCCAGATGCAACCCACGGCCATATAGGACCTACAGGCGATATTATTGAGTGGATATATATCGATCTGAGCACAGCTGGGCGCCGTATATACAGAATGGGGGTAGCTCTGATACCCTTCAGATGCAACCCACGGCCATATAGGACCTACAGGCGATGTTCTTGAGTCGATATATGTCCATCTGAGCACAGCTCGGCCACGTATATACAGCATGGGGGTAGCTGTGATACCAGCCAGCTGCAACCCACGGCTATATAGGACCTACAGGCGATGTTCTTGAGTCGATATATGTCGATCTGAGCACAGCTGGGCCCCGTATATACAGCATGGGGGTAGCTCTGATACCAACCAGATGCAACCCACGGCCATATAGGACCTACAGGCGATTTTCTTGAGTGGATATATGTCGATCTGAGCACAGCTGGGCGCTGTATATACAGCATGGGGTTAGCTCTGATACCAGCCAGATGCAACCCACGGCCATATAGGACCTACAGGCGATGTTCTTGAGTCGATATATGTCGATCTGAGCACAGCTGGTCCACGTATATACAGCATGGGGGTAGCTGTGATACCAGCCAGCTGCAACCCACGGCTATATAGGACCTACAGGCGATGTTCTTGAGTCGATATATGTCGATCTGAGTACAGCTAGGCCACGTATATACAGCATGGGGGTAGCTGTGATACCAGCCAGCTAAAACCCCCGGCTATATAGGACCTACAGACGATGTTCTTGAGTCGATATATGTCGATCTGAGCACAGCTGGGCCCCGTATATACAGCATGGGGGTATCTCTGATACCAGCCAGATGCAACCCACGGCCATATAGGACCTACAGGCGATGTTCTTGAGTGGATATATGTCGATCTGAGCACAGGTGGGCGCCGTATATACAGCATGGGGGTAGCTCTGATACCAGCCAGATGCAACCCACGGCCATATAGGACCTACAGGCGATGTTCTTGAATCGATATATGTCGATCTGAGCACAGCTGGGCCACGTATATACAGCATGGAGGTAGCTGTGATACCAGCCAGCTGCAACCCACGGCTATATAGGACCTACAGGCGATGTTCTTGATTCGATATATGTTGATCTGAGCACAGCTGGGCCCCGTATATACAGCATGGGGGTAGCTCTGATACCAGCCAGCTGCAACCCACAGCTATATAGGACCTACAGGCGATGTTCTTGAGTCGATATATGTCGATCTGAGCACAGCTGGGCCCCGTATATACAGCATGGGGGTAGCTCTGATACCAGCCAGATGCAACCCACGGCCATATAGGACCTACAGGCGATTTTCTTGAGTGGATATATGTCGATCTGAGCACAGCTGGGCGCTGTATATACAGCATGGGGTTAGCTCTGATACCAGCCAGATGCAACCCACGGCCATATAGGACCTACAGGCGATGTTCTTGAGTCGATATATGTCGATCTGAGCACAGCTGGGCCACGTATATACAGCATGGGGGTAGCTGTGATACCAGCCAGCTGCAACCCACGGCTATATAGGACCTACAGGCGATGTTCTTGAGTCGATATATGTCGATCTGAGTACAGCTAGGCCACGTATATACAGCATGGGGGTAGCTGTGATACCAGCCAGCTAAAACCCCCGGCTATATAGGACCTACAGACGATGTTCTTGAGTCGATATATGTCGATCTGAGCACAGCTGGGCCCCGTATATACAGCATGGGGGTATCTCTGATACCAGCCAGATGCAACCCACGGCCATATAGGACCTACAGGCGATGTTCTTAAGTGGATATATGTCGATCTGAGCACAGGTCGGCGCCGTATATACAGCATGGGGGTAGCTCTGATACCAGCCAGATGCAACCCACGGCCATATAGGACCTACAGGCGATGTTCTTGAATCGATATATGTCGATCTGAGCACAGCTGGGCCACGTATATACAGCATGGGGGTAGCTGTGATACCAGCCAGCTGCAACCCACGGCTAGATAGGACCTACAGGCGATGTTCTTGATTCGATATATGCCGATCTGAGCACAGCTGGGCCCCGTATATATAGCATGGGGGTAGCTCTGATACCAGCCAGATGCAACCCACGGACATATAGGACCTACAGGCGATGTTCTTGAATCGATATATGTCGATCTAAACACAGCTGGGCCACATATATACAGCATGTGGGTAGCTGTGATACCAGCCAGCTGCAACCCACGGCTATATAAGACCTACAGGCGATGTTCTTGATTCGATATATGTCGATCTGAGCACAGCTGGGCCCCGTATATACAGCATGGGGGTAGCTCTGATACCAGCCAGATGCAACCCACGGCTATATAGGACCTACAGGCGATGTTCTTGAGTCGATATATGTTGATCTGAGCACAGCTGGGCCCCGTATATACAGCATGGGGGTAGCTCTGATACCAGACAGATGCAACCCACGGCCAAATAGGACCTACAGGCGATGTTCTTGAGTGGATATATGTCGATCTGAGCACAGCTGGGCGCCGTATATACAGCATGGGGGTAGCTCTGATACCAGCCAGATGCAACCCACGGCCATACAGGACCTACAGGCGATGTTCTTGAGTCGATATATGTCGATCTGAGCACAGCTGGGCCACGTATATACAGCATGGGGGTAGCTGTGATACCAGCCAGCTGCAACCCACGGCTATATAGGACCTACAGGCGATGTTCTTGAGTCGATCTGAGCACAGCTGGGCCCTGTATATACAGCATGGGGGTAGCTCTGATACCAGCCAGATGCAACCCACGGCCATATAGGACCTACAGGCGATGTTCTTGAGTGGATATATATATCGATCTGAGCACAGCTGGGCGCCGTATATACAGCATGGAGGTAGCTCTGATACCATTCAGATGCAACCCACGGCCATATAGGACCTACAGGCGATGTTCTTGAGTCGATATATGTCGATCTGAGCACAGCTGGGCCACGTATATACATCATGGAGGTAGCTGTGATACCAGCCAGCTGCAACCCACGGCTATATAGGACCTACAGGCGATGTTCTTGAGTCGATATATGTCGATCTGAGCACAGCTGGGCCCCGTATATACAGCATGGGGGTAGCTCTGATACCAGCCAGATGCAACCCACGGCCATATAGGACCTACAGGCGATTTTCTTGAGTGGATATATATCGATCTGAGCACAGCTGGGCGCCGTATATACAGCATGGAGGTAGCTCTGATACCATTCAGATGCAACCCACGGCCATATAGGACCTACAGGCGATGTTCTTGAGTCGATATATGTCGATCTGAGCACAGCTGGGCCACGTATATACAGCATGGAGGTAGCTGTGATACCAGCCAGCTGCAACCCACGGCTATATAGGACCTACAGGCGATGTTCTTGAGTCGATATATGTCGATCTGAGCACAGCTGGGCCCCGTATATACAGCATGGGGGTAGCTCTGATACCAGCCAGATGCAACCCACGGCCATATAGGACCCACAGGCGATGTTCTTGAGTGGATATATGTCGATCTGAGCACAGCTGGGCGCCGTATATACAGCATGGGGGTAGATCTGATACCAGCCAGATGGAACCCACGGCCATATAGGACCTACAGGCGATGTTCTTGAATCGATATATGTTGTTCTGAGCACAGCTGGGCCACGTATATACAGCATGGGGGTAGCTGTGATACCAGTGAGCTGCAACCCACGGCTATATAGGACCTACAGGCGATGTTCTTGAGTCGATATATGTCGATCTGAGCACAGCTGGGCCCCGTATATACAGCATGGGGGTAGCTCTGATACCAGCCAGATTCAACCCACGGCCATATAGGTCCTATAGGCGATGTTCTTGAGTGGATATATGTCGATCTGAGCACAGCTGGGCGCCGTATATACAGCATGGGGGTAGCTCTGATACCATTCAGATGCAACCCACGGCCATATAGGACCTACAGGCGATGTTCTTGAGTGGATATATGTCGATCTGAGCACAGCTGGGCGCCATAAATACAGCATGGGGGTAGCTCTGATACCAGCCAGATGCAACCCACGGCCATATAGGACCTACAGGCGATTTTCTTGAGTGGATATATGTCGATCTGAGCACAGCTGGGCGCCGTATATACAGCATGGGGGTAGCTCTGATACCATTCAGATGCAACCCACGGCCATATAGGACCTACAGGCGATGTTCTTGAGTCGATATATGTCGATCTGAGCACAGCTGGGCCACGTATATACAGCATGGGGATAGCTGTGATACCAGCCAGCTGCAACCCACAGCTATATAGGACCTACAGGCGATGTTCTTGAGTCGATATATGTCGATCTGAGCACAGCTGGGCCCCGTATATACAGCATGGGGGTAGCTCTGATACCAGCCAGATGCAACCCACGGCCATATAGGACCTACAGGCGATTTTCTTGAGTGGATATATGTCGATCTGAGCACAGCTGGGCGCTGTATATACAGCATGGGGTTAGCTCTGATACCAGCCAGATGCAACCCACGGCCATATAGGACCTACAGGCGATGTTCTTGAGTCGATATATGTCGATCTGAGCACAGCTGGGCCACGTATATACAGCATGGGGGTAGCTGTGATACCAGCCAGCTGCAACCCACGGCTATATAGGACCTACAGGCGATGTTCTTGAGTCGATATATGTCGATCTGAGTACAGCTAGGCCACGTATATACAGCATGGGGGTAGCTGTGATACCAGCCAGCTAAAACCCCCGGCTATATAGGACCTACAGACGATGTTCTTGAGTCGATATATGTCGATCTGAGCACAGCTGGGCCCCGTATATACAGCATGGGAGTATCTCTGATACCAGCCAGATGCAACCCACGGCCATATAGGACCTACAGGCGATGTTCTTAAGTGGATATATGTCGATCTGAGCACAGGTCGGCGCCGTATATACAGCATGGGGGTAGCTCTGATACCAGCCAGATGCAACCCACGGCCATATAGGACCTACAGGCGATGTTCTTGAATCGATATATGTCGATCTGAGCACAGCTGGGCCACGTATATACAGCATGGGGGTAGCTGTGATACCAGCCAGCTGCAACCCACGGCTAGATAGGACCTACAGGCGATGTTCTTGATTCGATATATGTCGATCTGAGCACAGCTGGGCCCCGTATATATAGCATGGGGGTAGCTCTGATACCAGCCAGATGCAACCCACGGACATATAGGACCTACAGGCGATGTTCTTGAATCGATATATGTCGATGTAAACACAGCTGGGCCACATATATACAGCATGTGGGTAGCTGTGATACCAGCCAGCTGCAACCCACGGCTATATAAGACCTACAGGCGATGTTCTTGATTCGATATATGTCGATCTGAGCACAGCTGGGCCCCGTATATACAGCATGGGGGTAGCTCTGATACCAGCCAGATGCAACCCACGGCTATATAGGACCTACAGGCGATGTTCTTGAGTCGATATATGTTGATCTGAGCACAGCTGGGCCCCGTATATACAGCATGGGGGTAGCTCTGATACCAGACAGATGCAACCCACGGCCAAATAGGACCTACAGGCGATGTTCTTGAGTGGATATATGTCGATCTGAGCACAGCTGGGCGCCGTATATACAGCATGGGGGTAGCTCTGATACCAGCCAGATGCAACCCACGGCCATACAGGACCTACAGGCGATGTTCTTGAGTCGATATATGTCGATCTGAGCACAGCTGGGCCACGTATATACCGCATGGGGGTAGCTGTGATACCAGCCAGCTGCAACCCACGGCTATATAGGACCTACAGGCGATGTTCTTGAGTCGATCTGAGCACAGCTGGGCCCTGTATATACAGCATGGGGGTAGCTCTGATACCAGCCAGATGCAACCCACGGCCATATAGGACCTACAGGCGATGTTCTTGAGTGGATATATATCGATCTGAGCACAGCTGCGCGCCGTATATACAGCATGGAGGTAGCTCTGATACCATTCAGATGCAACCCACGGCCATATAGGACCTACAGGCGATGTTCTTGAGTCGATATATGTCGATCTGAGCACAGCTGGGCCACGTATATACATCATGGAGGTAGCTGTGATACCAGCCAGCTGCAACCCACGGCTATATAGGACCTACAGGCGATGTTCTTGAGTCGATATATGTCGATCTGAGCACAGCTGGGCCCCGTATATACAGCATGGGGGTAGCTCTGATACCAGCCAGATGCAACCCACGGCCATATAGGACCTACAGGCGATTTTCTTGAGTGGATATATATCGATCTGAGCACAGCTGGGCGCCGTATATACAGCATGGAGGTAGCTCTGATACCATTCAGATGCAACCCACGGCCATATAGGACCTACAGGCGATGTTCTTGAGTCGATATATGTCGATCTGAGCACAGCTGGGCCACGTATATACAGCATGGAGGTAGCTGTGATACCAGCCAGCTGCAACCCACGGCTATATAGGACCTACAGGCGATGTTCTTGAGTCGATATATGTCGATCTGAGCACAGCTGGGCCCCGTATATACAGCATGGGGGTAGCTCTGATACCAGCCAGATGCAACCCACGGCCATATAGGACCCACAGGCGATGTTCTTGAGTGGATATATGTCGATCTGAGCACAGCTGGGCGCCGTATATACAGCATGGGGGTAGATCTGATACCAGCCAGATGCAACCCACGGCCATATAGGACCTACAGGCGATGTTCTTGAATCGATATATGTTGTTCTGAGCACAGCTGGGCCACGTATATACAGCATGGGGGTAGCTGTGATACCAGTGAGCTGCAACCCACGGCTATATAGGACCTACAGGCGATGTTCTTGAGTCGATATATGTCGATCTGAGCACAGCTGGGCCCCGTATATACAGCATGGGGGTAGCTCTGATACCAGCCAGATTCAACCCACGGCCATATAGGTCCTATAGGCGATGTTCTTGAGTGGATATATGTCGATCTGAGCACAGCTGGGCGCCGTATATACAGCATGGGGGCAGCTCTGATACCATTCAGATGCAACCCACGGCCATATAGGACCTACAGGCGATGTTCTTGAGTGGATATATGTCGATCTGAGCACAGCTGGGCCACGTATATACAGCATGGGTGTAGCTGTGATACCAGCCAGCTGCAACCCACTGCTATATAGGACCTACAGGCGATGTTCTTGAGTCGATATATGTTGATCTGAGCACAACTGGGCCCCGTATATACAGCATGGGGGTAGCTCTGATTCCAGACAGATGCAACCCACGGCCAAATAGGACCTACAGGCGATGTTCTTGAGTGGATATATGTCGATCTGAGCACAGCTGGGCTACGTATATACAGCATGGAGGTAGCTGTGATACCAGCCAGCTGCAACCCACGGCTATATAGGACCTACAGGCGATGTTCTTGAGTCGATCTGAGCACAGCTGGGCCCCGTATATACAGCATGGGCGTAGCTCTGATACCAGCCAGATGCAACCCACGGCCATATAGGACCTACAGGCGATATTATTGAGTGGATATATATCGATCTGAGCACAGCTGGGCGCCGTATATACAGAATGGGGGTAGCTCTGATACCCTTCAGATGCAACCCACGGCCATATAGGACCTACAGGCGATGTTCTTGAGTCGATATATGTCCATCTGAGCACAGCTCGGCCACGTATATACAGCATGGGGGTAGCTGTGATACCAGCCAGCTGCAACCCACGGCTATATAGGACCTACAGGCGATGTTCTTGAGTCGATATATGTCGATCTGAGCACAGCTGGGCCCCGTATATACAGCATGGGGGTAGCTCTGATACCAACCAGATGCAACCCACGGCCATATAGGACCTACAGGCGATTTTCTTGAGTGGATATATGTCGATCTGAGCACAGCTGGGCGCTGTATATACAGCATGGGGTTAGCTCTGATACCAGCCAGATGCAACCCACGGCCATATAGGACCTACAGGCGATGTTCTTGAGTCGATATATGTCGATCTGAGCACAGTTGGTCCACGTATATACAGCATGGGGGTAGCTGTGATACCAGCCAGCTGCAACCCACGGCTATATAGGACCTACAGGCGATGTTCTTGAGTCGATATATGTCGATCTGAGTACAGCTAGGCCACGTATATACAGCATGGGGGTAGCTGTGATACCAGCCAGCTAAAACCCCCGGCTATATAGGACCTACAGACGATGTTCTTGAGTCGATATATGTCGATCTGAGCACAGCTGGGCCCCGTATATACAGCATGGGGGTATCCCTGATACCAGCCAGATGCAACCCACGGCCATATAGGACCTACAGGCGATGTTCTTGAGTGGATATATGTCGATCTGAGCACAGGTGGGCGCCGTATATACAGCATGGGGGTAGCTCTGATACCAGCCAGATGCAACCCACGGCCATATAGGACCTACAGGCGATGTTCTTGAATCGATATATGTCGATCTGAGCACAGCTGGGCCACGTATATACAGCATGGAGGTAGCTGTGATACCAGCCAGCTGCAACCCACGGCTATATAGGACCTACAGGCGATGTTCTTGATTCGATATATGTTGATCTGAGCACAGCTGGGCCCCGTATATACAGCATGGGGGTAGCTCTGATACCAGCCAGATGCAACCCACGGACATATAGGACCTACAGGCGATGTTCTTGAATCGATATATGTCGATCTGAGCACAGCTGGGCCACGTATATACAGCATGGGGGTAGCTGTGATACCAGCCAGCTGCAACCCACGGCTATATAGGACCTACAGGCGATGTTCTTGATTCGATATATGTCGATCTGAGCACAGCTGGGCCCCGTATATACAGCATGGGGGTAGCTCTGATACCAGCCAGATGCAACCCACGGACATATAGGACCTACAGGCGATGTTCTTGAATCGATATATGTCGATCTGAGCACAGCTGGGCCACATATATACAGCATGGAGGTAGCTGTGATACCAGCCAGCTGCAACCCACGGCTATATAAGACCTACAGGCGATGTTCTTGATTCGATATATGTCGATCTGAGCACAGCTGGGCCCCGCATATACAGCATGGGGGTAGCTCTGATACCAGCCAGATGCAACCCACGGCCATATAGGACCTACAGGCGATGTTCTTGTGTGGATATATGTCGATCTGAGCACAGCTGGGTGCCATATATACAGCATGGGGGTAGCTCTGATACCAGCTAGATGAAACCGACGGCCATATAGGACCTACAGGCGATGTTCTTGAGTCGATATATGTCGATCTGAGCACAGCTGGGCCGCGTATATACAGCATGGGTGTAGCTGTGATACCAGCCAGCTGCAACCCACGGCTATATAGGACCTACAGGCGATGTTCTTGAGTCGATATATGTTGATCTGAGCACAGCTGGGCCCCGTATATACAGCATGGGGGTAGCTCTGATACCAGACAGATGCAACCCACGGCCAAATAGGACCTACAGGCGATGTTCTTGAGTGGATATATGTCGATCTGAGCACAGCTGGGCGCCGTATATACAGCATGGGGGTAGCTCTGATACCAGCCAGATGCAACCCACGGCCATACAGGACCTACAGGCGATGTTCTTGAGTCGATATATGTCGATCTGAGCACAGCTGGGCCACGTATATACAGCATGGGGGTAGCTGTGATGCCAGCCAGCTGCAACCCACGGCTATATAGGACCTACAGGCGATGTTCTTGAGTCGATCTGAGCACAGCTGGGCCCTGTATATACAGCATGGAGGTAGCTCTGATACCAGCCAGATGCAACCCACGGTCATATAGGACCTACAGGCGATGTTCTTGAGTGGATATATATATATATATCGATCTGAGCACAGCTGGGCGCCGTATATACAGCATGGAGGTAGCTCTGATACCATTCAGATGCAACCCACGGCCATATAGGACCTACAGGCGATGTTCTTGAGTCGATATATGTCGATCTGAGCACAGCTGGGCCACGTATATATAGCATGGAGGTAGCTGTGATACCAGCCAGCTGCAACCCACGGCTATATAGGACCTACAGGCGATGTTCTTGGGTCGATATATGTCGATCTGAGCACAGCTGGGCCCCGTATATACAGCATGGGGGTAGCTCTGATACCAGCCAGATGCGACCCACGGCCATATAGGACCTACAGGCGATTTTCTTGAGTGGAAATATGTCGATCTGAGCACAGCTGGGCGCCGTATATACAGCATGGGGTTAGCTCTGATACCAGCCAGATGCAACCCACGGCCATATAGGACCTACAGGCGATGTTCTTGAGTCGATATATGTCGATCTGAGCACAGCTGGGCCACGTATATACAGCATGGGGGTAGCTGTGATACCAGCCACCTGCAACCCACGGCTATATAGGACCTACAGGCGATGTTCTTGAGTCGATATATGTCGATCTGAGCACAGCTGGGCCCCGTATATGCAGCATGGGGGTAGCTCTGATACCAGCCAGATACAACCCACGGCCATATAGGACCTACAGGCGATGCTCTTGAGTCGATATATGTCGATCTGAGCACAGCTGGGCCACGTATATACAGCATGGGGGTAGCTGTGATACCAGCCAGCTAAAACCCCCGGCTATATAGGACCTACAGACGATGTTCTTGAGTCGATATATGTCGATCTGAGTACAGCTGGGCCCCGTATATACAGCATGGGGGTAGCTCTGATACCAGCCAGATACAACCCACGGCCATATAGGACCTACAGGCGATGTTCTTGAGTCGATATATGTCGATCTGAGCACAGCTGGGCCACGTATGTACAGCATGGGTGTATCTGTGATACCAGCCAGCTGCAACCCACTGCTATATAGGACCTACAGGCGATGTTCTTGAGTCAATATATGTTGATCTGAGCACAGCTGGGCCCCGTATATACAGCATGGGGGTAGCTCTGATACCAGACAGATGCAACCCACGGCCAAATAGGACATACAGGCGATGTTCTTGAGTGGATATATGTCGATCTGAGCACAGCTGGGCGCCGTATATACAGCATGGGGGAGCTCTGATACCAGCCAGATGCAACCCACGGCCATATAGGACCTACAGGCGATGTTCTTGAGTGGATATATATCGATCTGAGCACAGCTGGGCGCCGTATATATAGCATAGGGGTAGCTCTGATACCATTCAGATGCAACCCACGGCCATATAGGACCTACAGGCGATGTTCTTGAGTCGATATATGTCGATCTGAGCACAGCTGGGCCACGTATATACAGCATGGGGGTATCTGTGATACCAGCCAGCTGCAACCCACAGCTATATAGGACCTACAGGCGATGTTCTTGAGTCGATATATGTCGATCTGAGCACAGCTGGGCCACGTATATACAGCATGGGTGTAGCTGTGATACCAGCCAGCTGCAACCCACTGCTATATAGGACCTACAGGCGATGTTCTTGAGTCGATATATGTTGATCTGAGCACAACTGGGCCCCGTATATACAGCATGGGGGTAGCTCTGATTCCAGACAGATGCAACCCACGGCCAAATAGGACCTACAGGCGATGTTCTTGAGTGGATATATGTCGATCTGAGCACAGCTGGGCCACGTATATACAGCATGGAGGTAGCTGTGATACCAGCCAGCTGCAACCCACGGCTATATAGGACCTACAGGCGATGTTCTTGAGTCGATCTGAGCACAGCTGGGCCCCGTATATACAGCATGGGGGTAGCTCTGATACCAGCCAGATGCAACCCACGGCCATATAGGACCTACAGGTAATATTATTGAGTGGATATATATCGATCTGAGCACAGCTGGGCGCCGTATATACAGAATGGGGGTAGCTCTGATACCCTTCAGATGCAACCCACGGCCATATAGGACCTACAGGCGATGTTCTTGAGTCGATATATGTCCATCTGAGCACAGCTCGGCCACGTATATACAGCATGGGGGTAGCTGTGATACCAGCCAGCTGCAACCCACGGCTATATAGGACCTACAGGCGATGTTCTTGAGTCGATATATGTCGATCTGAGCACAGCTGGGCCCCGTATATACAGCATGGGGGTAGCTCTGATACCAACCAGATGCAACCCACGGCCATATAGGACCTACAGGCGATTTTCTTGAGTGGATATATGTCGATCTGAGCACAGCTGGGCGCTGTATATACAGCATGGGGTTAGCTCTGATACCAGCCAGATGCAACCCACGGCCATATAGGACCTACAGGCGATGTTCTTGAGTCGATATATGTCGATCTGAGCACAGCTGGTCCACGTATATACAGCATGGGGGTAGCTGTGATACCAGCCAGCTGCAACCCACGGCTATATAGGACCTACAGGCGATGTTCTTGAGTCGATATATGTCGATCTGAGTACAGCTAGGCCACGTATATACAGCATGGGGGTAGCTGTGATACCAGCCAGCTAAAACCCCCGGCTATATAGGACCTACAGACGATGTTCTTGAGTCGATATATGTCGATCTGAGCACAGCTGGGCCCCGTATATACAGCATGGGGGTATCCCTGATACCAGCCAGATGCAACCCACGGCCATATAGGACCTACAGGCGATGTTCTTGAGTGGATATATGTCGATCTGAGCACAGGTGGGCGCCGTATATACAGCATGGGGGTAGCTCTGATACCAGCCAGATGCAACCCACGGCCATATAGGACCTACAGGCGATGTTCTTGAATCGATATATGTCGATCTGAGCACAGCTGGGCCACGTATATACAGCATGGAGGTAGCTGTGATACCAGCCAGCTGCAACCCACGGCTATATAGGACCTACAGGCGATGTTCTTGATTCGATATATGTTGATCTGAGCACAGCTGGGCCCCGTATATACAGCATGGGGGTAGCTCTGATACCAGCCAGATGCAACCCACGGACATATAGGACCTACAGGCGATGTTCTTGAATCGATATATGTCGATCTGAGCACAGCTGGGCCACGTATATACAGCATGGGGGTAGCTGTGATACCAGCCAGCTGCAACCCACGGCTATATAGGACCTACAGGCGATGTTCTTGATTCGATATATGTCGATCTGAGCACAGCTGGGCCCCGTATATACAGCATGGGGGTAGCTCTGATACCAGCCAGATGCAACCCACGGACATATAGGACCTACAGGCGATGTTCTTGAATCGATATATGTCGATCTGAGCACAGCTGGGCCACATATATACAGCATGGAGGTAGCTGTGATACCAGCCAGCTGCAACCCACGGCTATATAAGACCTACAGGCGATGTTCTTGATTCGATATATGTCGATCTGAGCACAGCTGGGCCCCGCATATACAGCATGGGGGTAGCTCTGATACCAGCCAGATGCAACCCACGGCCATATAGGACCTACAGGCGATGTTCTTGTGTGGATATATGTCGATCTGAGCACAGCTGGGTGCCATATATACAGCATGGGGGTAGCTCTGATACCAGCTAGATGAAACCGACGGCCATATAGGACCTACAGGCGATGTTCTTGAGTCGATATATGTCGATCTGAGCACAGCTGGGCCGCGTATATACAGCATGGGTGTAGCTGTGATACCAGCCAGCTGCAACCCACGGCTATATAGGACCTACAGGCGATGTTCTTGAGTCGATATATGTTGATCTGAGCACAGCTGGGCCCCGTATATACAGCATGGGGGTAGCTCTGATACCAGACAGATGCAACCCACGGCCAAATAGGACCTACAGGCGATGTTCTTGAGTGGATATATGTCGATCTGAGCACAGCTGGGCGCCGTATATACAGCATGGGGGTAGCTCTGATACCAGCCAGATGCAACCCACGGCCATACAGGACCTACAGGCGATGTTCTTGAGTCGATATATGTCGATCTGAGCACAGCTGGGCCACGTATATACAGCATGGGGGTAGCTGTGATGCCAGCCAGCTGCAACCCACGGCTATATAGGACCTACAGGCGATGTTCTTGAGTCGATCTGAGCACAGCTGGGCCCTGTATATACAGCATGGAGGTAGCTCTGATACCAGCCAGATGCAACCCACGGTCATATAGGACCTACAGGCGATGTTCTTGAGTGGATATATATATATATATCGATCTGAGCACAGCTGGGCGCCGTATATACAGCATGGAGGTAGCTCTGATACCATTCAGATGCAACCCACGGCCATATAGGACCTACAGGCGATGTTCTTGAGTCGATATATGTCGATCTGAGCACAGCTGGGCCACGTATATATAGCATGGAGGTAGCTGTGATACCAGCCAGCTGCAACCCACGGCTATATAGGACCTACAGGCGATGTTCTTGGGTCGATATATGTCGATCTGAGCACAGCTGGGCCCCGTATATACAGCATGGGGGTAGCTCTGATACCAGCCAGATGCGACCCACGGCCATATAGGACCTACAGGCGATTTTCTTGAGTGGAAATATGTCGATCTGAGCACAGCTGGGCGCCGTATATACAGCATGGGGTTAGCTCTGATACCAGCCAGATGCAACCCACGGCCATATAGGACCTACAGGCGATGTTCTTGAGTCGATATATGTCGATCTGAGCACAGCTGGGCCACGTATATACAGCATGGGGGTAGCTGTGATACCAGCCACCTGCAACCCACGGCTATATAGGACCTACAGGCGATGTTCTTGAGTCGATATATGTCGATCTGAGCACAGCTGGGCCCCGTATATGCAGCATGGGGGTAGCTCTGATACCAGCCAGATACAACCCACGGCCATATAGGACCTACAGGCGATGCTCTTGAGTCGATATATGTCGATCTGAGCACAGCTGGGCCACGTATATACAGCATGGGGGTAGCTGTGATACCAGCCAGCTAAAACCCCCGGCTATATAGGACCTACAGACGATGTTCTTGAGTCGATATATGTCGATCTGAGTACAGCTGGGCCCCGTATATACAGCATGGGGGTAGCTCTGATACCAGCCAGATACAACCCACGGCCATATAGGACCTACAGGCGATGTTCTTGAGTCGATATATGTCGATCTGAGCACAGCTGGGCCACGTATGTACAGCATGGGTGTATCTGTGATACCAGCCAGCTGCAACCCACTGCTATATAGGACCTACAGGCGATGTTCTTGAGTCAATATATGTTGATCTGAGCACAGCTGGGCCCCGTATATACAGCATGGGGGTAGCTCTGATACCAGACAGATGCAACCCACGGCCAAATAGGACATACAGGCGATGTTCTTGAGTGGATATATGTCGATCTGAGCACAGCTGGGCGCCGTATATACAGCATGGGGGAGCTCTGATACCAGCCAGATGCAACCCACGGCCATATAGGACCTACAGGCGATGTTCTTGAGTGGATATATATCGATCTGAGCACAGCTGGGCGCCGTATATATAGCATAGGGGTAGCTCTGATACCATTCAGATGCAACCCACGGCCATATAGGACCTACAGGCGATGTTCTTGAGTCGATATATGTCGATCTGAGCACAGCTGGGCCACGTATATACAGCATGGGGGTATCTGTGATACCAGCCAGCTGCAACCCACAGCTATATAGGACCTACAGGCGATGTTCTTGAGTCGATATATGTCGATCTGAGCACAGCTGGGCCACGTATATACAGCATGGGTGTAGCTGTGATACCAGCCAGCTGCAACCCACTGCTATATAGGACCTACAGGCGATGTTCTTGAGTCGATATATGTTGATCTGAGCACAACTGGGCCCCGTATATACAGCATGGGGGTAGCTCTGATTCCAGACAGATGCAACCCACGGCCAAATAGGACCTACAGGCGATGTTCTTGAGTGGATATATGTCGATCTGAGCACAGCTGGGCCACGTATATACAGCATGGAGGTAGCTGTGATACCAGCCAGCTGCAACCCACGGCTATATAGGACCTACAGGCGATGTTCTTGAGTCGATCTGAGCACAGCTGGGCCCCGTATATACAGCATGGGGGTAGCTCTGATACCAGCCAGATGCAACCCACGGCCATATAGGACCTACAGGTAATATTATTGAGTGGATATATATCGATCTGAGCACAGCTGGGCGCCGTATATACAGAATGGGGGTAGCTCTGATACCCTTCAGATGCAACCCACGGCCATATAGGACCTACAGGCGATGTTCTTGAGTCGATATATGTCCATCTGAGCACAGCTCGGCCACGTATATACAGCATGGGGGTAGCTGTGATACCAGCCAGCTGCAACCCACGGCTATATAGGACCTACAGGCGATGTTCTTGAGTCGATATATGTCGATCTGAGCACAGCTGGGCCCCGTATATACAGCATGGGGGTAGCTCTGATACCAACCAGATGCAACCCACGGCCATATAGGACCTACAGGCGATTTTCTTGAGTGGATATATGTCGATCTGAGCACAGCTGGGCGCTGTATATACAGCATGGGGTTAGCTCTGATACCAGCCAGATGCAACCCACGGCCATATAGGACCTACAGGCGATGTTCTTGAGTCGATATATGTCGATCTGAGCACAGCTGGTCCACGTATATACAGCATGGGGGTAGCTGTGATACCAGCCAGCTGCAACCCACGGCTATATAGGACCTACAGGCGATGTTCTTGAGTCGATATATGTCGATCTGAGTACAGCTAGGCCACGTATATACAGCATGGGGGTAGCTGTGATACCAGCCAGCTAAAACCCCCGGCTATATAGGACCTACAGACGATGTTCTTGAGTCGATATATGTCGATCTGAGCACAGCTGGGCCCCGTATATACAGCATGAGGGTATCTCTGATACCAGCCAGATGCAACCCACGGCCATATAGGACCTACAGGCGATGTTCTTGAGTGGATATATGTCGATCTGAGCACAGGTGGGCGCCGTATATACAGCATGGGGGTAGCTCTGATACCAGCCAGATGCAACCCACGGCCATATAGGACCTACAGGCGATGTTCTTGAATCTATATATGTCGATCTGAACACAGCTGGGCCACGTATATACAGCATGGAGGTAGCTGTGATACCAGCCAGCTGCAACCCACGGCTATATAGGACCTACAGGCGATGTTCTTGATTCGATATATGTTGATCTGAGCACAGCTGGGCCCCGTATATACAGCATGGGGGTAGCTCTGATACCAGCCAGATGCAACCCACGGACATATAGGACCTACAGGCGATGTTCTTGAATCGATATATGTCGATCTGAGCACAGCTGGGCCACATATATACAGCATGGGGGTAGCTGTGATACCAGCCAGCTGCAACCCACGGCTATACAAGACCTACAGGCGATGTTCTTGATTCGATATATGTCGATCTGAGCACAGCTGGGCCCCGTATATACAGCATGGGGGTAGCTCTGATACCAGCCAGATGCAACCCACGGCCATATAGGACCTACAGGCGATGTTCTTGTGTGGATATATGTCGATCTGAGCACAGCTGGGTGCCATATATACAGCATGGGGGTAGCTCTGATACCAGCTAGATGAAACCCACGGCCATATAGGACCTACAGGCGATGTTCTTGAGTCGATATATGTCGATCTGAGCACAGCTGGGCCACGTATATACAGCATGGGTGTAGCTGTGATACCAGCCAGCTGCAACCCACGGCTATATAGGACCTACAGGCGATGTTCTTGAGTCGATATATGTTGATCTGAGCACAGCTGGGCCCCGTATATACAGCATGGGGGTAGCTCTGATACCAGACAGATGCAACCCACGGCCAAATAGGACCTACAGGCGATGTTCCTGAGTGGATATATGTCGATCTGAGCACAGCTGGGCGCCGTATATACAGCATGGGGGTAGCTCTGATACCAGCCAGATGCAACCCACGGCCATACAGGACCTACAGGCGATGTTCTTGAGTCGATATATGTCGATCTGAGCACAGCTGGGCCACGTATATACAGCATGGGGGTAGCTCTGATACCAGCCAGATGCAACCCACGGCCATATAGGACCTACAGGCGATGTTCTTGAGTGGAATATATATCGATCTGAGCACAGCTGGGCGCCGTATATACAGCATGGAGGTAGCTCTGATACCATTCAGATGCAACCCACGGCCATATAGGACCTACAGGCGATGTTCTTGAGTCGATATATGTCGATCTGAGCACAGCTGGGCCACGTATATACAGCATGGGGGTAGCTGTGATACCAGCCACCTGCAACCCACGGCTATATAGGACCTACAGGCGATGTTCTTGAGTCGATATATGTCGATCTGAGCACAGCTGGGCCCCGTATATGCAGCATGGGGGTAGCTCTGATACCAGCCAGATGCAACCCACGGCCATATAGGACCTACAGGCGATGCTCTTGAGTGGATATATGTCGATCTGAGCACAGCTGGGCGCCGTATATACAGCATGGGGGTAGCTCTGATACCAGCCAGATGCAACCCACGGCCATATAGGACCTACAGGCGATGTTCTTGAGTCGATATATGTCGATCTGAGCACAGCTGGGCCACGTATATACAGCATGGGGGTAGCTGTGATACCAGCCAGCTGCAACCCACGGCTATATAGGACCTACAGGCGATGTTCTTGGGTCGATATATGACGATCTGAGCACAGCTGGGCCCCGTATATACAGCATGGGGGTAGCTCTGATACCAGCCAGATGCGACCCACGGCCATATAGGACCTACAGGCGATTTTCTTGAGTGGATATATGTCGATCTGAGCACAGCTGGGCGCCGTATATACAGCATGGGGTTAGCTCTGATACCAGCCAGATGCAACCCACGGCCATATAGGACCTACAGGCGATGTTCTTGAGTCGATATATGTCGATCTGAGCACAGCTGGGCCACGTATATACAGCATGGAGGTAGCTGTGATACCAGCCAGCTGCAACCCACGGCTATATAGGACCTACAGGCGATGTTCTTGATTCGATATATGTTGATCTGAGCACAGCTGGGCCCCGTATATACAGCATGGGGGTAGCTCTAATACCAGCCAGATGCAACCCACGGACATATAGGACCTACAGGCGATGTTCTTGAATCGACATATGTCGATCTGAGCACAGCTGGGCCACGTATATACAGCATGGGTGTAGCTGTGATACCAGCCAGCTGCAACCCACGGCTATATAGGACCTACAGGCGATGTTCTTGGGTCGATATATGACGATCTGAGCACAGCTGGGCCCCGTATATACAGCATGGGGGTAGCTCTGATACCAGCCAGATGCGACCCACGGCCATATAGGACCTACAGGCGATGTTCTTGAGTCGATATATGTCGATCTGAGCACAGCTGGGCCACGTATATACAGCATGGGGGTAGCTGTGATACCAGCCAGCTGCAACCCACGGCTATATAGGACCTACAGGCGATGTTCTTGGGTCGATATATGACGATCTGAGCACAGCTGGGCCCCGTATATACAGCATGGGGGTAGCTCTGATACCAGCCAGATGCGACCCACGGCCATATAGGACCTACAGGCGATGTTCTTGTGTGGATATATGTCGATCTGAGCACAGCTGGGTGCCATATATACAGCATGGGGGTAGCTCTGATACCAGCTAGATGAAACCCACGGCCATATAGGACCTACAGGCGATGTTCTTGAGTCGATATATGTCGATCTGAGCACAGCTGGGCCACGTATATACAGCATGGGTGTAGCTGTGATACCAGCCAGCTGCAACCCACGGCTATATAGGACCTACAGGCGATGTTCTTGAGTCGATATATGTTGATCTGAGCACAGCTGGGCCCCGTATATACAGCATGGGGGTAGCTCTGATACCAGACAGATGCAACCCACGGCCAAATAGGACCTACAGGCGATGTTCCTGAGTGGATATATGTCGATCTGAGCACAGCTGGGCGCCGCATATACAGCATGGGGGTAGCTCTGATACCAGCCAGATGCAACCCACGGCCATACAGGACCTACAGGCGATGTTCTTGAGTCGATATATGTCGATCTGAGCACAGCTGGGCCACGTATATACAGCATGGGGGTAGCTCTGATACCAGCCAGATGCAACCCACGGCCATATAGGACCTACAGGCGATGTTCTTGAGTGGAATATATATCGATCTGAGCACAGCTGGGCGCCGTATATACAGCATGGAGGTAGCTCTGATACCATTCAGATGCAACCCACGGCCATATAGGACCTACAGGCGATGTTCTTGAGTCGATATATGTCGATCTGAGCACAGCTGGGCCACGTATATACAGCATGGGGGTAGCTGTGATACCAGCCACCTGCAACCCACGACTATATAGGACCTACAGGCGATGTTCTTGAGTCGATATATGTCGATCTGAGCACAGCTGGGCCCCGTATATGCAGCATGGGGGTAGCTCTGATACCAGCCAGATGCAACCCACGGCCATATAGGACCTACAGGCGATGCTCTTGAGTGGATATATGTCGATCTGAGCACAGCTGGGCGCCGTATATACAGCATGGGGGTAGCTCTGATACCAGCCAGATGCAACCCACGGCCATATAGGACCTACAGGCGATGTTCTTGAGTCGATATATGTCGATCTGAGCACAGCTGGGCCACGTATATACAGCATGGGGGTAGCTGTGATACCAGCCAGCTGCAACCCACGGCTATATAGGACCTACAGGCGATGTTCTTGGGTCGATATATGACGATCTGAGCACAGCTGGGCCCCGTATATACAGCATGGGGGTAGCTCTGATACCAGCCAGATGCGACCCACGGCCATATAGGACCTACAGGCGATTTTCTTGAGTGGATATATGTCGATCTGAGCACAGCTGGGCGCCGTATATACAGCATGGGGTTAGCTCTGATACCAGCCAGATGCAACCCACGGCCATATAGGACCTACAGGCGATGTTCTTGAGTCGATATATGTCGATCTGAGCACAGCTGGGCCACGTATATACAGCATGCAGGTAGCTGTGATACCAGCCAGCTGCAACCCACGGCTATATAGGACCTACAGGCGATGTTCTTGATTCGATATATGTTGATCTGAGCACAGCTGGGCCCCGTATATACAGCATGGGGGTAGCTCTGATACCAGCCAGATGCAACCCACGGACATATAGGACCTACAGGCGATGTTCTTGAATCGACATATGTCGATCTGAGCACAGCTGGGCCACATATATACAGCATGGGGGTAGCTGTGATACCAGCCACCTGCAACCCACGGCTATATAGGACCTACAGGCGATGTTCTTGAGTCGATATATGTCGATCTGAGCACAGCTGGGCCCCGTATATGCAGCATGGGGGTAGCTCTGATACCAGCCAGATGCAACCCACGGCCATATAGGACCTACAGGCGATGTTCTTGAGTGGATATATGTCGATCTGAGCACAGGTGGGCGCCGTATATACAGCATGGGGTTAGCTCTGATACCAGCCAGATGCAACCCACGGCCATATAGGACCTACAGGCGATGTTCTTGATTCGATATATGTCGATCTGAGCACAGCTGGGCCCCGTATATACAGCATGGGGGTAGCTCTGATTCCATCCAGATGCAACCCACGGCCATATAAGACCTACAGGCGATGTTCTTGAGTGGATATATGTCGATCTGAGCACAGCTGGGCGCCGTATATACAGCATGGGGGTAGCTCTGATACCAGCCAGATGCAACCCACGGCCATATAGGACCTACAGGCGATGTTCTTGAGTGGATATATGTCGATCTGAGCACAGGTGGGCGCCGTATATACAGCATGGGGGTAGCTCTGATACCAGCCAGATGCAACCCACGGCCATATAGGACCTACAGGCGATGTTCTTGAATCGATATATGTCGATCTGAGCACAGCTGGGCCACGTATATACAGCATGGGGGTAGCTGTGATACCAGCCAGCTGCAACCCACGGCTATATAGGACCTACAGGCGATGTTCTTGATTCGATATATGTCGATCTGAGCACAGCTGGGCCCCGTATATACAGCATGGGGGTAGCTCTGATACCAGCCAGATGCAACCCACGGACATATAGGACCCACAGGCGATGTTCTTGAATCGATATATGTCGATCTGAGCACAGCTGGGCCACATATATACAGCATGGGGGTAGCTGTGATACCAGCCAGCTGCAACCCACGGCTATATAAGACCTACAGGCGATGTTCTTGATTCGATATATGTCGATCTGAGCACAGCTGGGCCCCGTATATACAGCATGGGGGTAGCTCTGATACCAGCCAGATGCAACCCACGGCCATATAGGACCTACAGGCGATGTTCTTGTGTGGATATATGTCGATCTGAGCACAGCTGGGTGCCATATATACAGCATGGGGGTAGATCTGATACCAGCTAGATGAAACCCACGGCCATATAGGACCTACAGGCGATGTTCTTGAATCGATATATGTCGATCTGAGCACAGCTAAGCCACGTATTTACAGCATGGGGGTAGCTCTGATACCAGTCAGATGCAACCCACGGCCATGTAGGACCTACAGGCGATGTTCTTGAATCGATATATGTCGATCTGAGCACAGCTGGGCCACGTATATACAGCATGGGGGTAGCTGTGATACCAGCCAGCTGCAACCCACGGCTATATAAGACCTACAGGCGATGTTCTTGATTCGATATATGTCGATCTGAGCACAGCTGGGCCCCGTATATACAGCATGGGTGTAGCTCTGATACCAGCCAGATGCAACCCTCGGCCATATAGGACCTACAGGCTATGTTCTTGAGTCGATATATATCGATCTGAGTACAGCTGGGCCACGTATATACAGCATGAGGTTAGCTCTGATACCAGTCAGATGCAACCCACGGCCATGTAGGACCTACAGGCGATGTTCTTGAATCGATATATGTCGATCTGAGCACAGCTGGGCCACGTATATACAGCATGGGGGTAGCTGTGATACCAGCCAGCTGCAACTCACGGCTATATAGGACCTACAGGCGATGTTCTTAAGTCGATATATGTCGATCTGAGCACAGCTGGGCCCCGTATATACAGCATGGTGGTAGCTCTGATACCAGCCAGATGCAACCCACGGCCATATAGGACTTACAGGCGATGTTCTTGAGTGGATATATGTCGATCTGAGCACAGCTGGGCGCCGTATATACAGCATGAGGTTAGCTCTGATACCAGCCAGATGCAACCTACGGCCATATAGGACCTACAGGCGATGTTCTTGAGTCGATATATGTCGATCTGAGCACAGCTGGGCCACGTATATACAGCATGGGGGTAGCTGTGATACCAGCCAGCTTAAACCCCCGGCTAAATAGGACCTACAGGCGATGTTCTTGAGTCGATATATGTTGATCTGAGCACAGCTGGGCCCCGTATATACAGCATGGGGGTACCTCTGATACCAGCCAGATGCAACCCACGGCCATATAAGACCTACAGGCGATGTTCTTGAGTGGATATATGTCGATCTAAGCACAGCTGGGCGCCGTATATACAGCATGGGGGTAGCTTTGATACCAGCCAGATGCAACCCACGGCCATATAGGACCTACAGGCGATGATCTTGAATCGATATATGTCGATCTGAGCACAGCTGGGCCACGTATTTACAGCATTGGGGTAGCTCTGATACCAGCCAGATGTAACCCACGCCCATATAGGACCTACAGGCGATGTTCTTGAATCGATATATGTCGATCTGAACACAGCTGGGCCACGTATATACAGCATGGGGGTAGCTGTGATACCAGCCAGCTGCAACCCACGGCTATATAAGTCCTACAGGCGATGTTCTTGATTCGATATATGTCGATCTGAGCACAGCTGGGCCTCGTATATACAGCATGGGGGTAGCTCTGATACCAGCCAGATGCAACCCACGGCCATATAGGACCTACAGGCGATGTTCTTGAGTCGATATATGTCGATCTGAGCACAGCTGGGCCACGTATATACAGCATGGGGGTAGCTGTGATACCAGCCAGCTGCAACCCACGGCTAAATAGGACCTACAGGCGATGTTCTTGAGTCGATATTTGTTGATCTGAGCACAGCTGGGCCCCGTATATACAGCATGGGGGTACCTCTGATACCAGCCAGATGCAACCCACGGCCATATAGGACCTACAGGCGATGTTCTTGAGTCGATATATGTCGATCTGAGCACAGCTGGGCCACGTATATACAGCATGCAGGTAGCTGTGATACCAGCCAGCTGCAACCCACGGCTATATAGGACCTACAGGCGATGTTCTTGATTCGATATATGTTGATCTGAGCACAGCTGGGCCCCGTATATACAGCATGGGGGTAGCTCTGATACCAGCCAGATGCAACCCACGGCCATATAGGACCCACAGGCGATGTTCTTGAGTGGATATATGTCGATCTGAGCACAGCTGGGCGCCGTATATACAGCATGGGGGTAGCTCTGATACCAGCCAGATGCAACCCACGGCCATACAGGACCTACAGGCGATGTTCTTGAGTCGATATATGTCGATCTGAGCACAGCTGGGCCACGTATATACAGCATGGGGGTAGCTGTGATACCAGCCAGCTGCAACCCACGGCTATATAGGACCTACAGGCGATGTTCTTGAGTCGATCTGAGCACAGCTGGGCCCTGTATATACAGCATGGGGGTAGCTCTGATACCAGCCAGATGCAACCCACGGCTATATAGGACCTACAGGCGATGTTCTTGAGTCGATATATGTTGATCTGAGCACAGCTGGGCCCCGTATATACAGCATGGGGGTAGCTCTGATACCAGACAGATGCAACCCACGGCCAAATAGGACCTACAGGCGATGTTCTTGAGTGGATATATGTCGATCTGAGCACAGCTGGGCGCCGTATATACAGCATGGGGGTAGCTCTGATACCAGCCAGATGCAACCCACGGCCATACAGGACCTACAGGCGATGTTCTTGAGTCGATATATGTCGATCTGAGCACAGCTGGGCCACGTATATACAGCATGGGGGTAGCTGTGATACCAGCCAGCTGCAACCCACGGCTATATAGGACCTACAGGCGATGTTCTTGAGTCGATCTGAGCACAGCTGGGCCCTGTATATACAGCATGGGGGTAGCTCTGATACCAGCCAGATGCAACCCACGGCCATATAGGACCTACAGGCGATGTTCTTGAGTGGATATATATATCGATCTGAGCACAGCTGGGCGCCGTATATACAGCATGGAGGTAGCTCTGATACCATTCAGATGCAACCCACGGCCATATAGGACCTACAGGCGATGTTCTTGAGTCGATATATGTCGATCTGAGCACAGCTGGGCCACGTATATACATCATGGAGGTAGCTGTGATACCAGCCAGCTGCAACCCACGGCTATATAGGACCTACAGGCGATGTTCTTGAGTCGATATATGTCGATCTGAGCACAGCTGGGCCCCGTATATACAGCATGGGGGTAGCTCTGATACCAGCCAGATGCAACCCACGGCCATATAGGACCTACAGGCGATTTTCTTGAGTGGATATATATCGATCTGAGCACAGCTGGGCGCCGTATATACAGCATGGAGGTAGCTCTGATACCATTCAGATGCAACCCACGGCCATATAGGACCTACAGGCGATGTTCTTGAGTCGATATATGTCGATCTGAGCACAGCTGGGCCACGTATATACAGCATGGAGGTAGCTGTGATACCAGCCAGCTGCAACCCACGGCTATATAGGACCTACAGGCGATGTTCTTGAGTCGATATATGTCGATCTGAGCACAGCTGGGCCCCGTATATACAGCATGGGGGTAGCTCTGATACCAGCCAGATGCAACCCACGGCCATATAGGACCCACAGGCGATGTTCTTGAGTGGATATATGTCGATCTGAGCACAGCTGGGCGCCGTATATACAGCATGGGGGTAGATCTGATACCAGCCAGATGGAACCCACGGCCATATAGGACCTACAGGCGATGTTCTTGAATCGATATATGTTGTTCTGAGCACAGCTGGGCCACGTATATACAGCATGGGGGTAGCTGTGATACCAGTGAGCTGCAACCCACGGCTATATAGGACCTACAGGCGATGTTCTTGAGTCGATATATGTCGATCTGAGCACAGCTGGGCCCCGTATATACAGCATGGGGGTAGCTCTGATACCAGCCAGATTCAACCCACGGCCATATAGGTCCTATAGGCGATGTTCTTGAGTGGATATATGTCGATCTGAGCACAGCTGGGCGCCGTATATACAGCATGGGGGTAGCTCTGATACCATTCAGATGCAACCCACGGCCATATAGGACCTACAGGCGATGTTCTTGAGTGGATATATGTCGATCTGAGCACAGCTGGGCGCCATAAATACAGCATGGGGGTAGCTCTGATACCAGCCAGATGCAACCCACGGCCATATAGGACCTACAGGCGATTTTCTTGAGTGGATATATGTCGATCTGAGCACAGCTGGGCGCCGTATATACAGCATGGGGGTAGCTCTGATACCATTCAGATGCAACCCACGGCCATATAGGACCTACAGGCGATGTTCTTGAGTCGATATATGTCGATCTGAGCACAGCTGGGCCACGTATATACAGCATGGGGATAGCTGTGATACCAGCCAGCTGCAACCCACAGCTATATAGGACCTACAGGCGATGTTCTTGAGTCGATATATGTCGATCTGAGCACAGCTGGGCCCCGTATATACAGCATGGGGGTAGCTCTGATACCAGCCAGATGCAACCCACGGCCATATAGGACCTACAGGCGATTTTCTTGAGTGGATATATGTCGATCTGAGCACAGCTGGGCGCTGTATATACAGCATGGGGTTAGCTCTGATACCAGCCAGATGCAACCCACGGCCATATAGGACCTACAGGCGATGTTCTTGAGTCGATATATGTCGATCTGAGCACAGCTGGGCCACGTATATACAGCATGGGGGTAGCTGTGATACCAGCCAGCTGCAACCCACGGCTATATAGGACCTACAGGCGATGTTCTTGAGTCGATATATGTCGATCTGAGTACAGCTAGGCCACGTATATACAGCATGGGGGTAGCTGTGATACCAGCCAGCTAAAACCCCCGGCTATATAGGACCTACAGACGATGTTCTTGAGTCGATATATGTCGATCTGAGCACAGCTGGGCCCCGTATATACAGCATGGGAGTATCTCTGATACCAGCCAGATGCAACCCACGGCCATATAGGACCTACAGGCGATGTTCTTAAGTGGATATATGTCGATCTGAGCACAGGTCGGCGCCGTATATACAGCATGGGGGTAGCTCTGATACCAGCCAGATGCAACCCACGGCCATATAGGACCTACAGGCGATGTTCTTGAATCGATATATGTCGATCTGAGCACAGCTGGGCCACGTATATACAGCATGGGGGTAGCTGTGATACCAGCCAGCTGCAACCCACGGCTAGATAGGACCTACAGGCGATGTTCTTGATTCGATATATGTCGATCTGAGCACAGCTGGGCCCCGTATATATAGCATGGGGGTAGCTCTGATACCAGCCAGATGCAACCCACGGACATATAGGACCTACAGGCGATGTTCTTGAATCGATATATGTCGATGTAAACACAGCTGGGCCACATATATACAGCATGTGGGTAGCTGTGATACCAGCCAGCTGCAACCCACGGCTATATAAGACCTACAGGCGATGTTCTTGATTCGATATATGTCGATCTGAGCACAGCTGGGCCCCGTATATACAGCATGGGGGTAGCTCTGATACCAGCCAGATGCAACCCACGGCTATATAGGACCTACAGGCGATGTTCTTGAGTCGATATATGTTGATCTGAGCACAGCTGGGCCCCGTATATACAGCATGGGGGTAGCTCTGATACCAGACAGATGCAACCCACGGCCAAATAGGACCTACAGGCGATGTTCTTGAGTGGATATATGTCGATCTGAGCACAGCTGGGCGCCGTATATACAGCATGGGGGTAGCTCTGATACCAGCCAGATGCAACCCACGGCCATACAGGACCTACAGGCGATGTTCTTGAGTCGATATATGTCGATCTGAGCACAGCTGGGCCACGTATATACCGCATGGGGGTAGCTGTGATACCAGCCAGCTGCAACCCACGGCTATATAGGACCTACAGGCGATGTTCTTGAGTCGATCTGAGCACAGCTGGGCCCTGTATATACAGCATGGGGGTAGCTCTGATACCAGCCAGATGCAACCCACGGCCATATAGGACCTACAGGCGATGTTCTTGAGTGGATATATATCGATCTGAGCACAGCTGCGCGCCGTATATACAGCATGGAGGTAGCTCTGATACCATTCAGATGCAACCCACGGCCATATAGGACCTACAGGCGATGTTCTTGAGTCGATATATGTCGATCTGAGCACAGCTGGGCCACGTATATACATCATGGAGGTAGCTGTGATACCAGCCAGCTGCAACCCACGGCTATATAGGACCTACAGGCGATGTTCTTGAGTCGATATATGTCGATCTGAGCACAGCTGGGCCCCGTATATACAGCATGGGGGTAGCTCTGATACCAGCCAGATGCAACCCACGGCCATATAGGACCTACAGGCGATTTTCTTGAGTGGATATATATCGATCTGAGCATAGCTGGGCGCCGTATATACAGCATGGAGGTAGCTCTGATACCATTCAGATGCAACCCACGGCCATATAGGACCTACAGGCGATGTTCTTGAGTCGATATATGTCGATCTGAGCACAGCTGGGCCACGTATATACAGCATGGAGGTAGCTGTGATACCAGCCAGCTGCAACCCACGGCTATATAGGACCTACAGGCGATGTTCTTGAGTCGATATATGTCGATCTGAGCACAGCTGGGCCCCGTATATACAGCATGGGGGTAGCTCTGATACCAGCCAGATGCAACCCACGGCCATATAGGACCCACAGGCGATGTTCTTGAGTGGATATATGTCGATCTGAGCACAGCTGGGCGCCGTATATACAGCATGGGGGTAGATCTGATACCAGCCAGATGCAACCCACGGCCATATAGGACCTACAGGCGATGTTCTTGAATCGATATATGTTGTTCTGAGCACAGCTGGGCCACGTATATACAGCATGGGGGTAGCTGTGATACCAGTGAGCTGCAACCCACGGCTATATAGGACCTACAGGCGATGTTCTTGAGTCGATATATGTCGATCTGAGCACAGCTGGGCCCCGTATATACAGCATGGGGGTAGCTCTGATACCAGCCAGATTCAACCCACGGCCATATAGGTCCTATAGGCGATGTTCTTGAGTGGATATATGTCGATCTGAGCACAGCTGGGCGCCGTATATACAGCATGGGGGCAGCTCTGATACCATTCAGATGCAACCCACGGCCATATAGGACCTACAGGCGATGTTCTTGAGTGGATATATGTCGATCTGAGCACAGCTGGGCCACGTATATACAGCATGGGTGTAGCTGTGATACCAGCCAGCTGCAACCCACTGCTATATAGGACCTACAGGCGATGTTCTTGAGTCGATATATGTTGATCTGAGCACAACTGGGCCCCGTATATACAGCATGGGGGTAGCTCTGATTCCAGACAGATGCAACCCACGGCCAAATAGGACCTACAGGCGATGTTCTTGAGTGGATATATGTCGATCTGAGCACAGCTGGGCTACGTATATACAGCATGGAGGTAGCTGTGATACCAGCCAGCTGCAACCCACGGCTATATAGGACCTACAGGCGATGTTCTTGAGTCGATCTGAGCACAGCTGGGCCCCGTATATACAGCATGGGGGTAGCTCTGATACCAGCCAGATGCAACCCACGGCCATATAGGACCTACAGGCGATATTATTGAGTGGATATATATCGATCTGAGCACAGCTGGGCGCCGTATATACAGAATGGGGGTAGCTCTGATACCCTTCAGATGCAACCCACGGCCATATAGGACCTACAGGCGATGTTCTTGAGTCGATATATGTCCATCTGAGCACAGCTCGGCCACGTATATACAGCATGGGGGTAGCTGTGATACCAGCCAGCTGCAACCCACGGCTATATAGGACCTACAGGCGATGTTCTTGAGTCGATATATGTCGATCTGAGCACAGCTGGGCCCCGTATATACAGCATGGGGGTAGCTCTGATTCCAACCAGATGCAACCCACGGCCATATAGGACCTACAGGCGATTTTCTTGAGTGGATATATGTCGATCTGAGCACAGCTGGGCGCTGTATATACAGCATGGGGTTAGCTCTGATACCAGCCAGATGCAACCCACGGCCATATAGGACCTACAGGCGATGTTCTTGAGTCGATATATGTCGATCTGAGCACAGTTGGTCCACGTATATACAGCATGGGGGTAGCTGTGATACCAGCCAGCTGCAACCCACGGCTATATAGGACCTACAGGCGATGTTCTTGAGTCGATATATGTCGATCTGAGTACAGCTAGGCCACGTATATACAGCATGGGGGTAGCTGTGATACCAGCCAGCTAAAACCCCCGGCTATATAGGACCTACAGACGATGTTCTTGAGTCGATATATGTCGATCTGAGCACAGCTGGGCCCCGTATATACAGCATGGGGGTATCCCTGATACCAGCCAGATGCAACCCACGGCCATATAGGACCTACAGGCGATGTTCTTGAGTGGATATATGTCGATCTGAGCACAGGTGGGCGCCGTATATACAGCATGGGGGTAGCTCTGATACCAGCCAGATGCAACCCACGGCCATATAGGACCTACAGGCGATGTTCTTGAATCGATATATGTCGATCTGAGCACAGCTGGGCCACGTATATACAGCATGGAGGTAGCTGTGATACCAGCCAGCTGCAACCCACGGCTATATAGGACCTACAGGCGATGTTCTTGATTCGATATATGTTGATCTGAGCACAGCTGGGCCCCGTATATACAGCATGGGGGTAGCTCTGATACCAGCCAGATGCAACCCACGGACATATAGGACCTACAGGCGATGTTCTTGAATCGATATATGTCGATCTGAGCACAGCTGGGCCACGTATATACAGCATGGGGGTAGCTGTGATACCAGCCAGCTGCAACCCACGGCTATATAGGACCTACAGGCGATGTTCTTGATTCGATATATGTCGATCTGAGCACAGCTGGGCCCCGTATATACAGCATGGGGGTAGCTCTGATACCAGCCAGATGCAACCCACGGACATATAGGACCTACAGGCGATGTTCTTGAATCGATATATGTCGATCTGAGCACAGCTGGGCCACATATATACAGCATGGAGGTAGCTGTGATACCAGCCAGCTGCAACCCACGGCTATATAAGACCTACAGGCGATGTTCTTGATTCGATATATGTCGATCTGAGCACAGCTGGGCCCCGCATATACAGCATGGGGGTAGCTCTGATACCAGCCAGATGCAACCCACGGCCATATAGGACCTACAGGCGATGTTCTTGTGTGGATATATGTCGATCTGAGCACAGCTGGGTGCCATATATACAGCATGGGGGTAGCTCTGATACCAGCTAGATGAAACCGACGGCCATATAGGACCTACAGGCGATGTTCTTGAGTCGATATATGTCGATCTGAGCACAGCTGGGCCGCGTATATACAGCATGGGTGTAGCTGTGATACCAGCCAGCTGCAACCCACGGCTATATAGGACCTACAGGCGATGTTCTTGAGTCGATATATGTTGATCTGAGCACAGCTGGGCCCCGTATATACAGCATGGGGGTAGCTCTGATACCAGACAGATGCAACCCACGGCCAAATAGGACCTACAGGCGATGTTCTTGAGTGGATATATGTCGATCTGAGCACAGCTGGGCGCCGTATATACAGCATGGGGGTAGCTCTGATACCAGCCAGATGCAACCCACGGCCATACAGGACCTACAGGCGATGTTCTTGAGTCGATATATGTCGATCTGAGCACAGCTGGGCCACGTATATACAGCATGGGGGTAGCTGTGATGCCAGCCAGCTGCAACCCACGGCTATATAGGACCTACAGGCGATGTTCTTGAGTCGATCTGAGCACAGCTGGGCCCTGTATATACAGCATGGAGGTAGCTCTGATACCAGCCAGATGCAACCCACGGTCATATAGGACCTACAGGCGATGTTCTTGAGTGGATATATATATATATATCGATCTGAGCACAGCTGGGCGCCGTATATACAGCATGGAGGTAGCTCTGATACCATTCAGATGCAACCCACGGCCATATAGGACCTACAGGCGATGTTCTTGAGTCGATATATGTCGATCTGAGCACAGCTGGGCCACGTATATATAGCATGGAGGTAGCTGTGATACCAGCCAGCTGCAACCCACGGCTATATAGGACCTACAGGCGATGTTCTTGAGTCGATATATGTCGATCTGAGCACAGCTGGGCCACGTATATACAGCATGGGGGTAGCTGTGATACCAGCCACCTGCAACCCACGGCTATATAGGACCTACAGGCGATGTTCTTGAGTCGATATATGTCGATCTGAGCACAGCTGGGCCCCGTATATGCAGCATGGGGGTAGCTCTGATACCAGCCAGATACAACCCACGGCCATATAGGACCTACAGGCGATGCTCTTGAGTCGATATATGTCGATCTGAGCACAGCTGGGCCACGTATATACAGCATGGGGGTAGCTGTGATACCAGCCAGCTAAAACCCCCGGCTATATAGGACCTACAGACGATGTTCTTGAGTCGATATATGTCGATCTGAGTACAGCTGGGCCCCGTATATACAGCATGGGGGTAGCTCTGATACCAGCCAGATACAACCCACGGCCATATAGGACCTACAGGCGATGTTCTTGAGTCGATATATGTCGATCTGAGCACAGCTGGGCCACGTATGTACAGCATGGGTGTATCTGTGATACCAGCCAGCTGCAACCCACTGCTATATAGGACCTACAGGCGATGTTCTTGAGTCAATATATGTTGATCTGAGCACAGCTGGGCCCCGTATATACAGCATGGGGGTAGCTCTGATACCAGACAGATGCAACCCACGGCCAAATAGGACATACAGGCGATGTTCTTGAGTGGATATATGTCGATCTGAGCACAGCTGGGCGCCGTATATACAGCATGGGGGAGCTCTGATACCAGCCAGATGCAACCCACGGCCATATAGGACCTACAGGCGATGTTCTTGAGTGGATATATATCGATCTGAGCACAGCTGGGCGCCGTATATATAGCATAGGGGTAGCTCTGATACCATTCAGATGCAACCCACGGCCATATAGGACCTACAGGCGATGTTCTTGAGTCGATATATGTCGATCTGAGCACAGCTGGGCCACGTATATACAGCATGGGGGTATCTGTGATACCAGCCAGCTGCAACCCACAGCTATATAGGACCTACAGGCGATGTTCTTGAGTCGATATATGTCGATCTGAGCACAGCTGGGCCACGTATATACAGCATGGGTGTAGCTGTGATACCAGCCAGCTGCAACCCACTGCTATATAGGACCTACAGGCGATGTTCTTGAGTCGATATATGTTGATCTGAGCACAACTGGGCCCCGTATATACAGCATGGGGGTAGCTCTGATTCCAGACAGATGCAACCCACGGCCAAATAGGACCTACAGGCGATGTTCTTGAGTGGATATATGTCGATCTGAGCACAGCTGGGCCACGTATATACAGCATGGAGGTAGCTGTGATACCAGCCAGCTGCAACCCACGGCTATATAGGACCTACAGGCGATGTTCTTGAGTCGATCTGAGCACAGCTGGGCCCCGTATATACAGCATGGGGGTAGCTCTGATACCAGCCAGATGCAACCCACGGCCATATAGGACCTACAGGTAATATTATTGAGTGGATATATATCGATCTGAGCACAGCTGGGCGCCGTATATACAGAATGGGGGTAGCTCTGATACCCTTCAGATGCAACCCACGGCCATATAGGACCTACAGGCGATGTTCTTGAGTCGATATATGTCCATCTGAGCACAGCTCGGCCACGTATATACAGCATGGGGGTAGCTGTGATACCAGCCAGCTGCAACCCACGGCTATATAGGACCTACAGGCGATGTTCTTGAGTCGATATATGTCGATCTGAGCACAGCTGGGCCCCGTATATACAGCATGGGGGTAGCTCTGATACCAACCAGATGCAACCCACGGCCATATAGGACCTACAGGCGATTTTCTTGAGTGGATATATGTCGATCTGAGCACAGCTGGGCGCTGTATATACAGCATGGGGTTAGCTCTGATACCAGCCAGATGCAACCCACGGCCATATAGGACCTACAGGCGATGTTCTTGAGTCGATATATGTCGATCTGAGCACAGCTGGTCCACGTATATACAGCATGGGGGTAGCTGTGATACCAGCCAGCTGCAACCCACGGCTATATAGGACCTACAGGCGATGTTCTTGAGTCGATATATGTCGATCTGAGTACAGCTAGGCCACGTATATACAGCATGGGGGTAGCTGTGATACCAGCCAGCTAAAACCCCCGGCTATATAGGACCTACAGACGATGTTCTTGAGTCGATATATGTCGATCTGAGCACAGCTGGGCCCCGTATATACAGCATGAGGGTATCTCTGATACCAGCCAGATGCAACCCACGGCCATATAGGACCTACAGGCGATGTTCTTGAGTGGATATATGTCGATCTGAGCACAGGTGGGCGCCGTATATACAGCATGGGGGTAGCTCTGATACCAGCCAGATGCAACCCACGGCCATATAGGACCTACAGGCGATGTTCTTGAATCTATATATGTCGATCTGAACACAGCTGGGCCACGTATATACAGCATGGAGGTAGCTGTGATACCAGCCAGCTGCAACCCACGGCTATATAGGACCTACAGGCGATGTTCTTGATTCGATATATGTTGATCTGAGCACAGCTGGGCCCCGTATATACAGCATGGGGGTAGCTCTGATACCAGCCAGATGCAACCCACGGACATATAGGACCTACAGGCGATGTTCTTGAATCGATATATGTCGATCTGAGCACAGCTGGGCCACATATATACAGCATGGGGGTAGCTGTGATACCAGCCAGCTGCAACCCACGGCTATACAAGACCTACAGGCGATGTTCTTGATTCGATATATGTCGATCTGAGCACAGCTGGGCCCCGTATATACAGCATGGGGGTAGCTCTGATACCAGCCAGATGCAACCCACGGCCATATAGGACCTACAGGCGATGTTCTTGTGTGGATATATGTCGATCTGAGCACAGCTGGGTGCCATATATACAGCATGGGGGTAGCTCTGATACCAGCTAGATGAAACCCACGGCCATATAGGACCTACAGGCGATGTTCTTGAGTCGATATATGTCGATCTGAGCACAGCTGGGCCACGTATATACAGCATGGGTGTAGCTGTGATACCAGCCAGCTGCAACCCACGGCTATATAGGACCTACAGGCGATGTTCTTGAGTCGATATATGTTGATCTGAGCACAGCTGGGCCCCGTATATACAGCATGGGGGTAGCTCTGATACCAGACAGATGCAACCCACGGCCAAATAGGACCTACAGGCGATGTTCCTGAGTGGATATATGTCGATCTGAGCACAGCTGGGCGCCGTATATACAGCATGGGGGTAGCTCTGATACCAGCCAGATGCAACCCACGGCCATACAGGACCTACAGGCGATGTTCTTGAGTCGATATATGTCGATCTGAGCACAGCTGGGCCACGTATATACAGCATGGGGGTAGCTCTGATACCAGCCAGATGCAACCCACGGCCATATAGGACCTACAGGCGATGTTCTTGAGTGGAATATATATCGATCTGAGCACAGCTGGGCGCCGTATATACAGCATGGAGGTAGCTCTGATACCATTCAGATGCAACCCACGGCCATATAGGACCTACAGGCGATGTTCTTGAGTCGATATATGTCGATCTGAGCACAGCTGGGCCACGTATATACAGCATGGGGGTAGCTGTGATACCAGCCACCTGCAACCCACGGCTATATAGGACCTACAGGCGATGTTCTTGAGTCGATATATGTCGATCTGAGCACAGCTGGGCCCCGTATATGCAGCATGGGGGTAGCTCTGATACCAGCCAGATGCAACCCACGGCCATATAGGACCTACAGGCGATGCTCTTGAGTGGATATATGTCGATCTGAGCACAGCTGGGCGCCGTATATACAGCATGGGGTAGCTCTGATACCAGCCAGATGCAACCCACGGCCATATAGGACCTACAGGCGATGTTCTTGAGTCGATATATGTCGATCTGAGCACAGCTGGGCCACGTATATACAGCATGGGGGTAGCTGTGATACCAGCCAGCTGCAACCCACGGCTATATAGGACCTACAGGCGATGTTCTTGGGTCGATATATGACGATCTGAGCACAGCTGGGCCCCGTATATACAGCATGGGGGTAGCTCTGATACCAGCCAGATGCGACCCACGGCCATATAGGACCTACAGGCGATTTTCTTGAGTGGATATATGTCGATCTGAGCACAGCTGGGCGCCGTATATACAGCATGGGGTTAGCTCTGATACCAGCCAGATGCAACCCACGGCCATATAGGACCTACAGGCGATGTTCTTGAGTCGATATATGTCGATCTGAGCACAGCTGGGCCACGTATATACAGCATGGAGGTAGCTGTGATACCAGCCAGCTGCAACCCACGGCTATATAGGACCTACAGGCGATGTTCTTGATTCGATATATGTTGATCTGAGCACAGCTGGGCCCCGTATATACAGCATGGGGGTAGCTCTAATACCAGCCAGATGCAACCCACGGACATATAGGACCTACAGGCGATGTTCTTGAATCGACATATGTCGATCTGAGCACAGCTGGGCCACATATATACAGCATGGGGGTAGCTGTGATACCAGCCAGCTGCAACCCACGGCTATATAAGACCTACAGGCGATGTTCTTGATTCGATATATGTCGATCTGAGCACAGCTGGGCCCCGTATATACAGCATGGGGGTAGCTCTGATACCAGCCAGATGCAACCCACGGCCATATAGGACCTACAGGCGATGTTCTTGTGTGGATATATGTCGATCTGAGCACAGCTGGGTGCCATATATACAGCATGGGGGTAGCTCTGATACCAGCTAGATGAAACCCACGGCCATATAGGACCTACAGGCGATGTTCTTGAGTCGATATATGTCGATCTGAGCACAGCTGGGCCACGTATATACAGCATGGGTGTAGCTGTGATACCAGCCAGCTGCAACCCACGGCTATATAGGACCTACAGGCGATGTTCTTGAGTCGATATATGTTGATCTGAGCACAGCTGGGCCCCGTATATACAGCATGGGGGTAGCTCTGATACCAGACAGATGCAACCCACGGCCAAATAGGACCTACAGGCGATGTTCCTGAGTGGATATATGTCGATCTGAGCACAGCTGGGCGCCGCATATACAGCATGGGGGTAGCTCTGATACCAGCCAGATGCAACCCACGGCCATACAGGACCTACAGGCGATGTTCTTGAGTCGATATATGTCGATCTGAGCACAGCTGGGCCACGTATATACAGCATGGGGGTAGCTCTGATACCAGCCAGATGCAACCCACGGCCATATAGGACCTACAGGCGATGTTCTTGAGTGGAATATATATCGATCTGAGCACAGCTGGGCGCCGTATATACAGCATGGAGGTAGCTCTGATACCATTCAGATGCAACCCACGGCCATATAGGACCTACAGGCGATGTTCTTGAGTCGATATATGTCGATCTGAGCACAGCTGGGCCACGTATATACAGCATGGGGGTAGCTGTGATACCAGCCACCTGCAACCCACGACTATATAGGACCTACAGGCGATGTTCTTGAGTCGATATATGTCGATCTGAGCACAGCTGGGCCCCGTATATGCAGCATGGGGGTAGCTCTGATACCAGCCAGATGCAACCCACGGCCATATAGGACCTACAGGCGATGCTCTTGAGTGGATATATGTCGATCTGAGCACAGCTGGGCGCCGTATATACAGCATGGGGGTAGCTCTGATACCAGCCAGATGCAACCCACGGCCATATAGGACCTACAGGCGATGTTCTTGAGTCGATATATGTCGATCTGAGCACAGCTGGGCCACGTATATACAGCATGGGGGTAGCTGTGATACCAGCCAGCTGCAACCCACGGCTATATAGGACCTACAGGCGATGTTCTTGGGTCGATATATGACGATCTGAGCACAGCTGGGCCCCGTATATACAGCATGGGGGTAGCTCTGATACCAGCCAGATGCGACCCACGGCCATATAGGACCTACAGGCGATTTTCTTGAGTGGATATATGTCGATCTGAGCACAGCTGGGCGCCGTATATACAGCATGGGGTTAGCTCTGATACCAGCCAGATGCAACCCACGGCCATATAGGACCTACAGGCGATGTTCTTGAGTCGATATATGTCGATCTGAGCACAGCTGGGCCACGTATATACAGCATGCAGGTAGCTGTGATACCAGCCAGCTGCAACCCACGGCTATATAGGACCTACAGGCGATGTTCTTGATTCGATATATGTTGATCTGAGCACAGCTGGGCCCCGTATATACAGCATGGGGGTAGCTCTGATACCAGCCAGATGCAACCCACGGACATATAGGACCTACAGGCGATGTTCTTGAATCGACATATGTCGATCTGAGCACAGCTGGGCCACATATATACAGCATGGGGGTAGCTGTGATACCAGCCACCTGCAACCCACGGCTATATAGGACCTACAGGCGATGTTCTTGAGTCGATATATGTCGATCTGAGCACAGCTGGGCCCCGTATATGCAGCATGGGGGTAGCTCTGATACCAGCCAGATGCAACCCACGGCCATATAGGACCTACAGGCGATGTTCTTGAGTGGATATATGTCGATCTGAGCACAGGTGGGCGCCGTATATACAGCATGGGGTTAGCTCTGATACCAGCCAGATGCAACCCACGGCCATATAGGACCTACAGGCGATGTTCTTGATTCGATATATGTCGATCTGAGCACAGCTGGGCCCCGTATATACAGCATGGGGGTAGCTCTGATTCCATCCAGATGCAACCCACGGCCATATAAGACCTACAGGCGATGTTCTTGAGTGGATATATGTCGATCTGAGCACAGCTGGGCGCCGTATATACAGCATGGGGGTAGCTCTGATACCAGCCAGATGCAACCCACGGCCATATAGGACCTACAGGCGATGTTCTTGAATCGATATATGTCGATCTGAGCACAGCTGGGCCACGTATATACAGCATGGGGGTAGCTGTGATACCAGCCAGCTGCAACCCACGGCTATATAGGACCTACAGGCGATGTTCTTGATTCGATATATGTCGATCTGAGCACAGCTGGGCCCCGTATATACAGCATGGGGGTAGCTCTGATACCAGCCAGATGCAACCCACGGACATATAGGACCCACAGGCGATGTTCTTGAATCGATATATGTCGATCTGAGCACAGCTGGGCCACATATATACAGCATGGGGGTAGCTGTGATACCAGCCAGCTGCAACCCACGGCTATATAAGACCTACAGGCGATGTTCTTGATTCGATATATGTCGATCTGAGCACAGCTGGGCCCCGTATATACAGCATGGGGGTAGCTCTGATACCAGCCAGATGCAACCCACGGCCATATAGGACCTACAGGCGATGTTCTTGTGTGGATATATGTCGATCTGAGCACAGCTGGGTGCCATATATACAGCATGGGGGTAGATCTGATACCAGCTAGATGAAACCCACGGCCATATAGGACCTACAGGCGATGTTCTTGAATCGATATATGTCGATCTGAGCACAGCTAAGCCACGTATTTACAGCATGGGGGTAGCTCTGATACCAGTCAGATGCAACCCACGGCCATGTAGGACCTACAGGCGATGTTCTTGAATCGATATATGTCGATCTGAGCACAGCTGGGCCACGTATATACAGCATGGGGGTAGCTGTGATACCAGCCAGCTGCAACCCACGGCTATATAAGACCTACAGGCGATGTTCTTGATTCGATATATGTCGATCTGAGCACAGCTGGGCCCCGTATATACAGCATGGGTGTAGCTCTGATACCAGCCAGATGCAACCCTCGGCCATATAGGACCTACAGGCTATGTTCTTGAGTCGATATATATCGATCTGAGTACAGCTGGGCCACGTATATACAGCATGAGGTTAGCTCTGATACCAGTCAGATGCAACCCACGGCCATGTAGGACCTACAGGCGATGTTCTTGAATCGATATATGTCGATCTGAGCACAGCTGGGCCACGTATATACAGCATGGGGGTAGCTGTGATACCAGCCAGCTGCAACCCACGGCTATATAGGACCTACAGGCGATGTTCTTAAGTCGATATATGTCGATCTGAGCACAGCTGGGCCCCGTATATACAGCATGGTGGTAGCTCTGATACCAGCCAGATGCAACCCACGGCCATATAGGACTTACAGGCGATGTTCTTGAGTGGATATATGTCGATCTGAGCACAGCTGGGCGCCGTATATACAGCATGAGGTTAGCTCTGATACCAGCCAGATGCAACCTACGGCCATATAGGACCTACAGGCGATGTTCTTGAGTCGATATATGTCGATCTGAGCACAGCTGGGCCACGTATATACAGCATGGGGGTAGCTGTGATACCAGCCAGCTTAAACCCCCGGCTAAATAGGACCTACAGGCGATGTTCTTGAGTCGATATATGTTGATCTGAGCACAGCTGGGCCCCGTATATACAGCATGGGGGTACCTCTGATACCAGCCAGATGCAACCCACGGCCATATAAGACCTACAGGCGATGTTCTTGAGTGGATATATGTCGATCTAAGCACAGCTGGGCGCCGTATATACAGCATGGGGGTAGCTTTGATACCAGCCAGATGCAACCCACGGCCATATAGGACCTACAGGCGATGATCTTGAATCGATATATGTCGATCTGAGCACAGCTGGGCCACGTATTTACAGCATTGGGGTAGCTCTGATACCAGCCAGATGTAACCCACGCCCATATAGGACCTACAGGCGATGTTCTTGAATCGATATATGTCGATCTGAACACAGCTGGGCCACGTATATACAGCATGGGGGTAGCTGTGATACCAGCCAGCTGCAACCCACGGCTATATAAGTCCTACAGGCGATGTTCTTGATTCGATATATGTCGATCTGAGCACAGCTGGGCCTCGTATATACAGCATGGGGGTAGCTCTGATACCAGCCAGATGCAACCCACGGCCATATAGGACCTACAGGCGATGTTCTTGAGTCGATATATGTCGATCTGAGCACAGCTGGGCCACGTATATACAGCATGGGGGTAGCTGTGATACCAGCCAGCTGCAACCCACGGCTAAATAGGACCTACAGGCGATGTTCTTGAGTCGATATTTGTTGATCTGAGCACAGCTGGGCCCCGTATATACAGCATGGGGGTACCTCTGATACCAGCCAGATGCAACCCACGGCCATATAGGACCTACAGGCGATGTTCTTGAGTCGATATATGTCGATCTGAGCACAGCTGGGCCACGTATATACAACATGGGGGTAGCTGTGATACCAGCCAGCTGCAACCCACGGCTATATAGGACCTACAGGCGATGTTCTTAAGTCGATATATGTCGATCTGAGCACAGCTGGGCCCCGTATATACAGCATGGTGGTAGCTCTGATACCAGCCAGATGCAACCCACGGCCATATAGGACTTACAGGCGATGTTCTTGAGTGGATATATGTCGATCTGAGCACAGCTGGGCGCCGTATATACAGCATGGGGTTAGCTCTGATACCAGCCAGATGCAACCTACGGCCATACAGGACCTACAGGCGATGTTCTTGAGTCGATATATGTCGATCTGAGCACAGCTGGGCCACGTATATACAGCATGGGGGTAGCTGTGATACCAGCCAGCTGCAACCCACGGCTATATAGGACCTACAGGCGATGTTCTTGAGTCGATATATGACGATCTGAGCACAGCTGGGCCCCGTATATACAGCATGGGGGTAGCTCTAATACCAGCCAGATGCAACCCACCGCCATATAGGACCTACAGGCGATGTTCTTGAGTGGATAAATGTCGACCTGAGCACAGCTGGGCGCCGTATATACAGCATGGGGGTAGCTCTGATACCAGCCAGATGCAACCCACGGCTATATAGGACCTACAGGCGATGTTCTTAAGTCGATATATGTCGATCTGAGCACAGCTGGGCCCCGTATATACAGCATGGGGTTAGCTCTAATACCAGCCAGATGCAACCTACGGCCATATAGGACCTACAGGCGATGTTCTTGAGTCGATATATGTCGATCTGAGCACAGCTGGGCCACGTATATACAGCATGGGGGTAGCTGTGATACCAGCCAGCTGCAACCCACGGCTAAATAGGACCTACAGGCGATGTTCTTGAGTCGATATTTGTTGATCTGAGCACAGCTGGGCCCCGTATATACAGCATGGGGGTACCTCTGATACCAGCCAGATGCAACCCACGGCCATATAGGACCTACAGGCGATGTTCTTGAGTCGATATATGTCGATCTGAGCACAGCTGGGCCACGTATATACAACATGGGGGTAGCTGTGATACCAGCCAGCTGCAACCCACGGCTATATAGGAACTACAGGCGATGTTCTTAAGTCGATATATGTCGATCTGAGCACAGCTGGGCCCCGTATATACAGCATGGTGATAGCTCTGATACCAGCCAGATGCAACCCACGGCCATATAGGACTTACAGGCGATGTTCTTGAGTGGATATATGTCGATCTGAGCACAGCTGGGCGCCGTATATACAGCATGGGGTTAGCTCTGATACCAGCCAGATGCAACCTACGGCCATATAGGACCTACAGGCGATGTTCTTGAGTCGATATATGTCGATCTGAGCACAGCTGGGCCACGTATATACAGCATGGGGGTAGCTGTGATACCAGCCAGCTGCAACCCACGGCTATATAGGACCTACAGGCGATGTTCTTGAGTCGATATATGACGATCTGAGCACAGCTGGGCCCCGTATATACAGCATGGGGGTAGCTCTAATACCAGCCAGATGCAACCCACCGCCATATAGGACCTACAGGCGATGTTCTTGAGTGGATAAATGTCGACCTGAGCACAGCTGGGCGCCGTATATACAGCATGGGGGTAGCTCTGATACCAGCCAGATGCAACCCACGGCCATATAGGACCTACAGGCGATGATCTTGAATCGATATATGTCGATCTGAGCACAGCTGGTCCACGTATTTACAGCATGGGGGTAGCTCTGATACCAGCCAGATGTAACCCACGGCCATATAGGACCTACAGGCGATGTTCTTGAATCGATATATGTCGATCTGAGCACAGCTGGGCCACGTATATACGGCATGGGGGTAGCTGTGATACCAGCCAGCTGCAACCCACGGCTATATAAGTCCTACAGGCGATGTTCTTGATTCGATATATGTCGATCTGAGCACAGCTGGGCCCCGTATATACAGCATGGGGGTAGCTCTGATACCAGCCAGATGCAACCCACGGCCATATAGGACCTACAGGCGATGTTCTTGAGTTGATATATGTCGATCTGAGCACAGCTGGGCCACGTATATACAGCATGGGGGTAGCTGTGATACCAGCCAGCTGCAACCCACGGCTAAATAGGACCTACAGGCGATGTTCTTGAGTCGATATTTGTTGATCTGAGCACAGCTGGGCCCCGTATATACAGCATGGGGGTACCTCTGATACCAGCCAGATGCAACCCACGGCCATATAGGACCTACAGGCGATGTTCTTGAGTTGATATATGTCGATCTGAGCACAGCTGGGCCACGTATATACAGCATGGGGGTAGCTGTGATACCAGCCAGCTGCAACCCACGGCTAAATAGGACCTACAGGCGATGTTCTTGAGTCGATATTTGTTGATCTGAGCACAGCTGGGCCCCGTATATACAGCATGGGGGTACCTCTGATACCAGCCAGATGCAACCCACGGCCATATAGGACCTACAGGCGATGTTCTTGAGTCGATATATGTCGATCTGAGCACAGCTGGGCCACGTATATACAACATGGGGGTAGCTGTGATACCAGCCAGCTGCAACCCACGGCTATATAGGACCTACAGGCGATGTTCTTAAGTCGATATATGTCGATCTGAGCACAGCTGGGCCCCGTATATACAGCATGGTGGTAGCTCTGATACCAGCCAGATGCAACCCACGGCCATATAGGACTTACAGGCGATGTTCTTGAGTGGATATATGTCGATCTGAGCACAGCTGGGCGCCGTATATACAGCATGGGGTTAGCTCTGATACCAGCCAGATGCAACCTACGGCCATATAGGACCTACAGGCGATGTTCTTGAGTCGATATATGTCGATCTGAGCACAGCTGGGCCACGTATATACAGCATGGGGGTAGCTGTGATACCAGCCAGCTGCAACCCACGGCTATATAGGACCTACAGGCGATGTTCTTGAGTCGATATATGACGATCTGAGCACAGCTGGGCCCCGTCTATACAGCATGGGGGTAGCTCTAATACCAGCCAGATGCAACCCCCCGCCATATAGGACCTACAGGCGATGTTCTTGAGTGGATAAATGTCGACCTGAGCACAGCAGGGCGCCGTATATACAGCATGGGGGTAGCTCTGATACCAGCCAGATGCAACCCACGGCCATATAGGACCTACAGGCGATGTTCTTGAGTCGATATATGTCGATCTGAGTACAGCTGGGCCACACATATACAGCATGGGGGTAGCTGTGATACCAGCCAGCTTAAACCCCCGGCTAAATAGGACCTACAGGCGATGTTCTTGAGTCGATATATGTTGATCTGAGCACAGCTGGGCCCCGTATATACAGCATGGGGGTACCTCTGATACCAGCCAGATGCAACCCAAGGCCATATAAGACCTACAGGCGATGTTCTTGAGTGGATATATGTCGATCTGAGCACAGCTGGGCGCCGTATATACAGCATGGGGGTAGCTCTGATACCAGCCAGATGCAACCCACGGCCATATAGGACCTACAGGCGATGTTCTTGAATCGATATATGTCGATCTGAGCACAGCTAAGCCACGTATTTACAGCATGGGGGTAGCTCTGATACCAGTCAGATGCAACCCACGGCCATGTAGGACCTACAGGCGATGTTCTTGAATCGATATATGTCGATCTGAGCACAGCTGGGCCACGTATATACAGCATGGGGGTAGCCGTGATACCAGCCAGCTGCAACCCACGGCTATATAAGACCTACAGGCGATGTTCTTGATTCGATATATGTCGATCTGAGCACAGCTGGGCCCCGTATATACAGCATGGGTGTAGCTCTGATACCAGCCAGATGCAACCCTCGGCCATATAGGACCTACAGGCTATGTTCTTGAGTCGATATATATCGATCTGAGTACAGCTGGGCCACGTATATACAGCATGGGGGTAGCTGTGATACCAGCCAGCTTAAACCCCCGGCTAAATAGGACCTACAGGCGATGTTCTTGAGTCGATATATGTTGATCTGAGCACAGCTGGGCCCCGTATATACAGCATGGGGGTACCTCTGATACCCGCCAGATGCAACCCACGGCCATATAAGACCTACAGGCGATGTTCTTGAGTGGATATATGTCGATCTGAGCACAGCTGGGCGCCGTATATACAGCATGGGGTTAGCTCTGATACCAGCCAGATGCAACCTACGGCCATACAGGACCTACAGGCGATGTTCTTGAGTCGATATATGTCGATCTGAGCACAGCTGGGCCACGTATACACAGCATGGGGGTAGCTGTGATACCAGCCAGCTGCAACCCACGGCTATATAGGACCTACAGGCGATGTTCTTGAGTCGATATATGACGATCTGAGCACAGCTGGGCCCCGTATATACAGCATGGGGGTAGCTCTAATACCAGCCAGATGCAACCCACCGCCATATAGGACCTACAGGCGATGTTCTTGAGTGGATAAATGTCGACCTGAGCACAGCTGGGCGCCGTATATACAGCATGGGGGTAGCTCTGATACCAGCCAGATGCAACCCACGGCTATATAGGACCTACAGGCGATGTTCTTAAGTCGATATATGTCGATCTGAGCACAGCTGGGCCCCGTATATACAGCATGGTGGTAGCTCTGATACCAGCCAGATGCAACCCACGGCCATATAGGACTTACAGGCGATGTTCTTGAGTGGATATATGTCGATCTGAGCACAGCTGGGCGCCGTATATACAGCATGGGGTTAGCTCTAATACCAGCCAGATGCAACCTACGGCCATATAGGACCTACAGGCGATGTGCTTGGGTCGATATATATCGATCTGAGCACAGCTGGGCCACGTATATACAGCATGGGGGTAGCTGTGATACCAGCCAGCTGCAACCCACGGCTAAATAGGACCTACAGGCGATGTTCTTGAGTCGATATTTGTTGATCTGAGCACAGCTGGGCCCCGTATATACAGCATGGGGGTACCTCTGATACCAGCCAGATGCAACCCACGGCCATATAGGACCTACAGGCGATGTTCTTGAGTCGATATATGTCGATCTGAGCACAGCTGGGCCACGTATATACAACATGGGGGTAGCTGTGATACCAGCCAGCTGCAACCCACGGCTATATAGGAACTACAGGCGATGTTCTTAAGTCGATATATGTCGATCTGAGCACAGCTGGGCCCCGTATATACAGCATGGTGGTAGCTCTGATACCAGCCAGATGCAACCCACGGCCATATAGGACTTACAGGCGATGTTCTTGAGTGGATATATGTCGATCTGAGCACAGCTGGGCGCCGTATATACAGCATGGGGTTAGCTCTGATACCAGCCAGATGCAACCCACGGCTATATAGGACCTACAGGCGATGTTCTTGAGTCGATATATGACGATCTGAGCACAGCTGGGCCCCGTATATACAGCATGGGGGTAGCTCTAATACCAGCCAGATGCAACCCACCGCCATATAGGACCTACAGGCGATGTTCTTGAGTGGATAAATGTCGACCTGAGCACAGCTGGGCGCCGTATATACAGCATGGGGGTAGCTCTGATACCAGCCAGATGCAACCCACGGCCATATAGGACCTACAGGCGATGATCTTGAATCGATATATGTCGATCTGAGCACAGCTGGTCCACGTATTTACAGCATGGGGGTAGCTCTGATACCAGCCAGATGTAACCCACGGCCATATAGGACCTACAGGCGATGTTCTTGAATCGATATATGTCGATCTGAGCACAGCTGGGCCACGTATATACAGCATGGGGGTAGCTGTGATACCAGCCAGCTGCAACCCACGGCTATATAAGTCCTACAGGCGATGTTGTTGATTCGATATATGTCGATCTGAGCACAGCTGGGCCCCATATATACAGCATGGGGGTAGCTCTGATACCAGCCAGATGCAACCCACGGCCATATAGGACCTACAGGCGATGTTCTTGAGTTGATATATGTCGATCTGAGCACAGCTGGGCCACGTATATACAGCATGGGGGTAGCTGTGATACCAGCCAGCTGCAACCCACGGCTAAATAGGACCTACAGGCGATGTTCTTGAGTCGATATTTGTTGATCTGAGCACAGCTGGGCCCCGTATATACAGCATGGGGGTACCTCTGATACCAGCCAGATGCAACCCACGGCCATATAGGACCTACAGGCGATGTTCTTGAGTCGATATATGTCGATCTGAGCACAGCTGGGCCACGTATATACAACATGGGGGTAGCTGTGATACCAGCCAGCTGCAACCCACGGCTATATAGGACCTACAGGCGATGTTCTTAAGTCGATATATGTCGATCTGAGCACAGCTGGGCCCCGTATATACAGCATGGTGGTAGCTCTGATACCAGCCAGATGCAACCCACGGCCATATAGGACTTACAGTCGATGTTCTTGAGTGGATATATGTCGATCTGAGCACAGCTGGGCGCCGTATATACAGCATGGGGTTAGCTCTGATACCAGCCAGATGCAACCTACGGCCATATAGGACCTACAGGCGATGTTCTTGAGTCGATATATGTCGATCTGAGCACAGCTGGGCCACGTATATACAGCATGGGGGTAGCTGTGATACCAGCCAGCTGCAACCCACGGCTATATAGGACCTACAGGCGATGTTCTTGAGTCGATATATGACGATCTGAGCACAGCTGGGCCCCGTCTATACAGCATGGGGGTAGCTCTAATACCAGCCAGATGCAACCCACCGCCATATAGGACCTACAGGCGATGTTCTTGAGTGGATAAATGTCGACCTGAGCACAGCTGGGCGCCGTATATACAGCATGGGGGTAGCTCTGATACCAGCCAGATGCAACCCACGGCCATATAGGACCTACAGGCGATGTTCTTGAGTCGATATATGTCGATCTGAGCACAGCTGGGCGCCGTATATACAGCATGGGGTGAGATCTGATACCAGCCAGATGCAACCCACGGCCATATAGGACCTTGAGTCGATATATGTCGATCTGAGCACAGCTGGGCCACGTATATACAGCATGGGGGTAGCTGTGATACCAGCCAGCTGCAACACACGGCTATATAGGACCTACAGGCGATGTTCTTGAGTCGATATATGTCGATCTGAGCACAGCTGGGCCCCGTATATACAGCGTGGGGGTAGCTCTGATACCAGCCAGATGCAACCCACGGCCATTTAGGACCTACAGGCGATTGTCTTGAGTGGATATATGTCGATTTGAGCTCAGCTGGGCGCCGTATATACAGCATGGGGGTAGCTCTGATACCAGCCAGATGCAACCCACGGCCATATAGGACCTACTGGCGATGTTCTTGAGTCGATATATGTCGATCTGAGCACAGCTGGGCCCCGTATATACAGCATGGGGGTAGCTCTGATACCAGCCACATGCAACCCACGGCCATATAGGACCTACAGGCGATGTTCTTGAGTCGATATATGTCGATCTGAGCACAGCTGGGCCCCGTATATACAGCATGGGGGTAGCTCTGATACCAGCCACATGCAACCCACGGCCATATAGGACCTACAGGCGATGTTCTTTAGTGGATATATGTCGATCTGAGCACAGCAGGGCGCCGTATATACAGCATGGGGGTAGCTCTAATACCAGCCATATGCAACCAACGGCCATATAGGACCTACAGGCGATGTTCTTGAGTCGATATATGTTGATCTGAGCACAGCTGGGCCACGTATATACAGCATGGGGGTAGCTGTGATACCAGCCAGCTGCAACCCACGGCTATATAGGACCTACAGGCGATGTTCTTGAGTCGATATATGTCGATCTGAGCACAGCTGGGCCCCGTATATACAGCATGGGGGTAGCTCTGATACCAGCCAGATGCAACCCACGGCCATATAGCACCTACAGGCGATGTTCTTGAGTCGATATATGTCGATCTGAGCACAGCTGGCCGCCGTATATACAGCATGGGGGGTAGCTGTGATACCAGCCAGCTGCAACCCACGGCTATATAGGACCTACAGGCGATGTTCTTGAGTCGATATATGTCGATCTGAGCACAGCTGGGCCCCGTATATACAGCATGGGGGTAGCTCTGATACCAGCCAGATGCAACCCACGGCCATATAGGACCTACAGGCGATGTTCTTGAGTGGATATATGTCGATCTGAGCACAGCTGGGCGCCGTATATACAGCATGGGGGTAGCTCTGACACCAGCCAGATGCAACCCACGGCCATATAGAACCTACAGGCGATGTTCTTGAGTCGATATATGTCGATCTGAGCACAGCTGGGCCACGTATATACAGCATTGGGGTAGCTGTGATACCAGCCAGCTGCAACCCACGGCTATATAGGACCTACAGGCGATGTTCTTGAGTCGATATATGTCGATCTGAGCACAGCTGGGCCGCGTATATACAGCATGGGGGTAGCTCTGATACCAGCCAGATGCAACCCACGGCCATATAAGACCTACAGGCGATGTTCTTGAGTGGATATATGTGGATCTGACCACAACTGGGCGCCGTATATACAGCATGGGGGTAGCTCTGATACCAGCCAGATGCAACCCACGGCCATATAGGACCCAAAGCCGATGTTCTTGAGTGGATATATGTCGACCTGAGCACAGCTGGGCGCCGTATATACAGCATGGGGGTAGATCTGATACAAGCCAGATGCAACCCACGGCTATATAGGACCTACAGGCGATGTTCTTGAGTCGATCTGAGCACAGCTGGGCCCCGTATATACAGCATGGGGGTAGCTCTGATACCAGCCAGATGCAACCCACGGCCATATAGGACCTACAGGCGATGTTCTTGAGTCGATATATGTCGATCTGAGAACAGATAGGCCACGTATATACAGCATGGGGGTAGCTGTGATACCAGCCAGCTAAAACCCCCGGCTATATAGAACCTACAGACGATTTTCTTGAGTCGATATATGTCGATCTGAGTACAGCTGGGCCCCGTATATACAGCATGGGGCTATCTCTGATACCAGCCAGGTGCAACCCACGGCCATATAGGACCTACAGGCGATGTTCTTGAGTGGATATATGTCGATCTGAGCACAGGTGGGCGCCTTATATACAGCATGGGGGTAGCTCTGATACCAGCCAGATGCAACCCACGGCCATATAGGACCTACAGGCGATGTTCTTGAATCGATATATGTCGATCTGAGCACAGCTGGGCCACGTATATACAGCATGGGGGTAACTGTGATACCAGCCAGCTGCAACCCACGGCTATATAGGACCTACAGGCGATGTTCTTGATTCGATATATGTCGATCTGAGCACAGCTGGGCCCCGTATATACAGCATGGGGGTAGCTCTGATTCCAGCCAGATGCAACCCACGGCCATATAAGGCCTACAGGCGATGTTCTTGAGTGGATATATGTCGATCTGAGCACAGCTGGGCGCCGTATATACAGCATGGGAGTAGCTCTGATACCAGCCAGATGCAACCCACGGCCATATAGGACCTACAGGCGATGTTCTTGAATCTATATATGTCGATCTGAGCACAGCTGGGCCACGTATATACAGCATGGGGGTAGCTCTGATACCAGCCAGATGCAACCCACGGCCATATAGGACCTACAGGCGATGTTCTTGAGTCGATATATGTCGATCGGAGAACAGCTGGGCCCCGTATATACAGCATGGGGGTAGCTCTGATACCAGCCAGATGCAACCCACGGCCATATAGGACCTACAGGCGATGTTATTGAGTGGATATATGTCGATCTGAGCACAGCTGGGCGCCGTATATACAGCATGGGGTCAGATATGATACCAGCCAGATGCAACCCACGGCCATATAGGACCTTGAGTCGATATATGTCGATCTGAGCACAGCTGGGCCACGTATATACAGCATGGGGGTAGCTGTGATACCAGCCAGCTGCAACACACGGCTATATAGGACCTACAGGCGATGTTCTTGAGTCGGTATATGTCGAACTGAGCACAGCTGGGCCCCGTATATACAGCGTGGGGGTAGCTCTGATACCAGCCAGATGCAACCCACGGCCATATAGGACCTACAGGCGATTGTCTTGAGTGGATATATGTCGATCTGAGCTCAGCTGGGCGCCGTATATACAGCATGGGGGTAGCTCTGATACCAGCCAGATGCAACCCACGGCCATATAGGACCTACAGGCGATGTTCTTGAGTCGATATATGTCGATCTGAGCACAGCTGGGCCCCGTATATACAGCATGTGGGTAGCTCTGATACCAGCCACATGCAACCCACGGCCATATAGGACCCACAGGCAATGTTCTTGAGTCGATATATGTCGATCTGAGCACAGCTGGGGAAATTACTGACTAACATCCTAACCGGCCACTGCCGGCTAAACAAACACCTACACACGATGGGCCTGGTGAACAGCCCGTTATGTAGAGGGTGTAATGAAGAACTAGAAACAGCAGAGCATGTAATATGTCTCTGCCCAGCTCTAGTAAACACCAGGCATCAAATACTAGGGGAGTGCTGGCCTAGTATGGTCAGCATTGGCAGCTCCTCACCCGCCCGGGTTTTGCGGCTTGCACGCAAAATTGACTGGTGGGACGAGTGAGCAGCCTTTAAAGGGAGGTTTCACAATGGGCCCATCTTGAGGCCTAAGTGTCTGTAGCTATGCTAGCCTCCAGCCAACTATCCAGAACTATCCAGAGCACAGCTGGGCCCCGTATATACAGCATGGGGGTAGCTCTGATACCAGCCACATGCAACCCACGGCCATATAGGACCTACAGGCGATGTTCTTGAGTGGATATATGTCGATCTGAGCACAGCAGGGCGCCGTATATACAGCATGGGGGTAGCTCTAATACCAGCCAGATGCAACCCACGGCCATATAGGACCTACAGGCGATGTTCTTGAGTCGATATATGTTGACCTGAGCACAGCTGGGCCACGTATATACAGCATGGGGGTAGTTGTGAGACCAGCCAGCTGCAACCCTCAGCTATATAGGACCTACAGGCGATGTTCTTGAGTCGATATATGTCGATCTGATCACAGCTGGGCCCCGTATATACAGCATGGGGGTAGCTCTGATATCAGCCAGATGCAACCCACGGCCATATAGCACCTACAGGCGATGTTCTTGCGTGGATATATGTCGATCTGAGCACAGCTGGCCGCCGTATATACAGCATGGGGTTAGCTCTGATACCAGCCAGATGCAACCCACGGCCATATAGGACCTACAGGCGATGTTCTTGAGTCGACATATGTCGATCTGAGCACAGCTGGGCCACGTATATACAGCATGGGGGGTAGCTGTGATACCAGCCAGCTGCAAACCACGGCTATATAGGACCTACAGGCGATGTTCTTGAGTCGATATATGTCGATCTGAGCACAGCTGGGCCCCGTATATACAGCATGGGGGTAGCTCTGATACCAGCCAGATGCAACCCACGGCCATATAGATCCTACAGGCGATGATCTTGAGTGGATATATGTCGATCTGAGCACAGCTGGGCGCCGTATATACAGCATGGGGGTAGCTCTAATACCAGCCAGATGCAACCCACAGCCATATAGGACCTACAGGCGATGTTCTTGAGTCGATATATGTCGATCTGAGCACAGCTGGGCCACGTATATACAGCATGGGGGTAGCTGTGTTACCAGCCAGCTGCAACCCACGGCTATATAGGACCTACAGGCGATGTCCTTGAGTCGATATATGTCGATCTGAGCACAGATGGGCCCCGTATATACAGCATGGGGGTAGCTCTGATACGAGCCAGATGCAACCCACGGCCATATAGAACCTACAGGCGATGTTCTTGAGTGGATATATGTCGATCTGAGCACAGCTGGGCGCCGTATATACAGCATGGGGGTAGCTCTGACACCAGCCAGATGCAACCCACGGCCATATAGAACCTACAGGCGATGTTCTTGAGTCGATATATGTCGATCTGAGCACAGCTGGGCCTCGTATATACAGCATTGGGGTAGCTGTGATACCAGCCAGCTGCAACCCAAGGCTATATAGGACCTACAGGCGATGTTCTTGAGTCGATATATGTCGATCTGAGCACAGCTGGGCCGTGTATATACAGCATGGGGGTAGCTCTGATACCAGCCAGATGCAACCCACGGCCATATAGGACCTAAAGGCGATGTTCTTGAGTGGATATATGTCGATCTGAGCACAGCTGGGCGCCGTATATACAGCATGGGGGTAGCTCTGATACAAGCCAGATGCAACCCACGGCTATATAGGACCTACAGGCGATGTTCTTGAGTCGATCTGAGCACAGATGGCCCCGTATATACAGCATGGGGGTAGCTCTGATACCAGCCAGATGCAACCCACGGCCATATAGGACCTACAGGCGATTTTCTTGAGTGGATATATGTCGATCTGAGCACAGCTGGGCGCCGTATATACAGCAAGGGGGTAGCTCTGCTACCAGCCAGATGCAACCCACGGCCATATAGGGCCTACAGGCGATGTTCTTGAGTCGACATATGTCGATCTGAGCACAGCTGGGCCACGTATATACAGCATGGGGGTAGCTGTGATACCAGCCAGCTGCAACCCACGGCTATATAGCACCTACAGGCGATGTTCTTGAGTCGATATATGTCGATCTGAGCACAGCTGGGCCCCGTATATACAGCATGGGCGTAGCTCTGATACCAGCCAGATGCAACCCACGGCCATATAGGACCTACAGGCGATGTTCTTGAGTGGATATATGTCGATCTGAGCACAGGTGGGCGCCGTATATACAGCATGGGGGTAGATCTGATACCAGCCAGATGCAACCCACGGCCATATAGGAACTACAGGCGATGTTCCTGAATCGATATATGTCGTTCTGAGCACAGCTGGGCCACATATATACAGCATGGGGGTAGCTGTGATACCAGCCAGCTGCTACCCACGGCTATATAAGACCTACAGGCGATGTTCTTGATTCGATATATGTCGATCTGAGCACAGCTGGGCCCCGTATATACAGCATGGGGGTAGCTGTGATACCAGCCAGCTGCAACCCACGGCTATATAGGACCTACAGGCGATGTTCTTGAGTCGATATATATCGATCTGAGTACAGCTAGGCCACGTATATACAGCATGGGGGTAGCTGTGATACCAGCCAGCTAAAACCCCGGCTATATAGGACCTACAGACGATGTTCTTGAGTCGATATATGTCGATCTGAGCACAGCTGGGCCCCGTATATACAGCATGGGGGTATCTCTGATACCAGCCAGATGCAACCCACGGCCATATAGGACCTACAGGCGATGTTCTTGAGTAGATATATATCGATCTGAGCACAGCTGGGCGCCGTATATACAGCATGGAGGTAGCTCTGATACCATTCAGATGCAACCCACGGCCATATAGGACCTACAGGCGATGTTCTTGAGTCGATATATGTTGATCTGAGCACAGCTGGGCCCCGTATATACAGCATGGGGGTAGCTCTGATACCAGACAGATGCAACCCACGGCCAAATAGGACCTACAGGCGATGTTCTTGAGTCGATATATGTCGATCTGAGCACAGCTGGGCCCCGTATATACAGCATGGGGGTAGCTCTGATACCAGCCAGATGCAACCCACGGCCATATAGGACCTACAGGCGATTTTCTTGAGTGGATATATGTCGATCTGAGCACAGCTGGGTGCCGTATATACAGCATGGGGTTAGCTCTGATACCAGCCAGATGCAACCCACGGCCATATAGGACCTACAGGCGATGTTCTTGAGTCGATATATGTCGATCTGAGCACAGCTGGGCCACGTATATACAGCATGGGGGTAGCTGTGATACCAGCCAGCTGCAACCCACGGCTATATAGGACCTACAGGCGATGTACTTGAGTCGATATATGTCGATCTGAGCACAGCTGGCCCCGTATATACAGCATGGGGGTAGCTCTGATACCAGCCAGATGCAACCCACGGCCATATAGGACCTACAGGCTATGTTCTTGAGTGGATATATGTCGATCTGAGCACAGCTGGGCACCGTATGTACAGCATGGGGGTAGCTCTGATACCAGCCAGATGCAACCCACGGCCATATAGGACCTACAAGCGATGTTCTTGAGTCGATATATGTCGATCTGAGAACAGATAGGCCACGTATATACAGCATGAGGGTAGCTGTGATACCAGCCAGCTAAAACCCCCGGCTATATAGGACCTACAGACGATGTTCTTGAGTCGATATATGTCGATCTGAGTACAGCTGGGCCCCGTATATACAGCATGGGGGTACCTCTGATACCAGCCAGGTGCAACCCACGGCCATATAGGACCTACAGGCGATGTTCTTGAGTGGATATATGTCGATCTGAGCACAGGTGGGCGCCGTATATACAGCATGGGGGTAGCTCTGATACCAGCCAGATGCAACCCACGGCCATATAGGACCTACAGGCGATGTTCTTGAATCGATATATGTCGATCTGAGCACAGCTGGGCCCCGTATATACAGCATGGGGGTAGCTCTGATTCCATCCAGATGCAACCCACGGCCATATAAGACCTACAGGCGATGTTCTTGAGTGGATATATGTCGATCTGAGCACAGCTGGGCGCCGTATATACAGCATGGGGGTAGCTCTGATACCAGCCAGATGCAACCCACGGCCATATAGGACCTACAGGCGATGTTCTTGAATCGATATATGTCGATCTGAGCACAGCTGAGCCACGTATATACAGCATGGGGGTAGCTCTGATACCAGCCAGATGCAACCCACGGCCATATAGGACCTACAGGCTATGTTCTTGAGTGGATATATGTCGATCTGAGCACAGCTGGGCACCGTATGTACAGCATGGGGGTAGCTCTGATACCAGCCAGATGCAACCCACGGCCATATAGGACTTACAGGCGATGTTCTTGAGTGGATATATGTCGATCTGAGCACAGCTGGGCGCCGTATATACAGCATGGGGTTAGCTCTGACACCAGCCAGATGCAACCTACTGCCATATAGGACCTACAGGCGATGTTCTTGAGTCGATATATGTCGATCTGAGCACAGCTGGGCCACGTATATACAGCATGGGGGTAGCTGTGATACCAGCCAGCTGCAACCCACGGCTATATAGGACCCACAGGAGATGTTCTTGAGTCGATATATGTCGATCTGAGCACAGCTGGGCCCCGTATATACAGCATGGGGGTAGCTCTAATACCAGCCAGATGCAACCCACCGCCATATAGGACCTACAGGCGATGTTCTTGAGTGGATAAATGTCGACCTGAGCACAGCTGGGCGCCGTATATACAGCATGGGGGTAGCTCTGATACCAGCCAGATACAACCCACGGCCATATAGGACCTACAGGCGATGTTCTTGAGTCGATATATGTCGTTCTGAGTACAGCTGGGCCACGTATATACAGCATGGGGGTAGCTGTGATACCAGCCAGCTTAAACCCCCGGCTAAATAGGACCTACAGGCGATGTTCTTGAGTCGATATATGTTGATCTGAGCACAGCTGGGCCCCGTATATACAGCATGGGGGTACCTCTGATACCAGCCAGATGCAACTTACGGCCATATAAGACCTACAGGCGATGTTCTTGAGTGGATATATGTCGATGTGAGCACAGCTGGGCGCCGTATATACAGCATGGGGGTAGCTCTGATACCAGCCAGATGCAACCCACGGCCATATAGGACCTACAGGCGATGTTCTTGAGTGGATATATGTCGATCTGAGCACAGCTGGGCGCCGTATGTACAGCATGGGGGTAGCTCTGATACCAGCCAGATGCAACCCACGGCCATATAGGACCTACAGGCGATGTTCTTGAGTCGATATATGTCGATCTGAGAACAGATAGGCCACGTATATACAGCATGAGGGTAGCTGTGATACCAGCCAGCTAAAACCCCCGGCTATATAGGACCTACAGACGATGTTCTTGAGTCGATATATGTCGATCTGAGTACAGCTGGGCCCCGTATATACATCATGGGGGTATCTCTGATACCAGCCAGGTGCAACCCACGGCCATATAGGACCTACAGGCGATGTTCTTGAGTGGATATATGTCGATCTAGGCACAGGTGGGCGCCGTATATACAGCATGGGGGTAGCTCTGGTACCAGCCAGATGCAACCTACGGCCATATAGGACCTACAGGCGATGTTCTTGAATCGATATATGTCGATCTGAGCACAGCTGGGCCCCGTATATACAGCATGGGGGTAGCTCTGATTCCATCCAGATGCAACCCACGGCCATATAAGACCTACAGGCGATGTTCTTGAGTGGATATATGTCGATCTGAGCACAGCTGGGCGCCGTATATACAGCATGGGGGTAGCTCTGATACCAGCCAGATGCAACCCACGGCCATATAGGACCTACAGGCGATGTTCTTGAATCGATATATGTGGATCTGAGCACAGCTGAGCCACGTATATACAGCATGGGGGTAGCTCTGATACCAGCCAGCTGCTACCCACGGCTATATAAGACCTACAGGCGATGTTCTTGATTCGATATATGTCGATCTGAGCACAGCTGGGCCCCGTATATACAGCATGGGGGAAGCTCTGATACCAGCCAGATGCAACCCACGGCCATATAGGACCTACAGGCGATGTTCTTGTGTGGATATATGTCGATCTGAGCATAGCTGGGTGCCATATATACAGCATGGGGGTAGCTCTGATACCAGCCAGATGAAACCCACGGCCATATAGGACCTACAGGCGATGTTCTTGAGTCGATATATGTCGATCTGAGCACAGCTGGGCCACGTATATACAGCATGGGTGTAGCTGTGATACCAGCCAGCTGCAACCCACGGCTATATAGGACCTACAGGCGATGTTCTTGAGTCGATATATGTTGATCTGAGCACAGCTGGGCCCCGTATATACAGCATGGGGGTAGCTCTGATATCAGACAGATGCAACCCACGGCCAAATAGGACCTACAGGCGATGTTCTTGAGTGGATATATGTCGATCTGAGCACAGCTGGGCGCCGTATATACAGCATGGGGGTAGCTCTGATACCAGCCAGATGCAACCCACGGCCATACAGGACCTACAGGCGATGTTCTTGAGTCGATATATGTCGATCTGAGCACAGCTGGGCCACGTATATACAGCATGGGGGTAGCTGTGATACCAGCCAGCTGCAACCCACGGCTATATAGGACCTACAGGCGATGTTCTTGAGTCGATCTGAGCACAGCTGGGCCCTGTATATACAGCATGGGGGGTAGCTCTGATACCAGCCAGATGCAACCCACGGCCATATAGGACCTACAGGCGATGTTCTTGAGTAGATATATATCGATCTGAGCACAGCTGGGCGCCGTATATACAGCATGGAGGTAGCTCTGATACCATTCAGATGCAACCCACGGCCATATAGGACCTACAGGCGATGTTCTTGAGTCGATATATGTTGATCTGAGCACAGCTGGGCCCCGTATATACAGCATGGGGGTAGCTCTGATACCAGACAGATGCAACCCACGGCCAAATAGGACCTACAGGCGATGTTCTTGAGTGGATATATGTCGATCTGAGCACAGCTGGGCGCCGTATATACAGCATGGGGGTAGCTCTGATACCAGACAGATGCAACCCACGGCCAAATAGGACCTACAGGCGATGTTCTTGAGTGGATATATGTCGATCTGAGCACAGCTGGGCCACGTATATACAGCATGGGGGTAGCTGTGATACCAGCCAGCTGCAACCCACGGCTATATAGGACCTACAGGCGATGTATTTGAGTCGATATATGTCGATCTGAGCACAGCTGGCCCCGTATATACAGCATGGGGGTAGCTCTGATACCAGCCAGATGCAACCCACGGCCATATAGGACCTACAGGCTATGTTCTTGAGTGGATATATGTCGATCTGAGCACAGCTGGGCACCGTATGTACAGCATGGAGGTAGCTCTGATACCAGCCAGATGCAACCCACGGCCATATAGGACCTACAAGCGATGTTCTTGAGTCGATATATGTCGATCTGAGAACAGATAGGCCACGTATATACAGCATGAGGGTAGCTGTGATACCAGCCAGCTAAAACCCCCGGCTATATAGGACCTACAGACGATGTTCTTGAGTCGATATATGTCGATCTGAGTACAGCTGGGCTCCGTATATACAGCATGGGGGTATCTCTGATACCAGCCAGGTGCAACCCACGGCCATATAGGACCAACAGGCGATGTTCTTGAGTGGATATATGTCGATCTGAGCACAGGTGGGCGCCGTATATACAGCATAAGGGTAGCTCTGATACCAGCCAGATGCAACCCACGGCCATATAGGACCTACAGGCGATGTTCTTGAATCGATATATGTCGATCTGAGCACAGCTGGGCCCCGTATATACAGCATGGGGGTAGCTATGATTCCATCCAGATGCAACCCACGGCCATATAAGACCTACAGGCGATGTTCTTGAGTGGATATATGTCGATCTGAGCACAGCTGGGCGCCGTATATACAGCATGGGGGTAGCTCTGATACCAGCCAGATGCAACCCACGGCCATATAGGACCTACAGGCGATGTTCTTGAATCGATATATGTCGATCTGAGCACAGCTGAGCCACGTATATACAGCATGGGGGTAGCTCTGATACCAGCCAGATGCAACCCACGGCCATATAGGACCTACAGGCGATGTTCTTGAATCGATATATGTCGATCTGAGCACAGCTGGGCCACGTATATACAGCATGGGGGTAGCTGTGATACCAGCCAGCTGCAACCCACGGCTATATAAGACCTACAGGCGATGTTCTTGATTCGATATATGTCGATCTGAGCACAGCTGGGCCCCGTATATACAACATGGTGGTAGCTCTGATACCAGCCAGATGCAACCCACGGCCATATAGGACTTACAGGCGATGTTCTTGAGTGGATATATGTCGATCTGAGCACAGCTGGGCGCCGTATATACAGCATGGGGTTAGCTCTGACACCAGCCAGATGCAACCTACTGCCATATAGGACCTACAGGCGATGTTCTTGAGTCGATATATGTCGATCTGAGCACAGCTGGGCCACGTATATACAGCATGGGGGTAGCTGTGATACCAGCCAGCTGCAACCCACGGCTATATAGGACCCACAGGAGATGTTCTTGAGTCGATATATGTCGATCTGAGCACAGCTGGGCCCCGTATATACAGCATGGGGGTAGCTCTAATACCAGCCAGATGCAACCCACCGCCATATAGGACCTACAGGCGATGTTCTTGAGTGGATAAATGTCGACCTGAGCACAGCTGGGCGCCGTATATACAGCATGGGGGTAGCTCTGATACCAGCCAGATACAACCCACGGCCATATAGGACCTACAGGCGATGTTCTTGAGTCGATATATGTCGTTCTGAGTACAGCTGGGCCACGTATATACAGCATGGGGGTAGCTGTGATACCAGCCAGCTTAAACCCCCGGCTAAATAGGACCTACAGGCGATGTTCTTGAGTCGATATATGTTGATCTGAGCACAGCTGGGCCCCGTATATACAGCATGGGGGTACCTCTGATACCAGCCAGATGCAACTTACGGCCATATAAGACCTACAGGCGATGTTCTTGAGTGGATATATGTCGATCTGAGCACAGCTGGGCGCCGTATATACAGCATGGGGGTAGCTCTGATACCAGCCAGATGCAACCCACGGCCATATAGGACCTACAGGCGATGTTCTTGAGTGGATATATGTCGATCTGAGCACAGCTGGGCGCCGTATGTACAGCATGGGGGTAGCTCTGATACCAGCCAGATGCAACCCACGGCCATATAGGACCTACAGGCGATGTTCTTGAGTCGATATATGTCGATCTGAGAACAGATAGGCCACGTATATACAGCATGAGGGTAGCTGTGATACCAGCCAGCTAAAACCCCCGGCTATATAGGACCTACAGACGATGTTCTTGAGTCGATATATGTCGATCTGAGTACAGCTGGGCCCCGTATATACATCATGGGGGTATCTCTGATACCAGCCAGGTGCAACCCACGGCCATATAGGACCTACAGGCGATGTTCTTGAGTGGATATATGTCGATCTAGGCACAGGTGGGCGCCGTATATACAGCATGGGGGTAGCTCTGGTACCAGCCAGATGCAACCCACGGCCATATAGGACCTACAGGCGATGTTCTTGAATCGATATATGTCGATCTGAGCACAGCTGGGCCCCGTATATACAGCATGGGGGTAGCTCTGATTCCATCCAGATGCAACCCACGGCCATATAAGACCTACAGGCGATGTTCTTGAGTGGATATATGTCGATCTGAGCACAGCTGGGCGCCGTATATACAGCATGGGGGTAGCTCTGATACCAGCCAGATGCAACCCACGGCCATATAGGACCTACAGGCGATGTTCTTGAATCGATATATGTCGATCTGAGCACAGCTGAGCCACGTATATACAGCATGGGGGTAGCTCTGATACCAGCCAGATGCAACCCACGGCCATATAGGACCTACAGGCGATGTTCTTGAATCGATATATGTCGATCTGAGCACAGCTGGGCCACGTATATACAGCATGGGGGTAGCTGTGATACCAGCCATCTGCAACCCACGGCTATATAAGACCTACAGGCGATGTTCTTGATTCGATATATGTCGATCTGAGCACAGCTGGGCCCCGTATATACAACATGGTGGTAGCTCTGATACCAGCCAGATGCAACCCACGGCCATATAGGACTTACAGGCGATGTTCTTGAGTGGATATATGTCGATCTGAGCACAGCTGGGCGCCGTATATACAGCATGGGGTTAGCTCTGACACCAGCCAGATGCAACCTACTGCCATATAGGACCTACAGGCGATGTTCTTGAGTCGATATATGTCGATCTGAGCACAGCTGGGCCACGTATATACAGCATGGGGGTAGCTGTGATACCAGCCAGCTGCAACCCACGGCTATATAGGACCCACAGGAGATGTTCTTGAGTCGATATATGTCGATCTGAGCACAGCTGGGCCCCGTATATACAGCATGGGGGTAGCTCTAATACCAGCCAGATGCAACCCACCGCCATATAGGACCTACAGGCGATGTTCTTGAGTGGATAAATGTCGACCTGAGCACAGCTGGGCGCCGTATATACAGCATGGGGGTAGCTCTGATACCAGCCAGATACAACCCACGGCCATATAGGACCTACAGGCGATGTTCTTGAGTCGATATATGTCGTTCTGAGTACAGCTGGGCCACGTATATACAGCATGGGGGTAGCTGTGATACCAGCCAGCTTAAACCCCCGGCTAAATAGGACCTACAGGCGATGTTCTTGAGTCGATATATGTTGATCTGAGCACAGCTGGGCCCCGTATATACAGCATGGGGGTACCTCTGATACCAGCCAGATGCAACTTACGGCCATATAAGACCTACAGGCGATGTTCTTGAGTGGATATATGTCGATCTGAGCACAGCTGGGCGCCGTATATACAGCATGGGGGTAGCTCTGATACCAGCCAGATGCAACCCACGGCCATATAGGACCTACAGGCGATGTTCTTGAGTGGATATATGTCGATCTGAGCACAGCTGGGCGCCGTATGTACAGCATGGGGGTAGCTCTGATACCAGCCAGATGCAACCCACGGCCATATAGGACCTACAGGCGATGTTCTTGAGTCGATATATGTCGATCTGAGAACAGATAGGCCACGTATATACAGCATGAGGGTAGCTGTGATACAAGCCAGCTAAAACCCCCGGCTATATAGGACCTACAGACGATGTTCTTGAGTCGATATATGTCGATCTGAGTACAGCTGGGCCCCGTATACACAGCATGGGGGTATCTCTGATACCAGCCAGGTGCAACCCACGGCCATATAGGACCTACAGGCGATGTTCTTGAGTGGATATATGTCGATCTAGGCACAGGTGGGCGCCGTATATACAGCATGGGGGTAGCTCTGGTACCAGCCAGATGCAACCCACGGCCATATAGGACCTACAGGCGATGTTCTTGAATCGATATATGTCGATCTGAGCACAGCTGGGCCCCGTATATACAGCATGGGGGTAGCTCTGATTCCATCCAGATGCAACCCACGGCCATATAAGACCTACAGGCGATGTTCTTGAGTGGATATATGTCGATCTGAGCACAGCTGGGCGCCGTATATACAGCATGGGGGTAGCTCTGATACCAGCCAGATGCAACCCACGGCCATATAGGACCTACAGGCGATGTTCTTGAATCGATATATGTCGATCTGAGCACAGCTGGGCCACGTATATACAGCATGGGGGTAGCTGTGATACCAGCCAGCTGCAACCCACGGCTATATAGGACCTACAGGCGATGTTCTTGAGTCGATCTGAGCACAGCTGGGCCCTGTATATACAGCATGGGGGGTAGCTCTGATACCAGCCAGATGCAACCCACGGCCATATAGGACCTACAGGCGATGTTCTTGAGTAGATATATATCGATCTGAGCACAGCTGGGCGCCGTATATACAGCATGGAGGTAGCTCTGATACCATTCAGATGCAACCCACGGCCATATAGGACCTACAGGCGATGTTCTTGAGTCGATATATGTTGATCTGAGCACAGCTGGGCCCCGTATATACAGCATGGGGGTAGCTCTGATACCAGACAGATGCAACCCACGGCCAAATAGGACCTACAGGCGATGTTCTTGAGTGGATATATGTCGATCTGAGCACAGCTGGGCGCCGTATATACAGCATGGGGGTAGCTCTGATACCAGACAGATGCAACCCACGGCCAAATAGGACCTACAGGCGATGTTCTTGAGTGGATATATGTCGATCTGAGCACAGCTGGGCCACGTATATACAGCATGGGGGTAGCTGTGATACCAGCCAGCTGCAACCCACGGCTATATAGGACCTACAGGCGATGTATTTGAGTCGATATATGTCGATCTGAGCACAGCTGGCCCCGTATATACAGCATGGGGGTAGCTCTGATACCAGCCAGATGCAACCCACGGCCATATAGGACCTACAGGCTATGTTCTTGAGTGGATATATGTCGATCTGAGCACAGCTGGGCACCGTATGTACAGCATGGAGGTAGCTCTGATACCAGCCAGATGCAACCCACGGCCATATAGGACCTACAAGCGATGTTCTTGAGTCGATATATGTCGATCTGAGAACAGATAGGCCACGTATATACAGCATGAGGGTAGCTGTGATACCAGCCAGCTAAAACCCCCGGCTATATAGGACCTACAGACGATGTTCTTGAGTCGATATATGTCGATCTGAGTACAGCTGGGCCCCGTATATACATCATGGGGGTATCTCTGATACCAGCCAGGTGCAACCCACGGCCATATAGGACCTACAGGCGATGTTCTTGAGTGGATATATGTCGATCTAGGCACAGGTGGGCGCCGTATATACAGCATGGGGGTAGCTCTGGTACCAGCCAGATGCAACCCACGGCCATATAGGACCTACAGGCGATGTTCTTGAATCGATATATGTCGATCTGAGCACAGCTGGGCCCCGTATATACAGCATGGGGGTAGCTCTGATTCCATCCAGATGCAACCCACGGCCATATAAGACCTACAGGCGATGTTCTTGAGTGGATATATGTCGATCTGAGCACAGCTGGGCGCCGTATATACAGCATGGGGGTAGCTCTGATACCAGCCAGATGCAACCCACGGCCATATAGGACCTACAGGCGATGTTCTTGAATCGATATATGTCGATCTGAGCACAGCTGAGCCACGTATATACAGCATGGGGGTAGCTCTGATACCAGCCAGATGCAACCCACGGCCATATAGGACCTACAGGCGATGTTCTTGAATCGATATATGTCGATCTGAGCACAGCTGGGCCACGTATATACAGCATGGGGGTAGCTGTGATACCAGCCATCTGCAACCCACGGCTATATAAGACCTACAGGCGATGTTCTTGATTCGATATATGTCGATCTGAGCACAGCTGGGCCCCGTATATACAACATGGTGGTAGCTCTGATACCAGCCAGATGCAACCCACGGCCATATAGGACTTACAGGCGATGTTCTTGAGTGGATATATGTCGATCTGAGCACAGCTGGGCGCCGTATATACAGCATGGGGTTAGCTCTGACACCAGCCAGATGCAACCTACTGCCATATAGGACCTACAGGCGATGTTCTTGAGTCGATATATGTCGATCTGAGCACAGCTGGGCCACGTATATACAGCATGGGGGTAGCTGTGATACCAGCCAGCTGCAACCCACGGCTATATAGGACCCACAGGAGATGTTCTTGAGTCGATATATGTCGATCTGAGCACAGCTGGGCCCCGTATATACAGCATGGGGGTAGCTCTAATACCAGCCAGATGCAACCCACCGCCATATAGGACCTACAGGCGATGTTCTTGAGTGGATAAATGTCGACCTGAGCACAGCTGGGCGCCGTATATACAGCATGGGGGTAGCTCTGATACCAGCCAGATACAACCCACGGCCATATAGGACCTACAGGCGATGTTCTTGAGTCGATATATGTCGTTCTGAGTACAGCTGGGCCACGTATATACAGCATGGGGGTAGCTGTGATACCAGCCAGCTTAAACCCCCGGCTAAATAGGACCTACAGGCGATGTTCTTGAGTCGATATATGTTGATCTGAGCACAGCTGGGCCCCGTATATACAGCATGGGGGTACCTCTGATACCAGCCAGATGCAACTTACGGCCATATAAGACCTACAGGCGATGTTCTTGAGTGGATATATGTCGATCTGAGCACAGCTGGGCGCCGTATATACAGCATGGGGGTAGCTCTGATACCAGCCAGATGCAACCCACGGCCATATAGGACCTACAGGCGATGTTCTTGAGTGGATATATGTCGATCTGAGCACAGCTGGGCGCCGTATGTACAGCATGGGGGTAGCTCTGATACCAGCCAGATGCAACCCACGGCCATATAGGACCTACAGGCGATGTTCTTGAGTCGATATATGTCGATCTGAGAACAGATAGGCCACGTATATACAGCATGAGGGTAGCTGTGATACAAGCCAGCTAAAACCCCCGGCTATATAGGACCTACAGACGATGTTCTTGAGTCGATATATGTCGATCTGAGTACAGCTGGGCCCCGTATACACAGCATGGGGGTATCTCTGATACCAGCCAGGTGCAACCCACGGCCATATAGGACCTACAGGCGATGTTCTTGAGTGGATATATGTCGATCTAGGCACAGGTGGGCGCCGTATATACAGCATGGGGGTAGCTCTGGTACCAGCCAGATGCAACCCACGGCCATATAGGACCTACAGGCGATGTTCTTGAATCGATATATGTCGATCTGAGCACAGCTGGGCCCCGTATATACAGCATGGGGGTAGCTCTGATTCCATCCAGATGCAACCCACGGCCATATAAGACCTACAGGCGATGTTCTTGAGTGGATATATGTCGATCTGAGCACAGCTGGGCGCCGTATATACAGCATGGGGGTAGCTCTGATACCAGCCAGATGCAACCCACGGCCATATAGGACCTACAGGCGATGTTCTTGAATCGATATATGTCGATCTGAGCACAGCTGGGCCACGTATATACAGCATGGGGGTAGCTCTGATACCAGCCAGATGCAACCCACGGCCATATAGGACCTACAGGCGATGTTCTTGAATCGATATATGTCGATCTGAGCACAGCTGGGCCACGTATATACAGCATGGGGGTAGCTGTGATACCAGCCAGCTGCAACCCACGGCTATATAAGACCTACAGGCGATGTTCTTGATTCGATATATGTCGATCTGAGCACAGCTGGGCCCCGTATATACAACATGGTGGTAGCTCTGATACCAGCCAGATGCAACCCACGGCCATATAGGACTTACAGGCGATGTTCTTGAGTGGATATATGTCGATCTGAGCACAGCTGGGCGCCGTATATACAGCATGGGGTTAGCTCTGACACCAGCCAGATGCAACCTACTGCCATATAGGACCTACAGGCGATGTTCTTGAGTCGATATATGTCGATCTGAGCACAGCTGGGCCACGTATATACAGCATGGGGGTAGCTGTGATACCAGCCAGCTGCAACCCACGGCTATATAGGACCCACAGGAGATGTTCTTGAGTCGATATATGTCGATCTGAGCACAGCTGGGCCCCGTATATACAGCATGGGGGTAGCTCTAATACCAGCCAGATGCAACCCACCGCCATATAGGACCTACAGGCGATGTTCTTGAGTGGATAAATGTCGACCTGAGCACAGCTGGGCGCCGTATATACAGCATGGGGGTAGCTCTGATACCAGCCAGATACAACCCACGGCCATATAGGACCTACAGGCGATGTTCTTGAGTCGATATATGTCGTTCTGAGTACAGCTGGGCCACGTATATACAGCATGGGGGTAGCTGTGATACCAGCCAGCTTAAACCCCCGGCTAAATAGGACCTACAGGCGATGTTCTTGAGTCGATATATGTTGATCTGAGCACAGCTGGGCCCCGTATATACAGCATGGGGGTACCTCTGATACCAGCCAGATGCAACTTACGGCCATATAAGACCTACAGGCGATGTTCTTGAGTGGATATATGTCGATCTGAGCACAGCTGGGCGCCGTATATACAGCATGGGGGTAGCTCTGATACCAGCCAGATGCAACCCACGGCCATATAGGACCTACAGGCGATGTTCTTGAGTGGATATATGTCGATCTGAGCACAGCTGGGCGCCGTATGTACAGCATGGGGGTAGCTCTGATACCAGCCAGATGCAACCCACGGCTATATAGCACCTACAGGCGATGTTCTTGAGTCGATATATGTCGATCTGAGCACAGCTGGGCCCCGTATATACAGCATGGGGGTAGCTCTGATACCAGCCAGATGCAACCCACGGCCATATAGGAACTACAGGCGATGTTCTTGAGTGGATATATGTCGATCTGAGCACAGCTGGGCGCCGTATATACAGCATGGGGGTAGATCTGATACCAGCCAGATGCAACCCACGGCCATATAGGAACTACAGGCGATGTTCCTGAATCGATATATGTCGTTCTGAGCACAGCTGGGCCACGTATATACAGCATGGGGGTAGCTGTGATACCAGCCAGCTGCAACCCACGGCTATATAGGACCTACAGGCGATGTTCTTGAGTCGATATATGTCGATCTGAGCACAGCTGGGCCCCGTATATACAGCATGGGGGTAGCTCTGATACCAGCCAGATGCAACCCACGGCCATATAGGACCTACAGGCGATGTTCTTGAGTGGATATATGTCGATCTGAGCACAGCTGGGAGCCGTATATACAGCATGGGGGTAGCTCTGACACCAGCCAGATGCAACCCACGGCCATATAGAACCTACAGGCGATGTTCTTGGGTCGATATATGTCGATCTGAGCGCAGCTGGGCCACTTATATACAGCATTGGGGTAGCTGTGATACCAGCCAGCTGCAACCCACGGCTATATAGGACCTACAGGCGATGTTCTTGAGTCGATATATGTCGATCTGAGCACAGCTGGGCCGCGTATATACAGCATGGGGGTAGCACTGATACCAGCCAGATGCAACCCACGGCCATAAGACCTACAGGCGATGTTCTTGAGTGGATATATGTGGATCTGACCACAACTGGGCGCCGTATATACAGCATGGGGGTAGCTCTGATACCAGCCAGATGCAACCCACGGCCATATAGGACCCAAAGCCGATGTTCTTGAGTGGATATATGTCGATCTGAGCACAGCTGGGCGCCGTATATACAGCATGGGGGTAGATCTGATACAAGCCAGATGCAACCCACGGCTATATAGGACCTACAGGCGATATTCTTGAGTCGATCTGAGCACAGCTGGGCCCCGTATATACAGCATGGGGGTAGCTCTGATACCAGCCAGATGCAACCCACGGCCATATAGGACCTACAGGCGATGTTCTTGAGTCGATATATGTCGATCTGAGAACAGATAGGCCACGTATATACAGCATGGGGGTAGCTGTGATACCAGCCAGCTAAAACCCCCGGCTATATAGAACCTACAGACGATTTTCTTGAGTCGATATATGTCGATCTGAGTACAGCTGGGCCCCGTATATACAGCATAGGGCTATCTCTGATACCAGCCAGGTGCAACCCACGGCCATATAGGACCTACAGGCGATGTTCTTGAGTGGATATATGTCGATCTGAGCACAGGTGGGCGCCTTATATACAGCATGGGGGTAGCTCTGATACCAGCCAGATGCAACCCACGGCCATATAGGACCTACAGGCGATGTTCTTGAATCGATATATGTCGATCTGAGCACAGCTGGGCCACGTATATACAGCATGGGGGTAACTGTGATACCAGCCAGCTGCAACCCACGGCTATATAGGACCTACAGGCGATGTTCTTGATTCGATATATGTCGATCTGAGCACAGCTGGGCCCCGTATATACAACATGGTGGTAGCTCTGATACCAGCCAGATGCAACCCACGGCCATATAGGACTTACAGGCGATGTTCTTGAGTGGATATATGTCGATCTGAGCACAGCTGGGCGCCGTATATACAGCATGGGGTTAGCTCTGACACCAGCCAGATGCAACCTACTGCCATATAGGACCTACAGGCGATGTTCTTGAGTCGATATATGTCGATCTGAGCACAGCTGGGCCACGTATATACAGCATGGGGGTAGCTGTGATACCAGCCAGCTGCAACCCACGGCTATATAGGACCCACAGGAGATGTTCTTGAGTCGATATATGTCGATCTGAGCACAGCTGGGCCCCGTATATACAGCATGGGGGTAGCTCTAATACCAGCCAGATGCAACCCACCGCCATATAGGACCTACAGGCGATGTTCTTGAGTGGATAAATGTCGACCTGAGCACAGCTGGGCGCCGTATATACAGCATGGGGGTAGCTCTGATACCAGCCAGATACAACCCACGGCCATATAGGACCTACAGGCGATGTTCTTGAGTCGATATATGTCGTTCTGAGTACAGCTGGGCCACGTATATACAGCATGGGGGTAGCTGTGATACCAGCCAGCTTAAACCCCCGGCTAAATAGGACCTACAGGCGATGTTCTTGAGTCGATATATGTTGATCTGAGCACAGCTGGGCCCCGTATATACAGCATGGGGGTACCTCTGATACCAGCCAGATGCAACTTACGGCCATATAAGACCTACAGGCGATGTTCTTGAGTGGATATATGTCGATCTGAGCACAGCTGGGCGCCGTATATACAGCATGGGGGTAGCTCTGATACCAGCCAGATGCAACCCACGGCCATATAGGACCTACAGGCGATGTTCTTGAGTGGATATATGTCGATCTGAGCACAGCTGGGCGCCGTATGTACAGCATGGGGGTAGCTCTGATACCAGCCAGATGCAACCCACGGCCATATAGGACCTACAGGCGATGTTCTTGAGTCGATATATGTCGATCTGAGAACAGATAGGCCACGTATATACAGCATGAGGGTAGCTGTGATACAAGCCAGCTAAAACCCCCGGCTATATAGGACCTACAGACGATGTTCTTGAGTCGATATATGTCGATCTGAGTACAGCTGGGCCCCGTATACACAGCATGGGGGTATCTCTGATACCAGCCAGGTGCAACCCACGGCCATATAGGACCTACAGGCGATGTTCTTGAGTGGATATATGTCGATCTAGGCACAGGTGGGCGCCGTATATACAGCATGGGGGTAGCTCTGGTACCAGCCAGATGCAACCCACGGCCATATAGGACCTACAGGCGATGTTCTTGAATCGATATATGTCGATCTGAGCACAGCTGGGCCCCGTATATACAGCATGGGGGTAGCTCTGATTCCATCCAGATGCAACCCACGGCCATATAAGACCTACAGGCGATGTTCTTGAGTGGATATATGTCGATCTGAGCACAGCTGGGCGCCGTATATACAGCATGGGGGTAGCTCTGATACCAGCCAGATGCAACCCACGGCCATATAGGACCTACAGGCGATGTTCTTGAATCGATATATGTCGATCTGAGCACAGCTGGGCCACGTATATACAGCATGGGGGTAGCTCTGATACCAGCCAGATGCAACCCACGGCCATATAGGACCTACAGGCGATGTTCTTGAATCGATATATGTCGATCTGAGCACAGCTGGGCCACGTATATACAGCATGGGGGTAGCTGTGATACCAGCCAGCTGCAACCCACGGCTATATAAGACCTACAGGCGATGTTCTTGATTCGATATATGTCGATCTGAGCACAGCTGGGCCCCGTATATACAACATGGTGGTAGCTCTGATACCAGCCAGATGCAACCCACGGCCATATAGGACTTACAGGCGATGTTCTTGAGTGGATATATGTCGATCTGAGCACAGCTGGGCGCCGTATATACAGCATGGGGTTAGCTCTGACACCAGCCAGATGCAACCTACTGCCATATAGGACCTACAGGCGATGTTCTTGAGTCGATATATGTCGATCTGAGCACAGCTGGGCCACGTATATACAGCATGGGGGTAGCTGTGATACCAGCCAGCTGCAACCCACGGCTATATAGGACCCACAGGAGATGTTCTTGAGTCGATATATGTCGATCTGAGCACAGCTGGGCCCCGTATATACAGCATGGGGGTAGCTCTAATACCAGCCAGATGCAACCCACCGCCATATAGGACCTACAGGCGATGTTCTTGAGTGGATAAATGTCGACCTGAGCACAGCTGGGCGCCGTATATACAGCATGGGGGTAGCTCTGATACCAGCCAGATACAACCCACGGCCATATAGGACCTACAGGCGATGTTCTTGAGTCGATATATGTCGTTCTGAGTACAGCTGGGCCACGTATATACAGCATGGGGGTAGCTGTGATACCAGCCAGCTTAAACCCCCGGCTAAATAGGACCTACAGGCGATGTTCTTGAGTCGATATATGTTGATCTGAGCACAGCTGGGCCCCGTATATACAGCATGGGGGTACCTCTGATACCAGCCAGATGCAACTTACGGCCATATAAGACCTACAGGCGATGTTCTTGAGTGGATATATGTCGATCTGAGCACAGCTGGGCGCCGTATATACAGCATGGGGGTAGCTCTGATACCAGCCAGATGCAACCCACGGCCATATAGGACCTACAGGCGATGTTCTTGAGTGGATATATGTCGATCTGAGCACAGCTGGGCGCCGTATGTACAGCATGGGGGTAGCTCTGATACCAGCCAGATGCAACCCACGGCTATATAGCACCTACAGGCGATGTTCTTGAGTCGATATATGTCGATCTGAGCACAGCTGGGCCCCGTATATACAGCATGGGGGTAGCTCTGATACCAGCCAGATGCAACCCACGGCCATATAGGAACTACAGGCGATGTTCTTGAGTGGATATATGTCGATCTGAGCACAGCTGGGCGCCGTATATACAGCATGGGGGTAGATCTGATACCAGCCAGATGCAACCCACGGCCATATAGGAACTACAGGCGATGTTCCTGAATCGATATATGTCGTTCTGAGCACAGCTGGGCCACGTATATACAGCATGGGGGTAGCTGTGATACCAGCCAGCTGCAACCCACGGCTATATAGGACCTACAGGCGATGTTCTTGAGTCGATATATGTCGATCTGAGCACAGCTGGGCCCCGTATATACAGCATGGGGGTAGCTCTGATACCAGCCAGATGCAACCCACGGCCATATAGGACCTACAGGCGATGTTCTTGAGTGGATATATGTCGATCTGAGCACAGCTGGGAGCCGTATATACAGCATGGGGGTAGCTCTGACACCAGCCAGATGCAACCCACGGCCATATAGAACCTACAGGCGATGTTCTTGGGTCGATATATGTCGATCTGAGCGCAGCTGGGCCACTTATATACAGCATTGGGGTAGCTGTGATACCAGCCAGCTGCAACCCACGGCTATATAGGACCTACAGGCGATGTTCTTGAGTCGATATATGTCGATCTGAGCACAGCTGGGCCGCGTATATACAGCATGGGGGTAGCACTGATACCAGCCAGATGCAACCCACGGCCATAAGACCTACAGGCGATGTTCTTGAGTGGATATATGTGGATCTGACCACAACTGGGCGCCGTATATACAGCATGGGGGTAGCTCTGATACCAGCCAGATGCAACCCACGGCCATATAGGACCCAAAGCCGATGTTCTTGAGTGGATATATGTCGATCTGAGCACAGCTGGGCGCCGTATATACAGCATGGGGGTAGATCTGATACAAGCCAGATGCAACCCACGGCTATATAGGACCTACAGGCGATATTCTTGAGTCGATCTGAGCACAGCTGGGCCCCGTATATACAGCATGGGGGTAGCTCTGATACCAGCCAGATGCAACCCACGGCCATATAGGACCTACAGGCGATGTTCTTGAGTCGATATATGTCGATCTGAGAACAGATAGGCCACGTATATACAGCATGGGGGTAGCTGTGATACCAGCCAGCTAAAACCCCCGGCTATATAGAACCTACAGACGATTTTCTTGAGTCGATATATGTCGATCTGAGTACAGCTGGGCCCCGTATATACAGCATAGGGCTATCTCTGATACCAGCCAGGTGCAACCCACGGCCATATAGGACCTACAGGCGATGTTCTTGAGTGGATATATGTCGATCTGAGCACAGGTGGGCGCCTTATATACAGCATGGGGGTAGCTCTGATACCAGCCAGATGCAACCCACGGCCATATAGGACCTACAGGCGATGTTCTTGAATCGATATATGTCGATCTGAGCACAGCTGGGCCACGTATATACAGCATGGGGGTAACTGTGATACCAGCCAGCTGCAACCCACGGCTATATAGGACCTACAGGCGATGTTCTTGATTCGATATATGTCGATCTGAGCACAGCTGGGCCCCGTATATACAGCATGGGGGTAGCTCTGATTCCAGCCAGATGCAACCCACGGCCATATAAGGCCTACAGGCGATGTTCTTGAGTGGATATATGTCGATCTGAGCACAGCTGGGCGCCGTATATACAGCATGGGGGTAGCTCTGATACCAGCCAGATGCAACCCACGGCCATATAGGACCTACAGGCGATGTTCTTGAATCTATATATGTCGATCTGAGCACAGCTGGGCCACGTATATACACCATGGGGGTAGCTCTGATACTAGCCAGATGCAACCCACGGCCATATAGGACCTACAGGCGATGTTCTTGAGTCGATATATGTCGATCTGAGAACAGCTGGGCCCCGTATATACAGCATGGGGGTAGCTCTGATACCAGCCAGATGCAACCCACGGCCATATAGGACCTACAGGCGATGTTATTGAGTGGATATATGTCGATCTGAGCACAGCTGGGCGCCGTATATACAGCATGGGGTCAGATCTGATACCAGCCAGATGCAACCCACGGCCATATAGGACCTTGAGTCGATATATGTCGATCTGAGCACAGCTGGGCCACGTATATACAGCATGGGGGTAGCTGTGATACCAGCCAGCTGCAACACACGGCTATATAGGACCTACAGGCGATGTTCTTGAGTCGGTATATGTCGAACTGAGCACAGCTGGGCCCCGTATATACAGCGTGGGGGTAGCTCTGATACCAGCCAGATGCAACCCACGGCCATATAGGACCTACAGGCGATTGTCTTGAGTGGATATATGTCGATCTGAGCTCAGCTGGGCGCCGTATATACAGCATGGGGGTAGCTCTGATACCAGCCAGATGCAACCCACGGCCATATAGGACCTACAGGCGATGTTCTTGAGTCGATATATGTTGACCTGAGCACAGCTGGGCCACGTATATACAGCATGGGGGTAGTTGTGAGACCAGCCAGCTGCAACCCTCAGCTATATAGGACCTACAGGCGATGTTCTTGAGTCGATATATGTCGATCTGATCACAGCTGGGCCCCGTATATACAGCATGGGGGTAGCTCTGATATCAGCCAGATGCAACCCACGGCCATATAGCACCTACAGGCGATGTTCTTGCGTGGATATATGTCGATCTGAGCACAGCTGGCCGCCGTATATACAGCATGGGGTTAGCTCTGATACCAGCCAGATGCAACCCACGGCCATATAGGACCTACAGGCGATGTTCTTGAGTCGACATATGTCGATCTGAGCACAGCTGGGCCACGTATATACAGCATGGGGGGTAGCTGTGATACCAGCCAGCTGCAACCCACGGCTATATAGGACCTACAGGCGATGTTCTTGAGTCGATATATGTCGATCTGAGCACAGCTGGGCCCCGTATATACAGCATGGGGGTAGCTCTGATACCAGCCAGATGCAACCCACGGCCATATAGATCCTACAGGCGATGATCTTGAGTGGATATATGTCGATCTGAGCACAGCTGGGCGCCGTATATACAGCATGGGGGTAGCTCTAATACCAGCCAGATGCAACCCACAGCCATATAGGACCTACAGGCGATGTTCTTGAGTCGATATATGTCGATCTGAGCACAGCTGGGCCACGTATATACAGCATGGGGGTAGCTGTGATACCAGCCAGCTGCAACCCACGGCTATATAGGACCTACATGCGATGTCCTTGAGTCGATATATGTCGATCTGAGCACAGATGGGCCCCGTATATACAGCATGGGGGTAGCTCTGATACCAGCCAGATGCAACCCACGGCCATATAGAACCTACAGGCGATGTTCTTGAGTGGATATATGTCGATCTGAGCACAGCTGGGCGCCGTATATACAGCATGGGGGTAGCTCTGACACCAGCCAGATGCAACCCACGGCCATATAGAACCTACAGGCGATGTTCTTGAGTCGATATATGTCGATCTGAGCACAGCTGGGCCTCGTATATACAGCATTGGGGTAGCTGTGATACCAGCCAGCTGCAACCCAAGGCTATATAGGACCTACAGGCGATGTTCTTGAGTCGATATATGTCGATCTGAGCACAGCTGGGCCGCGTATATACAGCATGGGGGTAGCTCTGATACCAGCCTGATGCAACCCACGGCCATATAGGACCTAAAGGCGATGTTCTTGAGTGGATATATGTCGATCTGAGCACAGCTGGGCGCCGTATATACAGCATGGGGGTAGCTCTGATACAAGCCAGATGCAACCCACGGCTATATAGGACCTACAGGCGATGTTCTTGAGTCGATCTGAGCACAGATGGGCCCCGTATATACAGCATGGGGGTAGCTCTGATACCAGCCAGATGCAACCCACGGCCATATAGGACCTACAGGCGATGTTCTTGAGTGGATATATGTCGATCTGAGCACAGCTGGGCGCCGTATATACAGCAAGGGGGTAGCTCTGCTACCAGCCAGATGCAACCCACGGCCATATAGGGCCTACAGGCGATGTTCTTGAGTCGACATATGTCGATCTGAGCACAGCTGGGCCACGTATATACAGCATGGGGGTAGCTGTGATACCAGCCAGCTGCAACCCACGGCTATATAGCACCTACAGGCGATGTTCTTGAGTCGATATATGTCGATCTGAGCACAGCTGGGCCCCGTATATACAGCTCTGATACCAGCCAGATGCAACCCACGGCCATATAGGACCTACAGGCGATGTTCTTGAGTGGATATATGTCGATCTGAGCACAGCTGGGCGCCGTATATACAGCATGGGGGTAGATATGATACCAGCCAGATGCAACCCACGGCCATATAGGAACTACAGGCGATGTTCCTGAATCGATATATGTCGTTCTGAGCACAGCTGGGCCACGTATATACAGCATGGGGGTAGCTGTGATACCAGCCAGCTGCAACCCACGGCTATATAGGACCTACAGGCGATGTTCTTGAGTCGATATATGTCGATCTGAGCACAGCTGGGCCCCGTATATACAGCATGGGGGTAGCTCTGATACCAGCCAGATGCAACCCACGGACATATAGGACCTACAGGCGATGTTCTTGAATCGATATATGTCGATCTGAGCACAGCTGGGCCACGTATATACAGCATGGGGGTAGCTGTGATACCAGCCAGCTGCAACCCACGGCTATATAGGACCTACAGGCGATGTTCTAGATTTGATATATGTCGATCTGAGCACAGCTGGGCCCCGTATATACAGCATGGGGGTAGCTCTGATACCAGCCAGATGCAACCCACGGCCATATAGGACCTACAGGCGATGTTCTTAAGTGGATATATGTCGATCTGAGCACAGCTTTGTGCCGTATATACAGCATGGGGGTAGCTCTGATACCAGCCAGATGAAACCCACGCCCATATAGGACCTACAGGCGATGTTCTTGAGTCGATATATGTCGATCTGAGCACAGCTGGGCCACGTATATACAGCATGTGTGTAGCTGTGATACCAGCCAGCTGCAACCCACTGCTATATAGGACCTACAGGCGATGTTCTTGAGTCGATATATGTTGATCTGAGCACAGCTGGGCCCCGTATATACAGCATGGGGGTAGCTCTGATACCAGACAGATGCAACCCACGGCCAAATAGGACCTACAGGCGATGTTCTTGAGTGGATATATGTCGATCTGAGCACAGCTGGGCGCCGTATATACAGCATGGGGGTAGCTCTGATACCAGCCAGATGCAACCCACGGCCATATAGGACCTACAGGCGATGTTCTTGAGTCGATATATGTTGATCTGAGCACAGCTGGGCCCCGTATATACAGCATAGGGGTAGCTCTGATTCCAGACAGATGCAACCCACGGCCATATAGGACATACAGGCGATGTTCTTGAGTCGATATATGTCGATCTGAGCACAGCTGGGCCACGTATATACAGCATGGGGGTAGCTGTGATACCAGCCAGCTGCAACCCACGGCTATATAGGATCTACAGGCGATGTTCTTGAGTCGATCTGAGCACAGCTGGGCCCCGTATATACAGCATGGGGGTAGCTCTGATACCAGCCAGATGCAACCCACGGCCATATAGGACCTACAGGCGATGTTCTTGAGTGGATATATATCGATCTGAGCACAGCTGGGCGCCGTATATACAGCATGGGGGTAGCTCTGATACCCTTCAGATGCAACCCACGGCCATGTAGGACCTACAGGCGATGTTCTTGAGTCGATATATGTCGATCTGAGCACAGCTGGGCCCCGTATATACATCATGGGGGTAGCTCTGATACCAGCCAGATGCAACCCACGACCATATAGGACCTACAGGCGATGTTCTTGAGTGGATATATGTCGATCTGAGCACAGCTGGGCGCCGTATATACAGCATGGGGGTAGCTCTGATACCATTCAGATGCAACCTACGGCCATATAGGACCTACAGGCGATGTTCTTGAGTCGATATACGTCGATCTGAGCACAGCTGGGCCCCGTATATACAGCATGGTGGTAGCTCTGATACCAGCCAGATGCAACCCTCGGCCATATAGGACCTACAGGCGATGTTCTTGAGTGGATATATGTCGATCTGAGCACAGCTGGGCGTCGTATCTACAGCATGGGGGTAGCTCTGATACCAGCCAGATGCAACCCACGGCCATATAGGACCTACAGGCGATGTTCTTGAGTCGATATATGTCGATCTGAGTACAGCTGGGCCACGTATATACAGCATGGGGGTAGCTGTGATACCAGCCAGCTGAAACCCCGGCTATATAGGACCTACAGGCGATGTTCTTGAGTCGATATATGTCGATCTGAGCACAGCTGGGCCCCGTATATACAGCATGGGGGTAGCTCTGATACCAGCCAGATGCAAACCACGGCCATATAGGACCTACAGGCGATGTTCTTGAGTGGATATATGTCGATCTGAGCACAGCTGGGCGTCGTATGTACAGCATGGGGGTAGCTCTGATACCAGCCAGATGCAACCCACGGCCATATAGGACCTACAGGCGATGTTCTTGAGTCGATATATGTCGATCTGAGTACAGCTGGGCCACGTATATACAGCATGGGGGTAGCTGTGATACCAGCCAGCTGAAACCCCGGCTATATAGGACCTACAGGCGATGTTCTTGAGTCGATATATGTCGATCTGAGCACAGTTGGGCCCCGTATATACAGCATGGGGGTAGCTCTGATACCAGCCAGATGCAACCCACGGACATATAGGACCTACAGGCGATGTTCTTGAATCGATATATGTCGATCTGAGCACAGCTGGGCCACGTATATACAGCATGGGGGTAGCTGTGATACCAGCCAGCTGCAACCCACGGCTATATAGGACCTACAGGCGATGTTCTTGATTTGATATATGTCGATCTGAGCACAGCTGGGCCCCGTATATACAGCATGGTGGTAGCTCTGATACCAGCCAGCTGCAACCCACTGCTATATAGGACCTACAGGCGATGTTCTTGAGTCGATATATGTTGATCTGAGCACATCTGGGCCCCGTATATACAGCATGGGGGTAGCTCTGATTCCAGACAGATGCAACCCACGGCCAAATAGGACCTACAGGCGATGTTCTTGAGTGGATATATGTCGATCTGAGCACAGCTGGGCGCCGTATATACAGCATGGAGGTAGCTGTGATACCAGCCAGCTGCAACCCACGGCTATATAGGACCTACAGGCGATGTTCTTGAGTCGATCTGAGCACAGCTGGGCCCCGTATATACAGCATGGGGGTAGCTCTGATACCAGCCAGATGCAACCCACGGCCATA